>CM033328.1:29900517-29995350 GCA_019359835.1 Pharus latifolius | reverse complement strand
ACCCCTGTGTCACTTTCTGTGTTGCCCGGCGGGAGGAGACCAGTAACTCGGTCTGCTCGCGCCGCTGTACTCGTGCTGCGCACGTCCGAACCTGCCGGGGTATCCGTAATACCACGATAGAACTATAGCCAGTTCTCTAGGGGCAACCAGTGTTGATCCCACTGATGTTAACATGTCCCTGGGAGAACTTTGTAAAAGGCTATCGGACCAGGTTGACGCTTTGGTCGCCTGTGTCCCTTTTGTATGTAAAGATTGTCAGAAATAAAGAATTTCTTTTCCTTACATACTTAATCTCTTAAAAGGATTATGCAAAACTTATAATCCGCATTAAAGTTTTTTATATCCTGTGAGAAATGGTTACATAAGAATGTTTCTACGACCAAAAATACTCAAGTTAGTTTATGTCCGAAACTGGCTCAAGACAGTTCTTCGGTCTCAGAATAGCATTAAGACCGTAGAATGCGATCAGAACTAGAGTAACGATCACAAAACAGTTCTTTGGTCTTAGAATAGCATTGAGACCATAGACTTCGATTAGAACTTGAATAACGATCACAGAACAGTATCTTGACCATACGGCAACCATAGCTGTTATGATCACACATATCCGCAGCGATCACAGGATTACGTTACGATTAGTACAGAGGTCATAAATTTATTCCAAAGCCATAAGGGATTACCTCCTTAATAAACTTTTAGGAATTTCCAATATTTTTATCTGTACCATAGCCCCCGAATGCGAAATAAAAATGATACATTTTATTTCGGATTCATTACTGGGTATGGATAACAGGTTCCAAGAGGAAAGGCACCCATTATGGGAAATTAATAAAATATTCGACGAAGAGTTGCCTCGGGCATATAAAAGGAAGAGGTAGCTTACTGGAGAAGCCAAAAACCCTTCATTGCCTTAGACCCTCCTGCCACACAAAACCTTGAAAGGTCTCACTACTCACAAATTCTGCATAAGTTCGACTAAGGACCCCGAGTCCGAATCGTCGATAGCTGGAACCCATCGTGGAGCCTTTCTCAAGGCGTCCTAATTTTCATCCGGAGGTTCGCTGAATCATGGCTAGAGCATATGATTCCGAGAACGACTTCAATCTCGAGGATTATGCCCATATCCAGATGCCTTCACCCAGTGATCCTGTTCTGATGGAGGAAAACGGAGGCGAAGACGTCCCGGGGGTCGATTCGACCACTCAGGTCATGTCTATCGACCAGGAGGCGACCAACACAGAATCAGAACCTACTGAGGTTCTTAATGCGTTAGAGGTTGAATCTGGTCCATCGTACGACCTTGCTGAGGGTAAGAACGATGTGGACCAGGAAATCAGTCCGGGGAGGTTTGACCCTGACAACCTCCATCGTCACTTTGATTTCGAGTTTGACTCGGAACAAACGGAGATGTTTTCTCCATCGGCGACCTCGCTCCCTAGACAGTTCGCTACCTTATCGGAAGAGACTCCCGATCAACGGGCTACTAGGGAAGAACAGGAACGCAAACGGCAGGAATAGCAAGATCGCGAGCAACAAGACAACGACCTTCGTAGAACGGCCCTAGAGGCTCTTCAAAATGCGCAGGCTCATTACGATGCTTCTCCTAGTTCTTCCCGACGATCACGTGGTCGCAGATGGGACCAAACATCGTCTTTACCCCCAGAGCGTTTCCCAGCGGATGAAGAGACGATAACCCCTGGTGCCCCTAGGAGAAGTACGCATGGCCGACTCCGATCTATCGCGGAGGTCTTGCGTAATTTTCCTCCTACGGTCACAGATGCGCAGAAGCCGGCCTTCACCAGAATTCTGGCGGACAAGTTGGACGAGGTCGCATCTGAGGCAACCCCAACGGCCTCTTCCCGGTCGGCGACACATTCCCATAACCGAGAGTACTCTCACCCATAATCGTCCACCACCTATCCCGTCTCGGCATAACGAAGCTAGACGGGTGGAGGGTTCTCGAAATAGGGAATGAATTCCTGTCCACTCTCGCTTAGGACCACGAGTGACTTCTCCATTACGTGAGGTCGCGCGTGATCAGGTCGAGAGTCGTAGGTCAATTCACGGTCCCTATGTCGGTTGTAAAGCTTTCTCGCCCGGCCATCGTGCGGTCGTTTGGCCGGACAAGTTTAAACCAGGGGCCATAGAGAGATTTGATGGAACCCAGAACCCATCTGAGTTCCTCCAAATCTACATTACTGCCATCTAGGCAGCAGGCGGCGATGACTGGGTCATGGCTAACTACCTTCCTACAGTCCTCGAAGGACCGACAAGAACCTAGTTGTTCAATCAACCTGAGGGTTTGATCTATAATTGGGAAATGTTGTGTGATGCCATCCTCAACAATTTCCAAAATTGTTATCAGAAGCCGGGCAAAGAGGACGACCTCCATCGACTACGGCAAACTTTGACCGAAACCCTTCGTAAGTTTGTCAAGAGATTTGTCGGGGTGAGAAATACCATCCTGAACATATCTGATAGCTCCGTTATCAGGGCATTTAAGCATGCCGTTCGATATCGGAGATTCACCAAAAATTTGCTTATCCATCCTCCTCGATCAGTACCCGATCTCTTTCATATGGCTGATCGATATTCCGACGCAGTCGAGGCTGTCGAGTGGAATCGGATGGTGGATAAAGGCAACTTACCACCTCAGCCAGGTCTTAAGGACGTTAAGAGGGAAGATCCAAGCAAGAAGCTAGAATCTTCGTCAGGCGGGAGGTCGAAGAAGTCAAAAAGGAGTCAATCTGGACAGTACCAAGAAGTCGCGGTCGCAGTGAAGCCTCCATCGACCAAAGGTAACAAGCCATCGTTTAAGAATAAAACTGCTTCTGGTGGTCATAGTACCGACCAGCCAGAGAAGTCGACTAACCCGCAGGAAGGCAAGAAGTGGTGTTCGCTCCACAACTCCGCAGGCCGCGACCTCAAGAATTGCAGGAGTTGGCTGAAGCAGCTAGATGACTTCTACCAGGGGATAGGACCTATGCTGACCTTACTAACTAAGGAACAAGCTTGCGGGCTCAGAGACGCCAACGGGGATGAAGAGATGTCTTACCAGGTACTTCGCAATCACATTAATGTTATTTTCGGAGGTTCCACCTCTTTTGTTTCTAAGAGGCAATTTAAAACCTTTTATCGAGAGGTCAACCGAACAGAGACTTCCTTTGGTGAACCTCAGTACCCCCATTGGTCGGACACACCTTTGACGTTTGATCACTCTGACTGTCCTGCGGGGCTTACGCGACCATTGAGGCTTCCTCTGGTCATTACCCCGATTATCAGCAATGTGAGGGTCGAGAGAGTCCTGATCGATGGAGGTAGCTCCTTGGACATTTTATTGGACAAGGCGCTCGACGAGATGCAAATTCCTCAATCGAAAATCAAGCCCATAAGCCATCCATTTTATGGGATAATTCTTGGTCCCTCTATGATGCCATTGGGACAAGTGGTGCTCCCGGTCACGCTGGGGGAACCTGATAACTTCTGAACAGAATTAGTTACTTTTGATGTAATTGATTGTGATTCGGCTTATAACGCAATCTTTGGCAGGCCAACTCTTGCTAAGTTCATGATGGCTACGCACTATGCTTCTCAGTGTGGCAAGTTGCCTGGCCCCAAGGGTGTTATCTCGGTCCGAGGTAGTTGCAATGTGGCGCTGATGTGTGATCGGCTATCCCTGGAGATGGTGGACCAACTTCCTCTTCGAGACACTCAGATCACCACAGTGTCCATTGATATAATCAAGGTTGCTCCTCGACCAGATGAAATACTCAAGCTGGTTCCATTGTACCCAGATGATCCATCCAAGACAATTCGGGTTGGATCAGGCTTGGATGACAAATAGGAACTCGAGCTCGTTGCTTTCCTCCGGGCTAACGCAGATGTGTTTGCGTGGAAACCATTTGACATGCCCGGTGTTCCAAGGGAAGTAATTGAACACAGGTTAGCTATTCAACCTGGACAGCGACCAATAAAGCAGAAGTTCAGGCGTTTTGCTGTTGATCCGCAGGAAGCCATTCGGGAGGAGTTGGACAAACTCCTAAAAGCTGAGTTTATTCGCGAGGTCGATCACCAAGAATGGCTTGCAAATCCGGTCATGGTCCGCAAGTCAAATGGTAAGTGGCCCATGTGCGTCGACTACACCAGTCTCAACAGTGCCTGTCCGAAGGATGACTTTCCCCTTCCCCACATCGACCAGCTAGTCGATTCTACTGTGGGCTGCGAACTGATGAGTTTCCTGGACGCTTACTAAGGATACCATCAAATTAGCATGGAAGAAGAAGATGAAGAGAAGACTGCCTTCATCACCACATTCGGCACCTACTGCTACGTCAGAATGCCGTTCGGTCTCAAGAACACAGGTTCCACGTACCAGCGCTTGATGCAAAAGACCTTTCTTTCCCAGATGGGGCATAATCTGGAAGCTTACATAGATGACTTGGTTGTAAAAAGTTCGAAAAGATTGTCGCATTTAGACGATCTTGCTGAAACCTTTTGTAATTTGAACCGATATGGAATAAAATTAAACCCAGAGAAATGTTCTTTCGGGTTTTCTTCAGGAAAACTTCTTGGTTTCCTTGTTTGTTCCAGAGGGATCGAAGTTAATCCTAAAAAAATCAGGGCTATCGAACATATGAGGTCTCCCTCGACCATCAAGGATGTTCAGCGCCTAGCAGGTCGCATGGCGGCCTTAAGCCGATTGATATCACGACTAGGCGAAGGGGGACTACCTTTCTTCAAAGCCCTACGCAAACATCACAACTTTACATGGTCCGACGAGGCCGAAAAGGCATTTCAGGAGGTGAAAGCATATCTATCCAGTCCGCCGGTCTTGGTATCTCCTGACAAAGGAGAACCATTACTTCTGTACTTGGCGGCCACAACGCATGCGGTCAGCGCTGTCCTGATCGTAGATAGAGAAGGTGTGCATAGACCCGTCTACTATGTAAGCGAAGTACTTCATGGTCCTGAGGAGCGATACCCTGAGGTCCAAAAGATACTTTACGCACTGCTGATGGCTTCCCGTAAGCTACGACATTACTTCCAAGCACATAAGATCACAGTACCCTCATCTTTTCCATTGGGGAATATTGTCCGCAATCCGGAGAAGTCTGGTCGGATCGCCAAATGGGCTGTTGAACTCAGAGAGTTCGACATCCAGTTCATGTCCCGCACCGCGATCAAGTCTTAGGTCCTGGCCGACTTTGTAGTCGAATGGACTAACCCTGAGCCACCCGTGTGGGTGTCCGAAAGAATTGGAATGCCCGGATCACTGGACAATGTACTTCGACGGCTCTCGTAGTTTTCAACACTCTGGGGCTGGAGTGGTCTTAGTTACGCCTCAGGGCGAACAGCTGAAGTTTGTCTTTCAATTACACTTTGTTACGACCAACAACGCAGGAGAGTATGAAGGTCTTCTTGCAGGGCTTCGGGCAGCAAAATTCCTCGGAGTCAGTCGATTAGTGGTGAGGGGAGACTCACAGCTAGTCGTAAACCAGGTAAACAAGGAGTACAACACCTCCGATGAGAAAATGGCTCATTACCTGGGGGAAGTGAGGAGATTGAAAAAACACTTCAGTCATTTCGAAGTCCAATACATCCCGCAAAAGGACAACATTCTCGCAGACCAATTATCCAAAATTGGGTCCTCACGCACATCCGCTCCGGCAGGAGTGTTCGTCGAACACTTGGAACATCCTTCGATCATGACTACGGTTGAGGATGATCCTGTAACAATCTGCGTTACCAACCTTGGATAGGAATGAGATTGGACTCATCCATTGAGGGTTTATCTCGAACACGGGACCCTGCCCGAGGATGAAACTGAAAGCGATCTGTTGGTTCAGAAGGCGCGTCTATACAAGCTCATAGAAGGAGTTTTGTATAGAAAAGGTACTCAAGGAGTATTTATGCGCTGTGTGTCCCAAGACGAAGGCAAATCCCTCTTGAGAGAAATTCATGGCGGTGTATGCGGTGCGCACGCGTCATATCGTACACTAGTTGGCAACACTTTCTGACAAGAATTTTATTGGCCTTCGACACTTGATGATGCCAAGAATATGGTCAAAACATGTCCTCAATGTCAGTTTAATGCGAGATAGGTTCATCAACATGCCTATGCCCTACAAACTATTCCCCTTTCATGGCCCTTCACGATCTAGGGGATGGACATTGTCGGTCCTATGCCACAAGCGGCCAATGGGTACAAGTTCTTGTTCGTAGCCATTGACACATTTACAAAGTGGATTGAGGCCGAACTAGTACGTAACATTACTGCCACAGCTGCACAAAGGTTCTTCCATAAGAACATTGTGGCTTGATTCGGTGCTCAAAATCGTCTCATCACAGATAACGGTTCCCAGTTTGCGAGTGGTCTTTTTCTGGATTACTGCAATCAGGTTGGAACCAAGGTGTGCTTTGCCTCTGTAGCTCATCTGCAGAGCAATGGTGCCATTGAACGTGCCAACGGGCAAATATTGCAAGGCATCAAGAAACGTGTTTTTGATCGCCTTAAGGCATGCTCGGGGGCTTGGGTGGACGAGCTCTATACCGTTCTATGGGTACTACGTACTACTTCTAGTCGAGCCACTGGTGAGACGCCATTCCACTTGGTATATGGGGCTGAGGCCATGTTGCCTATGGAAATCAGTATTGGCTCTATCCGAACAGATCAATTCGAACAAGTCGATCAGAACGGGCAACGGTTACGAGATCTCCTCCTCTTAGAAGAAAAGCGTGGTCGAGCTTTGATCAAGTCTTTGATATACTTGCAAGCTTTGCGCAAGTACCATAACAGAAGGGTGCGACCACGTAGTCTTCACGTGGGTGATTTGGTTTTACGAAAAATTCAAAACCAATCTAATCGCAACAAATTCTCCCCACAATGGGAAGGCCCCTACACTGTTGTATCGATGCCGCGACCAGGATCGGCTCGATTAGCAATGGAGGATGGTCGGATCTTGTCTAATACATGGAACATCGACCAATTACGCAAGTTTTATGTGTAAGTACCCAATTCCTTTTTCCTGTTCAATTAGCATGACTTAACAAACCAGGCTTTTTAGTTTCCCATGTGGATTATTCCTCTTTTGCCCGTATATATAGCGAGTCTGGCTCAGGGACTGGTCGCTGATGGTTATATTGTCACAGTATCCTGATCGGATTCGCTAGCCGATCTCATGACCACTTCCAGAAAAGACACCCCTCAATAAGTCGTTTCTCAACGCACACGGGGCTTGCTGGCATGTCCTTGGTCATCAGAGTGGCTGCCTGTTTGCAATAAGATTGGATATTGTGTTTAGTATGATTGTTAGTCTGGTCGGGTATCTGTTGTTGTCGCTCATATATATTTTCTCCTGTGCTTATAATACTAAGTTTCTAGTATACATAATCACAGGCGGGGGCTAGGGGAATATTTTCCCAACATGAAACAAAGAAAAGTTTTTCCCTTTTTAAAGAAAAATGCATGCATTTGCATTGTATACATTGTGTTTGTACAGATACAAGAATTTACAGTATGCCGAGATCGTTCAAGAGTTTCTCGACAAGAGGTCTAACCTCCTCCATGATAGACCCAAGATGGTTTTCACTTTCGACCTCTGCCTCTTCCGTCACTGCGTTCAGATCCAAATTTGAGACATGGCGAAGGCGAAGTCGGCAGAGGATGGCAGAGGCAGTTGATCGAACTCTGGATTTGATGGCCTCTTTTTGCCGCCTAGTATCTTCAGGAAGATACTCGAGGAGTGACTCTGCGTGGGTCGCGACCAGTGTGGTCCAGTCGCTAAGGCTGAGGTCGTCCACCGTGGTTTCGACCACATCAGCCCTCAGCAAATCGGCTACCATCTTCAATTTTTCGAAGATGTCTCCTTGAGCACTACTGAAGGATGAGAGTGATGTGCTCAAGTCTTTATTCTATCTGCGAACAGAGTCAAGGGTCGCCTGGAGGGTTGTCTTCTCTTGATTGAGCCGGCTTATCTGGTCGTCTCGCACTGCGACAAGAGGCCATTACAAACAATTCATACAAAGAAGTTAATTTACTCTGGACAGAGGTATGCTTACCAGAGAGTTCTGATCGCAATTTCTGAAGTTCGCTCTCTAGGAACGAGATATGGGTGGCTGCCCGGAATTCTTGATTTTCCCGTTCAACGAGGCTCTTCATTAGATAAGCATTTTCTCTGTGAACAGAATGAATGATTATCAGGATAAGGGCTTGCATTTGAATGAGTAAAAGAAATATCTCCCTTACCGCTGTAGGCGACCAGTTTCTTCTTCTGCAACCTCGACGCTATCTATCATAGCCATCGACATGGTCTCCATGCGGGTCATTTCCTATGACAAGAAAGGAGATTGGTTTCAAAACATAGATGCTCTTATGCAAGCACATAAGCCATAAGGGGTGATCGACGTACCAGCATACTCTCGGAATGAGAGTTTGCTTGGTGCAACCGAAGGTTGAACCGCTGGGTTCACCTTATCCCCAGCAGGGACAGCGGATGCTCCTCCCCGCTGGCCTTTATTCTTGGCTAGGGCTGCAGATTCCAATTGTCGTGGTATTAAGAATACCCCGGCAGGTTTTGAAGACGATCCTAGCGGAGATCACGCAGCGCGGGTTGACCGAGTAACCGGTCCTCCCCCGCCGGACAGACACAAGAATTGACACGTGGATTTATACAGGTTCGGGTCCCGGTGGGGGCCCTAGTCCTGTCGACGCGCTCCCGACCGGAGTCGGCTGGGGAGGCTCTCTCCGGGGAGAGGCTTCCGGAGCACGTCTGTGAGATTAGCTATCCCAAATAATAATGAACTGATCCCTTACAACAGAGGGGTACAAGGGCTATTTATAGCCCCAAAAAGAAGCAAAAAACCTAAACTACCCCGGGAGCCACCGTCGGATTGAAGGGTACGACCGTCCTTCTCCCGGTCAAACGCCTCGGATGCTTGACAGGTGGTCGCTGATTCCCGAGGCGTCCCTCGCGTGACCTGCACGTGATAAACAAACAGGGATTTTACCTTTTAGAAGGGCGGTGACATTCGGGACCTCCTCCGGAGAGTAGGGTCCCGGGAGCCCAAAAGGCGGCGCCCGGGACATGCCCGGGGGGCACGGTCCCGGGAGCCTAAAAGACGGCGCCCGGGGCAGGCACCAGAGGCCACTGTCCCCGGGCACATGGCGGCGCCCGGGCCACGCCCGGGGGGCATGGTCCCGGGGGGCACGGTCCCGGGGGCCAAAAGGCGGCGCCCGGGACACGCCCGGGGGGCACGGTCCCGGGAGCCAAAAGGCGGCGCCCGGGGCAGGCACCGGAGGCCACTGTCCCCGGGCACATGGCGGCGCCCGGGCCACGCCAGGGGGGCACGGTCCCGGGGGCCAAAAGGCGGCGCCCGGGCCACGCCCGGGGGGCACGGTCCCGGGGGCCAAAAGGCGGCGCCCGGGGCAGGCACCGGAGGCCACTGTCCCCGGGCACAAGGCGGCGCCCGGGCCACGCCCGGGGGGCACGGCCCCGGGGGCCAAAAGGCGGCGCCCGGGGCAGGCACCGGAGGCCACTGTCCCCGGGCACATGGCGGCGCCCGGGCCACGCCAGGGGGGCACGGTCCCGGGGGCCGAAAGGCGGCGCCCGGGCCACGCCCGGGGGTCACGGTCCCAGGGGCCAAAAGGCGGCGCCCGGGGCAGGCACCGGAGGCCACTGTCCCCGGGCACATGGTGGCGCTCGGGCCACGCCCGGGGGGGCACGGTCCCGGGGGCTAAAAGGCGGCGCCCGGGGCAGGCACCGGAGGCCGCTGTCCCCGGGCACATGGCGGCGCCCGGGCCAAGCCCGGGGGGCACGGTCCCGGGGGCCAAAAGGCGGCGCCCGGGCCACGCCCGGGGGGCACGGTCCCGGGGGCCAAAAGGCGGCGCCCGGGGCAGGCACCGGAGGCCACTGTCCCCGGGCACAAGGCGGCGCCCGGGCCACGCCCGGGGGGCACGGCCCCGGGGGCCAAAAGGCGGCGCCCGGGGCAGGCACCGGAGGCCACTGTCCCCGGGCACATGGCGGCGCCCAGGCCACGCCCGGGGGGCACGGTCCCGGGGGCTGAAAGGCGGCGCCCGGGGCAGGCACCGGAGGCCGCTGTCCCCGGGCAATCATGAACTTACCTGGACTTGACCGTGTGGAGATTTCCCCCAACAGCAGCCCCCCATGCCCTCCGGGGACGAAGCTTGAGTCCCCGGAGGGAATGGTTACGGTACCGGGAAAATCTCCGGACGAGAACTCCGGACAAAAATCACCGGAGCCCCGGCGACGCTTCGGTTACTGTGCCGGGCGCTTTATGGCCGCGCCATTTTCGCAATAAATGCACGCGCGGTTCGAACCGGCGTCTCGATTTACGCGCCTGTCCCTTCGTTTCCCGCGCACGGTTTGAATTTCAGTGGTCCAGATTGCCCCGAGGGGGCCACGTGGCGCGCATCTAGATCACGGCCAGCCTCTATAAATAGGGCCCTAGGGGCCCCGGAAGCTCATTCCGAATCTTCAACTCCAGCTTCAGTTCTCCCGGTAGCGCTCTTCCGGTAGTTTCTCCGGTAGCCTTCTCCGGTAGCGAGCGTCCGGGAGTCGTTGACAGCCACCTGAAAACTTAGCCACCGAAAGACAAAGAACTCACCTAATGGCGCCCAAGGGTCGAGCGAAGACCACGGAGGTGCCCCCGGAGGAAATCCCCGTGGATTTCCTTTGGGCTTCCGAGTTCTCGGCCTCGGACGCGGAGTCCTTGGTCAAGAAGGGCATCGTCGAAGAGGGGGACATCCGGGTCCCCCTAAAGAAGGACGGAGCCCCCCGCCCCAGGCCCGGAGAGGTCGTGGCCTTCGAGGCCTTCCTCGAGGCGGGGCTTCGGCTCCCAGTGCACCCGATGCTCCGGGAGTTTCTCAAAGAGTATGGGGTGGCTCTCAACCACCTCACTCCGAACGCGCTCGTCCGTATGGGCCTTTTTATATGGCTCTACGAGACAGCGACTGGGCGGGACCCCACCCTCCGCGCCTTCCGGTACTTCTATGAACCGGCGGCGCGGAGCTCCCACTTGGTGAAGGGAGGACCGAAGTCCCCCTTCGGCTCGGTGATGGTCCAAATGCTGCCCTCCCGGGTGGCGGACTTCCCGGCGGCGGCTTCCCGGGACCACTGGGGGGACTGGCTCCGGAGGTGGTTCTACCTCCGGGTCCGGGACGAGGCGGTGGTCTACGCCCCGGAGCCTCCCACCTACAGCCGATCATCCGCACCGAAGCCGCCGGTGTGGACGGACGAGGAGTTCGAGCTCCTCGGGAAGGTGGTGTTGGCGAAGAAGGCCCGCTCAATGCGGGATGCCGCGGAGGAGCTGGCGCTCGTGCGGCTTTCCCCCTTCTCACGCGGGGGAAGGGGGATCGGCATGGGCCCGGAGCAGCGGCCTCCGGTCAAGCCGGTGACGCGGCGTAAGTGCCCTGCATTCTTGTACTTGCAGTTTTTTATGAGAAATTGACTAACTTTTTACCTCTTGCAGTGCGTCCGTACCCGGCGGCGAGGGACAAGGCGGAGCACCTCCTGGGGAGGTACTTCGCCGACGAACACGAGCGCATCGTGCGCCTCGTGGGGGAGGGGCCTCCCCGGAACTTGGTGGCCGAGGCCTACGGGCTCAGGCTTCCGGAGAGGAAGCCCCTTCCCACCCCCGGGTCTCATAAACGGGGGAAGGACGCGGCCGGGGGCACGGAGCCCAAAAAGCCCCGGGTCCAGAACACCCTAGCTCCGACAACGGCGCCGGCGACGACGCCGGTGAGGGCCCGGGACGCAGCTCCCGGAGCCGAACATGCCCGGGCGGCGCCCCGGGCAGAGGCGACGCCTCCGCCCCCGGAGGCCCCCGTCGAGGCCCGGGGGAAGGAGATTGTTGTCGATGGGGCGGGGTCCGATTCGGCGGACTACGCCCCGTCGCCAGTTCGCGTGACGCTCCTCTCGCCTCTCCCGGCGGCATTGGCGCCGGAGAGGCTAGAAGTGAGGTTTTCGGGGGCGGCGCCCCCGCGCCTCTGGCCGGTGGATGAGGAGGGGGGGAGCCCCTCAGTCTTCGAGGTCCCCCCGGAGCAGGAGGCTCCGAGGGCCCTCCGGCCTGGGGCGGGGAAAGGCCCAATGATCCCCCCCCGGGCGGAGATCCCCGCCCAACCTTCGTCTTCGTCTTCGGAGGAAACTTCGTCGACGAAGACGCCGGCGACGCCGGCCGTGCTCCCGGATTCAGAGGTCCGGGGGCCCTCTCCCGGCCGCGACAGGAGGGCCGGGCAAGACACCTCCCTATTTCCGGCGGGGGAGGTGGCCTGCTACGCGGAGGGCCTGCACAACCGGAAGGTGCAGGCCCTCGTGGCAGGAGGGACGCTCCACGAGCGTTTTGAGGGGCTCGAGTCCCTCGGGGCCCAGGTAACTCGAGCTCTCCACACTCCGGCTTTTTTCCTGCACTTAAGATTTTTCTAACTCTTTATGCATTTTGTAGGTAGCGACTGTTACCTGGGGCCTTGAGCAGCGGGTCACCCGACTGCTCAAGGAGGCGGAGAGCCGGGCCTCGGCCTGCGTCGAGCAGCGGGAGGCGGCCATCCGGGAGCGGGACGAAGCTCTTGATGAGCTGTCCCGGGCCCGGGCGCAGGTGCACCTTTCGGAGGGCGCCTACATCCGCCTCCGAGAGGAGGCCAAGGTGCGGGAGAAGGCGCTCCGGGAGCTCGAGAGCTCCAGCGTCCGGGCGCTGTCGGACGCGGGCCGCTCCGTCCACTCGGCCTTGGAGAGCCTTGGCGTTAGCCTGGGCTCCGGGGGCGGCCCGGAGGTGCCCCCGGCGACCCTCGCGGAGGCTGTGCGTTTTCTTAACGCACAAGTCTCCGCCATCCCAGAGGCTGCGGACGTCCGGGCACGGGGCCGAGCGATCCCCGTCATCGCGGCCGCCGCGGGGCTCGTTGACTACCGTGGGGTCGGCGTCCGGGCGATCGGGGGGCGCATCCCCCGGGGCTTCCCGGAGGCCTTCGAGCCAACGCGCCGGGAGGTGGAGCTGCTGGCGGAGGGGTTCTACGACCGGATCATCCGGACGTGGTTCCCGACACCGGCGCCTCCGGCCACGGATGTCCCTGCCCCGGCCACGGAGGAAGCTTCCCGGGGGGAGGACCCCAATGCCAAAGTATGAGCCTCCCCCGGGTCTTTAGCTAGGACCCCCTTTTTATTTTGTTAGGCATTTTGATTCCGGTAGCTTCTTAGGAGAAGCCCCGGGCACTTGTACAAAAACATTTTGCAATGAAATATATTAGAAATTTTTCTAAGTCTTTGCGATGGAATGTTACCAGGGTTCCCGGGGGTTTGCTCCCGAGCAACGGTCCGGGAGAGACTCTCCGGGGGACGCCCAAGCGGCTTTGATTTTGCTGAGCCTTGTCTCCGGGAAGCGCGACGGCGGTACTGCCCGGGAGCCCGTCCGGTTGAGGTGGCGCCCGGAATGGCACTTGGATAATTTTGACAACAGCCGTGCTGAATTAACTCCCCCGCGCCCGAGGGGCCAGATGATACCTCCTCTCCGGATACTTCCGCCGGCTGGGTACGAGTTTTGGCCCGAAGACGTACTTCGGGATTCTCAGCGTCGCGTCCGGGCGCTGTACCGGGACCTGGCCCGGGAGCTAAGGGAGCGCCTCCGGGAGCTTTAGGCGTAGGAGCCTTAGGCTCGTAGAAAATCCCCCGGGTTAGGACCCGGGTTGTATCGTTTCCGGAACCCACCGGAGGGGGAAGATGTCCTCCGGGTTTGTTGATCAATAAAGCGCATTGTTTCTTTTTATTGCCTCTTTCTTTTCTTATTCTTGGATGGTCTGGACGACTCATCTTAACAAGGATGAGCTAAGTTCCTTCGTGGGTGACCCGGGGACCCCTTGTCCCCCCCCGCCCACAGTGGGCGGGAGGAAGCCTCCGCGTGCTGTGGGGGAAACAGGGTCCCCGGGGGGAGCATAACCTGTAGAAATGTTTTCTAAGTCAGAAAATTGTAAAAACAGGATTTCTGAGGGAGGGACCTTCCGGGGTGGCCGGGGGCACTGGGAGAGGTTCATCCGGCCGCCGGGAGAGCGGGGAACCAGGAACAAGGCGCGGAAGGGGCTCATGAAAAGCCAATGACCTCCGGAGGGGAGCTTCCTGGGAGGGTTCGTCCGGTCGCCGTGAGAACGGGGAACCGGGAATAATGTTTTCGGGGAAAATATATGAAACCCATTTCGTAAAGCAGTTGTCCGGTCGCCGTGAGAACGGGGAGCCGGGAATAAGGTCTTCGAGAGATAATCATCCGGCCGCCGTGAGAACGGGGAGCCGGGAATAACGTCGACTCCCGGAGGAGGAAGATAGAGCCAATCAAGCCGCAAGGGGCCGATCTTCCGGTCGCCGTGAGAACGGGCAGCCGGGAATATCGTCGACTCCCGGAGGAGGAAGATAGATCCAATCAAGCCGCAAGGGGCCGATCTTCCGGTCGCCGTGAGAACGGGGCGCCGGGAATATCGTCAACTCCCGGAGGAGGAAGATAGATCCAGAAAGCCATTAGACGTCCCGCTGAGGAGAGCGTCTACTCCCGGAGGAGGAAGTGCCCGGAGACGGGTCTTGAGTGTTTGGGTAGGGGACTAATCTCCCAAAGTGACTCGTTACCGCGGCCGCTGGGGACCGGGTTGCCGCTTACACCCTCAGTCCACGAGGGCTGTTCGTAAGCCGCCCTTCAGGAGGGACTTGCTGGGGCAGGGCCCACTTCCTCACGGAGAGGGCATCCTCACAGGGAGGGCATCTTCATGGGGAAGGCATCCTCGCGGGGAGGGCGTCCTCGCGGGGAGGGCATCACCACTAGGGGCGGTAAACAAGAACAACCTGCAGTGAGACAGTTGAAGAACAAAGGCTATGCATTTATTAACGAAATATACAAAGCCCCCCTGCGAAGCCGCGAAGGGGGAAAAAGGGAAGTTACAGTGTCCCCCCTCCCCCTCCGGCGTGACCGCCCCGGGGGAGGGGACAGGCCCGTAAGGCTAAACGTAGAACTTGCGAAGTAAACGCAAGTTCCATGTGTGCTTCAGCTCCTGCTCTTCAAGGTTGGAGAGCTTGTAGGCCCCCGAGCCTAGGACAGCGGAGATCCTGTAGGGGCCTTCCCACTTGGGGGAGAGCTTACCCTGGGCTTGGGGGTCTGTGACGCGCTTGAGGACAAGGTCCCCAAGGCGGAAAGCTCTCTCGCGCACGCGCTGGTTGTATGCGCGCGACATCTCGCGCTCGTAGATGGCGTGGCGGAGGAGCGCTCGGTCGCGTTCCTCCTCCACGAGGTCGATTTCCAGCCGCCGGTTGTCTTCGTTGGCCCGGAAGGCTGCGGTCGTGGCTCCATTCAGGAGCTCGACCCGCAGCGACCGGAAGCCAATCTCCGGGGGGAGGACTGCCTCCGCCCCGTAGACTAGGGAGAAGGGAGCACGCCCTGTGGCCCGGGACGGGGTCGTGCGCATGGAGCAGAGGATGCTAGGGAGCTCCTCTGCCCACGCGCCCCGCTTGGAAGCGGTTTGTTCGAGTCTCCGGCGTAACCCCTGTAGGATTACGCCATTGACCCTCTCGATGGCCCCGTTGCTTTGGGGATGGGCCACTGAGGCGAAGTGGATGACGACCCCCAGGCCTTCGCAGAATTCCCGGAAATATACCGAGTCGAATTGGGTCCCGTTGTCCACGGTGATTTCCCGGGGGACACCAAAACGACAAACGACGTTTTTCCAGAAAAACCGCTGAACGGCCCGGGAGGTGATGCTAGCCAAGGGCTCCGCCTCAACCCACTTTGTAAAGTAGTCGACCGCGACCACCGCATACTTGTATCCTCTGGGCGCTGGGGGGAAAGGCCCTAAGAGGTCCATCCCCCAGCGCACGAAGGGCCAAGTGATGGGGATAGTCCGCAGCGCTACAGGGGGGAGATTCGAGCCCTTGGCCATCTTCTGGCATGCTTCGCACGCGGAGACAAGGTCTCGCGCGTCGCGCATGACTGTAGGCCAGTAAAAGCCCTGCCGAAGGGCCTTGGCGGCGATGGCACGCGGGGCTAGGTGAGAACCACAGCTCCCCACGTGAATGTCTTCCAGGAGTTGAAGTCCCTCCGACCGGGGGAGGCAGCGTAGGAGGGCTGAAGCCCCCCGCTTGTAGAGCCTTCCCTCGAGCAGGAGATATGCCCGGGCTTTGGCCCGGAGGCGCTTAACCTCGGTCTCGCTAGGAGGGTCCCCCTCCCCCTTGATGAAGGAGAAGAGGGGATCCATCCATGACGACGGCCGGACGATCTCGGTGACCTCCGGGACCGGAGGCTCGGGGCCTGCGTCCGGGGAGGCCACCGAGGGCTTCGTGATTGTTTCCAAGAAGGCCCCCTTGGGGAGCGTTTCCTGGGCGCTTGCCGCCCGGGCCAAAGCATCAGCCCGGTCATTTTCCCTTCGCGGGATATGCCGGGCCTCAAGGCCGTCGAAGTGTTTCTCCATTTTTCGTACTTCCTGCAAGTAAAGACTTAAATTTGCGTCATGGCATAGGTAAGATTTGTCCATTTGGCAGACAACGAGCTGAGAGTCTCCCTTCACTAGTAGGCGCCGGATCCCCAGGGAGCACGCCAGGCGCATCCCGAGGAGCAGAGCCTCGTATTCGGCGACGTTGTTGGTTGCGGGGAACTCGAGCCGCGCGGCGTACTCGAGCTCCTTCCCCTCGGGGCTCCGGAGGACTACCCCCGCGCCAGCCCCAGCGAGGCACAGCGACCCATCAAACAGCAGGGTCCAATGGTCACTGCGTCGGGGCGGCACAGGGAGATCTTCGTCCCCGGACCCAGAGGCGGGAGTCCATTCTGCGATGAAGTCGGCGAGGACCTACGACTTGATTGCGGAGCGGCCGGTAAGGGACAGGGAGAAGGGGGCAAGCTCGGCCCCCCACTTCCCAATCCGGCCGGTGGCTTCTTTATTCCGCAGTACCTCCCCCAGGGGGAGGGACGACGGAACGGTGATGGGGTGCCCCAGGAAGTAATGCCGGAGCTTCCGGGACGCCATGAGGAGAGCGTAGCAAATCTTCTCCATCTCCGTGTACCGAGTCTTGGCCCCTTGGAGGGCTTCACTGACGTAGTACACGGGACGTTGCTGCCCCCCTTGCTCCTTCACCAAAACCGCGCTGACGGCGACGGGGGTCGCGGCGAGGTAGAGGAGCAAGGGCTCTTCCGGAGACGGACTCACGAGCATTGGAGGGCTCGAGAGGTACTTCTTGAGGTCGTTGAAGGCTTCCTGGGCCTCGGGGGTCCAGCGGAACCCCTCAAGCCCTCGGAGGATCTTGAAGAACTGGAGGCCCCGCTCCCCCGAACGGGAGACGAAGCGGCTGAGCGCGGCCAGGCGGCCGGAGAGCCGCTGGACATCTTTGACGGAGCGCGGCGGGGGCATCTCTAGGAAGGCCCGGATCTTCTCGGGGTTTGCCTCAATGCCCCGCTGGGACACGAGGAAACCCAGGAGCTTCCCCCCGCGCACCCCGAAGGCGCACTTCTCCGGGTTGAGCTTGAGCCCGAACGCGCGGAGGTTGCAGAAGGTCTCTGCGAGGTCGTCGATGTGGGAGGCTGCACGGGGGCTTTTGACGACCGCGTCGTCTACATAGACTTCGACGTTGCGGCCGACTTGATCTTTGAACACCAGCGTCATAAGGCGCTGGAAGGTGGCTCCCGCATTCTTGAGCCCGAAAGGCATATGGCGGTAGCAGAAGGTTCCGAGGGGAGTTATAAAACTCGTCTTTTCCTCATCCCCCTCCGCCATCCGGACTTGATGGTATCCCGAGTAGGCGTCTAGGAAGCTCATCAGCTCGCACCCCGCGGTGGAGTCAACGAGTTGGTCGATCCGCGGGAGCGGGAAGTTGTCTTTGGGGCAAGCGCGGTTAAGGTCGGTGAAGTCCATGCACATGCGCCACTTGCCACTTGACTTCTTGACGAGGACGGGGTTTGCGAGCCACTCGGGGTGCAACACTTCCCGGATGAACCCCGCCTCTCGGCGCCGGGCTATCTCCGTCTTGATGGCTTCTTGACGTTCGAGGGAGAGCTTCCTCAACTTCTGCTTGATAGGGGGTGACCGGGGGTTACCGCGAGCTTGTGTTCAATAACCTCCCGGGCGACGCCCTGCATGTCCGAAGGCTTCCACGCAAAAACATCGGAGTTTTCGCGCAGAAAGGCTGCGAGTTGCGCTGCATGATCTTGGGGGAGCTCTGCCCCAATTTGGACAGTTTGGTCTCTGCTGCCCAGGGACAGTGGGACCTTCCGGAGGCCCCCTTCCGGACGCGGCTTGACGAGGGGCCTCCCAGGGGATGGCGCAGCGACGTCTACGTCCGGGGGGGAGCCTCCCCCCCGGGTGCCTTGATCAGGTTGACGCTTCCTATTGTGGCAGCAGCTCGCTCGTATAGAGCACGGGCCATGTCTTGATCCCCCCGGACGTTGATCACGCCATGCGGCCCGGGGATCTTCATGCGCAAGTAGTTTTGGTGGGTGGCAGCCCCCAGCCGATTGATCGTAGTCCTCCCCATAATCACATTGTAGGAGGAGGGGAGGTCCACTACGTCAAAGCGGACTAGCTCGGTCCGGTAGTTCTCCGGGGTGCCGAAGGTGATCGAGAGATCTACCTTGCCCACGGGGTGGATCGCCTTCCCCAGGACAAACCCTTGCAGAGGCCCTGCCGCTGGTTGCAGGAGCTTCTCATCCACCTGCATTTCCTTGAATGTTTTGAGGAACAGGACGTCGGCGGAGCTTCCGCCGTCCACGAGGATGCGGGCTAAGTGGCAGTTGTAGATTGTCGCGGAGACAATAAGCGCGTCGTCATGGGGGAAGCGAACCCCTCGCGCGTCTTCCGCCGTAAAGGTGAGGGGGACGTCCGACCACTTGGGCGGCACGGACGCGTGTAGCACCCCCACTACCTTAACTTCTCGCGCGTACTCCTTGCGCTGGCGCTTGGAGTCCCGCCCGGAGGCGGAGCCCCCTACGATGACGTTGATGCGGCGCTGAGAAGTTTGAAAGGGGAGAGCGTCTGAAGGCTCCCCCTCCTGCACCTGCTGCCCCGCCCCGGGAGCGGGAAGGGCCGGAACAGCTGGCCGAGGGGGCAAGGAGGCCGGAGTCCCCCCCCCTGCCCGCGCTGGTCGAGGAATGCCGCGAAGTGTTGCAGCAGCTGGTGGCAATCTCGGGTGGCGTGGGTACTGGACCCGTGGAAGCTGCACCACGGTCCTTCCCGGCTTCTCCCCGCGGGGCCTTCGCGGCCGCGCGAAGACTGTCCTCCCCCATGGCCTCTCGGCTTGGGAAAGGGGCGGTTGCCCTTCGGGGGGTCTCGCGAGCCGCCTCCGCCCTCGAGGACAAAAGTGTCCCGAGGCCGTGGTTCGCTACGGCCCCCCTGCCTGGGGCGTCTGGGGGGATCCCGGGCCCCCCGCTCGGCGGGGGCAGGAGCCCCCTGGGTCTTCTTCCAGATGTCGTCTTCCTCCGCCCGAGCGTACTTTTCGAGCACGTTGAAGAGCTCGTCGGCGGAAGAGGGGCAGCTCCGGGAGAGCCTTCGGTGGAGCTCCCCCGGGAGGATGCCGCTTTTGCAAGCTTCGATAACCGTAGAGTCGGGGACATGGGCCACTTTGCTCTTCACCTGGGCAAAGCGCTTGAAAAAGCTTCTGATGGTCTCCCCAGTTCTCTGGCGGACAGTATACAGCTGCGAGGAGTCCAGGGGACGCACGTAGTTCCCCTGGAAGTTGGCACAGAACTCCCGCTTGAGCTGCGAGAAAGACTTGATGGAGCCCGCCTTCAGATTGTAAAACCAGGAGCGGGCAATGCCGGTGAGGTAGAGGGGGAAGACGTTGCATTGGACACTCTCGTCCCCCCCCGCCGCGGAGATGGCGGTGGAGTAGATCTGCACGAACTCGTAAGGGTCCGCCTCGCCATTATAATGCTCGATGTGCGGGGGACGGTAGGGCCGCGGCCATCGGATGCTGCGGAGTCTTCGACACAGGGGCTGGTTCGCCCCCTGCACTTCCCGGGGGGAGCCCCAGTCACTGTCTTCTTTAACGGGGGATGCCCCTTCGTTATCCGAGTCAGGTAGCGGCCCAAGAGGGCCACCGGAGTGGTGGTGACGACGCTTCTCTTCCGGACCGGGACTGATTTCCCGGACGTCCGGGCTTCTCTCCGGGGAGGATGGTTCTTCGGCTGGTCTCTTCCCCCGACCGGTGCGAGGGCGAGGCTCCCTGCGACAACGACCGGGGGGGGGGAGCTCTTCCCCGCGGCTGGGAGAATGCATTCGCTCGACCTCCCCCCGGGAGAAGCGGATTTGCTTCGCTGGGGGAGGGAGCTCCTGCACTGTAGCAGCCGGCCCGGGAGCTACCGGGACCTGCTGGGGGGAGCCCCCTGCGACAGCCCCCGGGACCGAAAAGGGGGGAGACCCTGCACCATCCGGAACCGGGGAGGGGGCGCCAAGCGGGGCCTCCGTGGCAACGACCGGGTCCGGAAAGGAGGAAACCCCTGTGACATCCGGAACCAGTGGGGGGTGAGCCCCCTCGGTGACGTCCTGGGTTGGGGAGCCAATGCGGGGGGAAATTCGCTGAGGCACGGGAGCTACTCTGTCGACCCGCCCCGGTGCGGTAAACGCGACGCGAGGGGCGGGACTGGCTCCCGGCGTAGGAATAGCCCCCGGCGTGAAATGACCCCCCAGCCCCGGAAGCGAGCCGGGGACGGGGTACCCCCCTGGTGCTACGAAGGGCCCAGGCATGAAATAGCCTCCCGGCACCGGGACAGGCCCGGGTGCCGAGAAGTGTCCGGAAGTATATCCCGCGGGGGGAGGGAACCCCCCAGCAGGATCATACGGGGTAGACAGCCCCCCTGACGCCGGAGGGGCCGCTGGGTATCCCATAAACGGGGGCATGATCCCCGGATATGGGTGCGACGAAAATGTGGGGGCCGAGGGCCGTGCCAACACACTAAGGAGCTCGTCCATAGAGCGCTGGGCGCGGAGCTGGCCCTCCACGAGAGCCTCCAGCAGGGCGTCCCGGGGGGCCGGGGGAGCCGTCGGGGGGAAACTCGTCCCGGCCGAGGTCCCCGCGGCCGCCGGGAGCGACCCGGAGGTGGAGGCACCTAGATTGAGAGGAAAGGTGGGAGGCGGTACCTGGGAATGGTCGCCTCCGGACGGAAGCGCCGGAACAGCAGCGTCTCGGACGGGTGCCGCCAGGTCACCGGGACCGGCGTCACCAGGAAGGGCGCGGGCCCTTGTTCTCGGAGGAGCCATGGCGATTCGTCACGGGTCCCCACGGACGGCGCCAACTGTCGTGGTATTAAGAATACCCCGGCAGGTTTTGAAGACGATCCTAGCGGAGATCACGCAGCGCGGGTTGACCGAGTAACCGGTCCTCCCCCGCCGGACAGACACAAGAATTGACACGTGGATTTATACAGGTTCGGGTCCCGGTGGGGGCCCTAGTCCTGTCGACGCGCTCCCGACCGGAGTCGGCTGGGGAGGCTCTCTCCGAGGAGAGGCTTCCGGAGCACGTCTGTGAGATTAGCTATCCCAAATAATAATGAACTGATCCCTTACAACAGAGGGGTACAAGGGCTATTTATAGCCCCAAAAAGAAGCAAAAAACCTAAACTACCCCGGGAGCCACCGTCGGATTGAAGGGTACGACCGTCCTTCTCCCGGTCAAACGCCTCGGATGCTTGACAGGTGGTCGCTGATTCCCGAGGCGTCCCTCGCGTGACCTGCACGTGATAAACAAACAGAGATTTTACCTTTTAGAAGGGCGGTGACATTCGGGACCTCTTCCAGAGAGTAGGGTCCCGGGAGCCCAAAAGGCGGCGCCCGGGACATGCCCGGGGGGCACGGTCCCGGGAGCCTAAAAGACGGCGCCCGGGGCAGGCACCGGAGGCCACTGTCCCCGGGCACATGGCGGCGCCCGGGCCACGCCCGGGGGGCACGGTCCCGGGGGCCAAAAGGCGGCGCCCGGGACATGCCCGGGGGGCACGGTCCCGGGAGCCAAAAGGCGGCGCCCGGGGCAGGCACCGGAGGCCACTGTCCCCGGGCACATGGCGGCGCCCGGGCCACGCCCGGGGGGCATGGTCCCGGGGGCCAAAAGGCGGCGCCTGGGGCAGGCACCGGAGGCCACTGTCCCCGGGCACAAGGCGGCGCCCGGGCCACGCCCGGGGGGCACGGCCCCGGGGGCCAAAAGGCGGCGCCCGGGGCAGGCACCGGAGGCCACTGTCCCCGGGCACATGGCGGCGCCCGGGCCACGCCCGGGGGGCACGGTCCCGGGGGCTAAAAGGCGGCGCCCGGGGCAGGCACCGGAGGCCGCTGTCCCCGGGCAATCATGAACTTACCTGGACTTGACCGCGTGGAGATTTCCCCCAACACCAATATGTCTTATTGGACTTCTGCAGAGACCCTATCCACCATGGCCCGAATGACTTCTCGGATTGAAGGGATGGAGCTTTGCTCCCCGGAGACCTCGATTGCAGGGGAAGCCCCAACACTGGCCGAGGCCGCCGAAGGGCTTGGCACTGGACTTCTGTGCCTGAGCAGTAAAAAACGTTATCAGTTGAGATTTTTATAAGTAACCATAGAGAGCTAACCTTGTCCATACAAGGGAGATTTCTTACCTTACTCAGACTCCAAATTTTTGGGATTTCGAAGAGGGTTCCCCAAGGAAAAGGGGATAGTCATCATTTGTCCTAGTCTTCCTCTTTGTAAAGAGGACCCTGTCCTTTTCTCCCTGTGTGCACAAAATCATGAACATGCACATGAGGAACAATAAAGACTGAGACTGCGATAGTCCTTACATGGGTAACCTCTTCGGCTGGTAAGGATACAATCGTTGGACCAGGTGTCTCCTGGACCATTGGCGTCAGGAACTCATTCGCGACCGCGGGGTTGTTGGCAGTCGCGGTGTCCTGTTCTGTCATCTCCGCCCCAGGCGTTAAGAGCGGAGTGCTTGCCACCCCAGGGCTGGCTGCAACCAACTCATGGCAGATGGAGGGAATGTTTTCTCCTCTTGTATGAACACTGCTCAGTTGACGTTGACAAACGGATAACGACCATTAAAGCTGTGAAGGATCTTACCACAGTCACCCCTTCTGTCAGGGGGAGAGGTGTAGCAATCCCTAAAGCTTCCTGAGCTTGAGGCACTGGGACCTCACCCGCAACCATAGGGTTATCGATGGTCGCGGGGCCCGCTGTGGTCGTTTCTGGTCTCGCGGGCGAAGACAAAACTTCGCTGGATAGGGAGGTAATTGTCTTCCTCTTACGGCGGATCAGAGGGACGTCATCTTCTTCCTCCTCGCTCCCTTCGCCTTGTACGACGAAGAAGTGATTCTGGTTTGTACCTAGGGGAATAGAGGGCATTGAGTATCTTACCGCAGTTTTCTTTGCGGTAGAGGGAGCCTTTGCAGAGGGAGCCTTTGCAGAGGAAGCCTCTCCTAGAAGTCCCTTGGACCTCTTGGGAACATTCTCCCTTGTTCCGCGCTTCGAAGAGATCTTCTTCATTCTCTTCGGAGCCGGCTTTCCCAGGAAGCTGATATCTTCAGCTGGGCGTGTTGCCTCACTGAACTTTCCCAGGGGCTGTATTATTCGAGCTGTTCTCGTTAATGCTAGATTAGTGGGTGGTCTACAAATCGAGCTTTGCAAGAAAGTTTGTACCTTTCGGCGCTCCTGTCTAAGGTCGTCACCTGCGTTGATCAGCCTCTGTGGGGGAGGTGACCCTTTAGCTCCCTCCACATCGGCACTGTACACCTTGAGGAGGTAGTTTGTCCGTTTTTCGATTTCGGACGAACTCAGAGCTACATCACAAACAAACAAGTTAACAAATGCAATTTTTGGAAGAAATTTGTGTTTTTGTTGACTGGAAGACATACCATTATTATAGTCCAAGGTGCTATCCGCCATGAACTGTATCTCCCAAGCCGGATGAGCCCTTTCACACAGGGGACGCACCCGATTCTTCACAAAGTAGCGGATTATATCGCGAGCAGTTAGTCCCTCCTGGACCAAGTGAAGAATCACCTAAGCCTATTTCTTCTGCTCCGCGCTTAGAACAGGGAGAGAGTCCAACTCGCTGGACTTCTCTGGTCGAGAGTTCTCGAACCACAACCCGCTTTCGGACGGAGGGGTGCAGTAAAACCACTTCTGGTACCACCCGTGCACAGAGTCTCGGAAGGGTGGGAAGGGATACTCCTTCTCCCTTATCCAAAAGTAAATGCATCCGACGGCGTTGGTGCTCTTTGACCATGCCGAATAGTAGAAGCGCCGGAAGAGTTCCACGCTTGGGAACACCCCGACGAAAGCTTCACACAAGTGCTGGAAAATCGCCAGGATCAGGACAGCATTCGGGTGGAGATTCACCAATTCCAACCCCTTAATGCTCCAAGATCCCCTTCAGGAATCTGCTCTCGGGAAATCGAAACCCGCATCACAGGTATTCCTCAAAAACCACCAACTCGCCCTCTTGGACGATTGGGATTTCTTGGTCCTTTTCCGTGGGTCGCTAGTTGATTAGCAACCGCGAAGAGAGGATCTCTTCTTTCTCCAGTGCCATCAAACTCTCCTCCGTGTGGTGGATTGATCGGCTCCAAGACGCCATTTTTCGCAAGAGATTGTTAGAAAAAGCTGACGGCTTTAGGGGCGATGGAAGACGAAGGATGAGGGTTTTGTGTGGCGGAAGTTCTAAGGCTGGGTGCTGGTTGTGTGTGGCTTCCTCAGGAAGTTACCTGCTCCTTTTATAGGCCCGGGGCAACGTTCCACTGAGGGCAACGTTCCATTGAATACTTTATTTATTTCCCATAATGGATGTTTTCTCTTGGAAACCCGTTATGCGTTCCCCGCACCGAATCCAAAACGAAAAGTATTCTTTGTTTCAAATTTGGGAATTAGGGTGAACATAGGAACGTGAAAACTCTACAAAGATTTTTGGAGGATATTATCTGTCGCGCCCCGAAACTAGGACTATGACTACTCCTGTAGAGACCTAGCTCGCTGCAGCTAGTCCCATATATGCATAGAATACACATACCCTTGACTTCCCAGGATAAGTCAAGCACAGGAGTATATTCACATTGCAACAGAGTAACTAACAAAATAGTTAAGCAGTGTGGCCTGCTGGCCTTGATATTACATAAGAAGATTACAATGCCTTCACGGCATACATGGTTTAGCAAAATAACATCTACACAGCAGAAGATAGGTGACCCACCCACAAAGAGAAGTGGACGGCAGAACAACACATCAGGGCAATGACGGGACTGACGCTCCTCCTTCTGGATCCACGAAGTACTCCATGCCTTCGTCTTGGTCGTAGAACGCTCCATCTACTGATTTGTAGGTTGCAAGGGTGAGTACTTACGTACTCAGCAAGTCATAGATAAGAGTTGATACATATAGTAGTGATGATATGAACCTAGACTAGTCAAGAATTATGGATATTTGTAAAATAATCTTTTACTTTCATACCTCATCTCATGGCAGCACCTTTCATAATATAACATCATCAATCATGTTCACTAGATTATAGCACTACCGCGACACGTCGACACACGACAGCCCACGGTAGCACTCCTTATCATGACAACACATGTCATTTGGGTAATCTTGATTTAACACATTTTATTTAGAAAATAGTACTTGTGTCACACCCCGTGGATTTAATCCACCGCAGCAGACTCCTAAAAACCCGGGAGCTCGGAGTATTCGAATACATTTTTAACTCTGCAGAGAGGTACCAATTTACCCACAAGATATTCCACTTTCAAACCTTTCCTATCATAACAAAATGATTGGACCCCTGACTCACTTCATATTGTGAGCGGCAAGGTGGAAATAACAAGAACTTTTGTTATGTTTACTCACAATTCACCCCTGACCCTGTGGATCTCTCGCGAAACACAGTTGTGGCGGGCTATACCCCCACCCTTACTCATTTCCCCATTGCTGGGTCTAATGTCAGATCACCTTCAGTGATAGTGGGAGTCAGCCTCCATATCAATCATCACAACACATCTCATGCAGGGGTTTCATGTGCGATCCACATAAGTACTTGTTCAGGCCTGTCCCATACCAGGCTTGCGGTTAGCACGTTGTTCATGCCACTAGACGCACAACACAAGGTTCTAGTCCTTATATGCCAGTGACCAGACCATCCACAACCCTGCACCTTCAGTGCCTGCATTCCTTTGCAGTCTAGCACCTCCAGTGCTACCGCCATTCAATACCATTTTCTGGTCACGGCTAGGGGTTTTATTTCATGAATATAAGTATATAAATACATATAATAGTTAATGGCTCAAAACTTGTTTATTTCACATTTCACAGATAACCAATCTAGTACTGCCAATTCATAAATCAACCATTCTCAATCTTTCTCATGCAATATTATCTATATTCAAGGTTATGTTTTAGCAACATTTAAAATATAGGTTCAAGATGACCAAGGATATGACTTGCCTTCCGCGTCGTAAGAAACAGCAGTTGATGACGGGTCAACAGCGAAGTCCTCGAACTTGATTTCTGGATCTGCTTGGCGACAAACAAACAATACACACAAATATTACTTATATATTAAAATGATTTAGGATCTATATGCAGATATGCTTAACAAGGATAACTGAACGATACTGGAGATAATTGAGATTGTAAGTTGAACTGAGTCGAGAGTCTAGGGTTTCAAGGAATTGGCTAAGAATGGTGTTAGATGCTCTTAGGTTCTCAAGGTTACAATAAGAACATCAGTTTGTGGCTGGTTTGATCAAAAACAGCGAATATCAGCAGATTGACATTCGGATCAAGAATCTGACATAACTTCAAGGAAAACTAGAGAGCTTATCTCAAGTTATGACAGTAGAAGAAAATGTAGATCATAACTCTACAAATTCAGTGGACAAAGTGGCTTTCAAAATGCACAATCAGAAATGGGTAAATAAGGCCAATGCCATTGGCTGGCATGCACTGAGACAGTGTCAAAAATTAGGGTTTAGCGGCAAATATAATTCAAGGGCTCAAATCAAGTTGTGATAGAAGAAGAAAATGCTGATCACAACCTCAGGAATCTAAGGGAGAAAGTCATGCTCAAAATGCACATCAGGAAGGAAGTGAAAAGGGCTAATGCCACTGACTGACATAGTCTGGCATTGATCTTGACATGGCCAGAAACTAGGGCTTGGCATAACTTTTGATCTAGAGCTCCAAATGATGCACCACTTTGTCTGGGAGGTAGGCAAGGATAACAGGAACAATTAAGTCAACAGAATCTAGGGCAAGAAATGGCTGGAAAGTGATGAAATTCAGTGATGAACTGAGGTGAACTGGCTGCATTGGAGCAGTTCTGGACAAGATCTTGGCATGGCTATATCTTTTGATATAGGCTGATTTAGGTGTTGGGCTAGAAGACAAAAATACTCAGGGGGTTAAGGCACACACGATGGACAAAGTGATTTGAGCTGAAACGGCCGGGAAAACTTTTCCGGTGAACTGTGCCGGAGAAGAACACTGCTATTTGGGGGTTTTCGATTTAGGCCGAATGAACTCGATTCCAAGCTTGGGAAGTGATATATGGGTAAGAGGAAGCTACCTGCACGATCAATTTGGCCGGAGGATGGCCGGAGAAGCCTGGCGACGATCGTCGGTTTCTGGAGAAGCTCAAAATTGGGGAAAGCTTCGATTGAAGCTCAATCTGGAGATCCAAGTACACAGGCTTGCTGGAAATGGGTCACTGATCATCTTCCTTCACAGGATCGAGAGCTAATTCGAAGTAATTTGGCTGCATTGCCGGAACAGGGCAATCGAGATTTCCGGCGATCATCGGCGATTGGATGCAAGATAACTCAATTAGATGGTACAGCACGATGGGGAAGATGAGGGGAACTCACTGATGCTGTTAATTTGGTGAGAGATGCAGCGGGTGAAGCTGGCACCGTGAGGCCTCGAGCTGGTCTCGGCGGAGAAGACGACGACAGTGAAGAAGTTTGAGAATTTGGTTAAGTCCTGGTGAAGAGGAGATGATACAAGGCACTGGTGGTTTAAATAGAGCAGTGGGCGATGCTTGCAAGGTGTAAACAGCAATGAATTTGGCGTCAGTTGACAAGATTTGCCGGGCGCAGATGCAACAATGGCGAGCGGTGAAGCGACGGCGCTCAGGCGAGGTGACTACTGCTCAGCTTGTCGGCTCTTTGGAACTCCACATTGTCGGGCGGTGCAAGCAGTGGCAACTGGAGCTGGCAAAGCAAAGCAACGTGGCAAGAAAATGCTGACAACGGTCGCGCACGGGAGCAAGCTGTTCAACGGCGTTGCCACGGCGATGGCTGGGGCGTGGACGGGTGTGCACATGCAGATTCAAGTGAGCACGAGCTCAGGCGAGGCGAGGCGTGGCAGGCGGTGAGCGAGCACGGCGCAAATGCACGGCGAGGTTCTGGTCGTGCACTGGTTACTGCCCTAGTCGAAATTGGGCTGATTTGCAATATTTGATTTCTTGATTTGGACTGAAATGTAAATATGGAGATTTGGAAGGTTTGATCTGATTTTGGTTTTGCTGATTTGGCAAACTTGATTCAACAGATGATTTGGCACAGATTGAAGATAAAATTTGAAATGATTGGATGATTTTTGATATGAACTGAAAATAGGGTATTTTAGGGTAATTGAAATCTGAATTTCAATTGATTTTGAATTATGGTAATTAGGATGAGATCTTGGAATCTGCACAGAAGAAGAACTTGTTTCAAATAGCATCTAGAAAAGATTTGCCGAAGAAATTCTGAATTTGGAGTTAATCTGGAGATTTTAGCCTTTTTGGGTTTTCAGATATCAGATAAGGACTAATTTGTAATAACTCTTGGACTGATTTGCGAAAAGGGTTTAGATGGTGAAATCTGGCTGCCAACTTTTTGGATTAAGGTATTGGCATACCCTTGATCATAATCCAAGAATAATCTGGTCTGAACTTGGCTAAGATTTTGATTAAATTTGAATTTCTGAAACTTAGGATATTTAGGTAATATAAGATATTTCTGTTTTCGAAAACAGAAAGGAGTTGATAAATCTGGAAGTTAGAGATAGAATTGGATCTGGGTTCTGAAGGCTTTTAGGTTTAGGAAAACTGATAGATCAAATCTGGAAAGTCAGATCTTGACTTGGGGTCACAGGATAGATTTTGGAGATTTTAGGGCTAGAACAAAAAAAAGCTGAGGCTGATTTGGTTGATCTAGAAGAGACATATGCATGCATGATTTTTAAGAAAGAACTTTTCACCCCAAAACTCAGGATGTTACATTATCCTTCATGTTTTTTGTAAACTTTCACGTGTTGATCACAATGTGTTCTTGTGGTCTTTTTAAAATATACATTTTTGGTCATAAAGATGTTTTATGATCATTGCGAATAGGTAACCGTTGTGCATACAATTGTCATTCGGTCAAGTTGTTGTCAAAACTGAGATTCTGATCGGATTTCTAATGGGAACGGGGATGCCCGAACTTCCGTCAGGTGGAGGATAAGTCAATTAGGCGGCGCGAGACACACACGACCCGGCTTCTTGATCGGCACGATCAAAACCCCTGCAATCGCAGCACCACGCGTCCTCTGGTTATCAACCGTGCGCTACCCGGTTGACCTCGCCACGAATGCTAATCCCTGCCAGTGAATCGAGAACACAAGCAAGAACAAGAAAGATGCAACTGAATTTGCAATTGAGGATGAAACTCACGAGTTGGGGTCTCACAAACCGATGAACGGCGACACTGTTCAAAGACAGAATTGATCTAAGTAAAACCCGCCTCAACCCTAGCGGCGGCTACTGAATATATGGTCTAAGGGACGTCCTAGAGACCCTAGACGCGTCCGTGATGGCCTCCAACACGATACATGGGCCAACGGCCCAAATTGGTGACGCAGCACCCAGGAACAGATTCTGTCCGCCAACTTGCAACGTGAATTCCCGTCGACCCCGAACTCGGAGCCCGTTTGTGGATCATCGAAATCGGAAAGGTTATCTCCTTAGTTTTCCAGGCATATGTGGATCATTGAAATCGGAGCCCGTTTGTGGCCTGGGCGACGATTTTAGTGAACACTGCTCCTGGTGGCCGAGGTAGTCGACTCCGAGATGAATTGGCCTCCAACTTGACTTGGACGCCCTCCTTGCCTCCCTCCTGGCCCTTGCTGGTTCCCAAGGCCTTCATGATCCTCTCCAAAGTTCCTAAGTACAATATAATCAATAATATCATTAGGTAGCATACCATCCTCACAAGTATATGCACGGGCACTTAGGAACGAGCTCACCTGTTGATTCAATTGCCGTGCTCGTGCTCTTGTGATGGGTCCTTGCATCACAACTGGAGGAGTCTCGGGCGTATGCATAGGAGTGATGTCCTCATCATCCTCCCCCTCTTGGAGTGGAGTCGTCCTCGACTCAAGCTCATCTTCTTCTCCCATGAACGGTTTCAAATCTGCAATGTTAAATGTGGGACTAACCCCAAATTCGGGCGGCAACTCAAGTTTATTTTCTCAAGTATCTTGAAAGGACCATCAGCTCTAGGCATTAATTTAGACTTTCTCAATTCTGGAAAACGATCCTTTCTCAAGTGTAACCATACTAAATCACCCGGTTCAAGTTTTACTTCCTTTCTACCTTTACTTCCCGCAGTCCTATACCTTTCATTCATTATTTCAATATTTTCTTTAGTCTTTTCATGCAATTTCAGAATAAATTCAGCACGTTCCTTAGCATCATGATTAACTCGTTCACTAGTAGGTAAAGGTAATAGATCAATAGGAGCACGGGGATTCAAGCCATACACTACCTGAAAAGGACTTACCTTGGTGGTGGAGTGTACCGCCCTATTATAAGCGAACTCAACATGCGGCAAACACTCTTCCCACATCTTCAAATTCTTCTTCAAAACAGCCCTCAACATAGTAGATAATGTACGATTTACTACCTCGGCTTGGCCGTCGGTTTGGGGATGACATGTTGTTGAAAACAGCAGCTTGGTCCCCAATTTATTCCATAGAGTTCTCCAAAAGTGGCTCAAAAACTTGGCATCACGATCTGAAACAATAGTAGAAGGCATACCATGCAAGCGAACGATTTCTTGAAAGAAAAGGTTAGCAATATTAACAGCATCGTCGCTCTTATGACAAGGAATAAAGTGAGCCATCTTAGAAAATCTATCAACCACCACAAAAATACTATCCCTCCCCCTCTTGGTCCTAGGCAGTCCTAAAACAAAGTCCATAGATATATCCTCCCATGGAGTGCTAGGAACAGGAAGAGGCATATATAAACCATGGGGATTCAATCGTGACTTAGCCTTTTGACATGTAGTGCAGCGGGATACAAACCTCTCAATGTCTTGCCTCATCTTCGGCCAAAAGAAGTGAGCGGACAGCACGGCCTCCGTCTTCTTGGCACCAAAATGATCCATCAAACCTCCTCCATGAGCCTCCTGTATCAAAAGAAAACGAACGGATCCAACTGGAATGCATAGGCGGTTAGCTCTAAACACAAATCCATCATTTATCACATATTTGTCCCATGTTCTTCCCTCTTTGCAATGCAGCAAGACATCTTTAAAATCATCATCATTAGCATATTGTTCTTTAATTGATTCCAATCCAAATATACGACAATCAAGTTGGGACAACATGGTATATCTTCTAGACAAAGCATCAGCAATCACATTATCCTTCCCTTTTTTGTGTTTGATAACATAAGGAAAAGATTCAATAAATTCAACCCATTTAGCATGTCTACGATTCAGTTTCACTTGACTGCGAATATGTTTTAGCGACTCATGATCGGAATGAATAACAAATTCTTTGGGCCAAAGATAATGTTGCCACGTTTCTAAAGATCGCACAAGAGCATACAATTCTTTATCATACATGGAATAATTCAAAACAGGACCACTCAATTTTTCGCTAAAGTAAGCAACAGGTTTACTATCTTGCATCAAAACACCACCAATTCCAACCCCACTAGCATCACATTCAAGCTCAAAGGTCTTATTAAAATCAGGAAGTTGGAGTAAAGGTGCATTAGTAAGCTTATCTTTCAAAAGGTTGAAGGCATTCTCCTGTGCTTGCCCCCAATGGAACACAACTCCCTTCTTCGTCAACTCGTTCAATGGGGCTGCAATGGTGCTGAAATCCTTCACAAAGCGGAGGTAAAATCCGGCAAGTCCATGGAAGCTCCGCACTTGTGAAATCGTCGTGGGCGTTGGCCAACTCTTAATCGCGTGCACCTTGGCTTCATCCACCTCAATTCCCTGCGGAGTCACAACATAGCCAAGAAACGATACTCGTTCGGTGCAAAAAGTGCACTTCTCGAGGTTACCAAATAAACGTGCAGCACGCAAAGCATCAAAAACAGCACGTAGATGATCAAGATGTTCATGTAACGACGTGCTGTAAATCAATATATCATCAAAATAAACCACCACAAATTTCCCAATGAAAGCTCGTAAAACCACGTTCATTAAGCGCATGAAAGTGCTAGGTGCATTAGTTAAACCAAAAGGCATGACTAACCACTCATACAATCCAAACTTGGTTTTAAAGGCTGTTTTCCATTCATCTCCCAATTTCATTCTTATTTGGTGGTATCCACTACGCAAGTCAACCTTAGAAAAAATTATAGAACCACTTAACTCATCAAGCATGTCGTCTAACCTAGGAATAGGATGACGGTACCTTATTGTGATATTGTTAATGGCTCTACAATCTACGCACATGCGCCAACTGCCATCTTTCTTAGGAACCAAAATAACAGGAACAGCACAAGGACTAAGGCTCTCACGTACATACCCGCGGTCCAAAAGATCTTGGACTTGGCGCTGAATCTCCTATAAGCAGCTCGGTTTGGCAAACTCGCTCCAGGTATCAAATCAATTTGGTGCTCAATCCCTCGTATGGGTGGGAGTCCTGGAGGTATCTCGGCAGGAAAAACATCCGCATACTCCTGCAAAAGGTTAGTGACAGCAGGAGGCAAAGTACTGGGCATATCATCCAATGAAAACAAAGCATCTTTGCATATCAAAGCATAGCACAAAGCATCATCATTAATTGCAGCAAGATCAGATTTTGTAGCAAGCAAGACGGGATTCCTCAATTTAATTGGTTGGCTACATGCTGAATTTCAGATTTTTCATCAATGGTTTTCTTGTCATTAGCAAGCCGCTCCCTATCGGATTTAACAATTTCAGCGGGGGTCAAAGGTAGAAGTGTAATTTTCTTTCCCTTATGCATAAAAGTGTATTTATTACTTCTACCGTGGTGAAGTGCATCAGTGTCATATTCCCATGGGCGACCCAATAAAAGAGAGCAAGCTTGCATCGGCACCACATCACAATCAGCAAAATCAGAATAGGAACCAATGGAAAAATGAACCCGAACTGTTTGTGTTACCTTAGCTCTGCCGGAATCATTCAGCCACTGAATGTGGTATGGATGTGGGTGCGGGCGTGTGGTCAAGCCAAGCTTCTTGACCAAATCTGTACTCACCAAGTTGTTGCAACTGCCGGAGTCAATGATCACGCGCGCTCGTCGGTTGTTGATGACGAAGAAAATCTGGAACAAGTTGTGGCGCTGCAGCTGCTTGGCTTGCTCCATTTGTGCGCTAAGGACACGCTGGACAATGATGGACCTGTACGCAGCGGTATCCTCGGCGCCAAAGGTGGCATCATCATCAACCTCGTCGTCGTCCACCCTAGTGTCGTCGATCTCATCCTCAACATCGGAGGCGCTGATGTAACCTCCGTCGTCTGTGGCAATGTATGCCCGCTGGCTGGGGCACTCTTTCTTGACGTGGCCAATCCCTTGGCACTCCGTATGCGAAAGTTATGGCCGTTTTACGGAAGGACTCCGAATTAGGGTTTTCTAGGCGGCACCTCTCCGAAGTCAAGGGTGTTTGGAGTGGATATGGAAGGCGATGATCTATGGTGGAAGGCTCTGTGATGAGGGGTGGCGGTATGGCTAACAGGAGGTGGGGGATTAGGGTTTTTATGAAGGGGAAACCCTAACACAACCAGGACTCCGAAAATGATGAAAACCACAAAGCAAACCGATTCCAACAAGGACACAAACGGCGATTGGTGACTGGATCGGTGTAGGATATGGGATGCAGCGGAGATGAAACACAACTAAATTAAGACCACGATCTAAACCAGCAACACGACTCGACTATGGACACAAACTCAGTACTACGGACTCTGAAACCGAAATTGTGCAAAGGCTAGGCGCGGTTCTAGGTATGGTACACTATGAACTGCAATTTTTTTTTTGGATTTTTCGTGGACTATAGGGCGAACGCAAAACTAAATCAAACAAAGGGAAAAGGCGAACCTGAAGGTAACCTTGCTCTGATACCACTTAATGGGAACGGGGATGCCCAAACTTCTGTCAGGTGGAGGATAAGTCGATTAGGCGGCGCGAGACACACACGATCCGGCTTCTTGATCGGCACGATCAAAACCCCTGCAATCGCAGCACCACGTGTCCTCTGGTTATCAACCGTGCGCTGCCCGGTTGACCTCGCCACGAAGGCTAATCCCTGCCAGTGAATCGAGAACACAAGCAAGAACAAGAAAGATGCAACTGAATTTGCAATTGAGGATGAAACTCACGAGTTGGGGTCTCACAAACCGATGAACGGCGACACTGTTCAAAGACAGAATTGATCTAAGCAAAACCCGCCTCAACCCTAGCGGCGGCTACTGAATATAAGGTCTAAGGGACGTCCTAGAGACCCTAGACGCGTCCGTGATGGCCTCCAACACGATACATGGGCCAACGGCCCAAATTGGTGACGCAGCACCATGGGACAGATTCTGTCCGCCAACTTGCAATGTAATTTCCCGTCGACTCCGAGGTCCAAATTACCTGAAACCGGTGCCATTGGAAAGGTTATCTCCTTAGCTTTCCAGGAATATGAGGATCATCGAAATCGGAGCCTGTTTGTGGCCTGGGTGACGATTTTAGTGAACACTGCTCCTGGTGGCCGAGGTAGTCGACTCCGAGATGAATTGGCCTCCAAATTGACTTGGACGCCCTCCTTGCCTCCCTCCTGGCCCTTTGCTGGTTCCCAAGGCCTTCATGATCCTCTCCAAAGTTCCTAAGTACAATATAATCAATAATATCATTAGGTAGCATACCATCCTCACAAGTATATGCACGGGCACTTAGGAACGAGCTCACCTGTTGATTCAATTGCCGTGCTCGTGCTCTTGTGATGGGTCCTTGCATCACAACTGGAGGAGTCTCGGGCGTATGCATAGGAGTGATGTCCTCATCAATTTCAATCTTGATCGTAATGATAGTTCTGATCGGATGTTAGTTTTGATCGCGATAACGGTCCTGATCGGATTTCAGTTCTGACCCCCGTAATAGAGCTGGTCGGGGTATCAGTACTGGTCGCGGAGTGACATATTAATGCGTTTCTAATCACAGTACTCGGATTTACCTGTGTATGTGTGGTCGTAAAGACATTACTTATGGCCATATTTTCGCACAGAGATTATGAAGAGTTTCCATATTATGTAAGGTAAAAGAAGTCTTTATTTCTGGCAATCCTTACATACAAAAGGGATACAGGCGACCAGAGCGTCAACCTGATCCAAGAGAAGTTTACAAAGTTCTCCTAAGGACATATTGGCGTCAGTAGGATCTACACTGATGGCCCCAAGAGAACTAGCGACTATTCTAAACCTATCTACGTCATCCCTAATCTGAGACGCACTACCATCCCTGATCGAATCAGAAAGTTCTCGCTGTTGTCGAGCGTAGTCCCTCTCCAGGCGGAATTGGTGCGCCTCTTCGTGGGATCTATCAAAACATTCTGCCAGGTGCAGAATGGCGAAGACATCTCTTCGTTTTTCTTCTCCAAGGCCTCTTTTTCCCCTTGGAGAGTCTGTTCGAGGGGAGGAGGTTGAATCTCGGCAGGCTGGTCACTGAGGGCTCCAATAATTTTCGTCTCCTACATTTGTATATGTTAGTTTTGCAAAATATAACAACAAGTAAAAGGGATGAAAATAATTACCAATCCTCGCAAGTGAGAGGTTGAAGTATTCCCCCCAGAAAGTGGATCACCCGACAAAGGCCGAGGATCATCATATGGTGGAAGAGTTACCTTCCCACCAGAAGATTGTTTCCCCAAAACAAGTCGGGGATTATCTGGTCGTGGAGGTATAGCTTGCCGACCAGAAAATTGATCACCCATCAGAAGACGAGAATCATTGGAATGAAATGGAGAAAGGTGAGAAGGCCTTGAAAGATTATCATGGACCTCCAAAGGTGAAGATGAAGGTTTGACCTGTCGAAGTGCATGAACAAGAAGAACCACAAGAACCAAAGGAAGAGAGATCGGTGGTGCATTTCTCGCCTTTGTACCACTAAAAGATCCCTCGTCAACCTTGGGTTTCTTCTTTGGAGGAACCTAGTCTTCGGTCATCTATGAATTTCCATTTGAGAAAATGTTCAAAGCATAAGAAGGCAATTTGGACCAAGAATTCTAGAAGAGATTTACCTTTTGTGAATCTTGGCCGAATTCAAGTATCACTTCCTCTTCATCGCTCTCAATCTCGATGATACTTTTGTCTGCCATTGAGGTGAAGACGGAAGAGGAAGGAAGATGGTTGTGAAAAAGACTTAGACGGGAAAAAGTTTGTGAAAGTTTTAGGCTAAAGTGGTTCTAGTATTTATAGCCCCGGGGTGATGGTTCATTTTTTGAACGCCTCGAGCTTTTAAAACATTTACAATTTTACCTTGGGTTAAAAAGAATTCCACGACGCCATCATTGCCTGTCGAATACCCCTCAGAGATCGTCTTGGGAAACAAACCGCCACACTTAGTGTGCCACTGAGTGGAGGATTTGAAGCATCGGGTCACTCATCCGATGTAAGTTTTAAAATTTGAAGTAAATATGTCTCTTCGTTTTCTTCAAATTTGGTGGCTAGCTGACGAGGATTGTTACCTGAGCTAGTTCAGAATAAATGCATGTCTGGTTCAAGATAGATTCGAACCAGGCAACTGTCCGTTAATATGATCTCAAGCTGTCTTGAGATGCGCGGACACATGGTCGCAGGTTCTACGCGATCAGGTCGCAGATAGTGCGTGGTCAGAAACCCGTATGCGAATACGCGGATAGAAGGCTACAGATAGTGCGCGGTCAGATGATTGCAAGCAATGCGCGGTTAGAACACCCTCAACTAGGAAACGCGGGGTTACTTAGACCTTACAACAAGTATATCACGAATATTCCTCCACGTGCAGGGACAACTGTCAAGAAGTAAATACGTGCAGTTATTCCTTAATTACAGGTGTTAAGCCTGCGTGGAGGTTAAGGGCAGTTACCAAAACTGCACCCGAGCAACTGTTCGTAGCGGTTATGCCTTGGCACCCTTTCGACCAGTATAAAAGGGTAAGCCAATGCATCAGACGGGGAGATCGAAGGATCGAGAGATCGAAAGATCAACAGAAGACATTAGATTAAATTAGTTTTCATAAGCCTTCTTGGCATTGTCTTGTAGAAATAAACAGGAAAGATCTTCGCCTATGAAGATCCTTCCATAGTCTTGTAACTCTTTTTCCTACACATAGTAAATCTCAACAGGACGTAGGGCTGTTACTCCCACCATCGAGGGCCCAAACCTGTCTATATCTCTCTGTGCTTCAGTTAACTTTGGTTCATCATCCCTTCCCAAAGGGACACCCTGAAAGGTCTCACTACTCACAAATTCTGGATAAGTTCGACTAAGGACCCCGAGTCCAAATCGTCGACAGCTGCGGGTTCCAATTCCCAGAAAGCGAGTTTCTGCGGGGAATCCTGGACCATTACGGGTTGGAGTTAGTGAATCTCCACCCAAATGTAGTCCTGATCCTGGCGATTTTTCAACACCTATGTGAAGCCTTCGTGGGAGTGCTTCCAAGCATGGAGCTTTTCCGGAGCTTCTAGTTTTCGGCATGGTCAAAGAGTGCCAATGCCGCTGGGTGCATCTACTTCCGCATACGGGAGAAGAAGGAGTACCCATTCCCGCCTCTACGGGACTCTGTTCACGGGTGGTATCATAAATGGTTCTACTGCACCCCTCCGTCGGAGAGCAGACTGTGGTTCACGAATACTCGACCGGAGAAAGACAGCGAATTAGACTCCCTTCCCATTCTGAGCGCAGAGTTGAAGAAACAAGCTCAAGCCATTCTTCACCTAGTCCAGCAAGGATTGATCGCGCGTGACATCATACGTGACTTCGTGAAGAACAGGATGAGCCCCTGCGTGAAAGGGCACATCTAGCTTGGGAGGTAGAGTCCATGGCGGACAGCACCCTGGACTATAATAATGGTATGTCCTCCAGCCAACAAAATATTCAGTCTTTACTGATGAAAGACGTTGTATTTATTAACATGTTTGTTTGTGACACAGTGCTATTTGTCGTGGTATTACGGATACCCCGGCAGGTTTCTTCGGAAATGCGTAGCACGTGTACAGCGGTGTGAGCTGACCGAGTTACCGGTCACCTCCCACCGGGCAACGCAGCAATTGACACAGTGAGTTTTATACAGGTTCGGGTCCCGGTGGGGGCCCTAGTCCTGTTGGCACCCTCCGGACGCTAGTCCGCTGGGGAGGTGCTCTCTCGGGGACAGAGGTCTCCAAGGGAGCCTGTTATTTGAGTGTATTGTAAATGAATTAGAGTCTTTCACAAATGAGATACAAGGGGGGATATATAGTCCCCAAAACATGCAAAAGACCAAAATGCCCTAGCTACGGCCGTTGGATGGAGGGGCGCGGGCGTCATTTCGTCGACAGAAGGGCTTGGATGCTTGACAAGTGTCCTTGTCAGTTCCTGGGGCCCGAAGACCCTTCGGGACCCACTGGGCCCCAGTGAACCTCTGAGGCCATCCAGGTTTCACCAGGGCCTCGGTGACCCTCCGGGACTCTCCGGGAGCCTGTGGTGGGACTCTCTGGGACCCGGTGGTGCTCCGGGTCTCGACTCCACGGGACCCAGGGCCCAGGGAACCTCTGGGACCATGCAGGGACCCGATGACCTTCTGGGACTCTAGTGAATGTCCGGGGCCCGGTGGTGCTCCGGGTCTCGACTCCCCGGGACCAAGAGCCCGGTGACCCAGGGACCCGGGGCCTAACCCCGGCACCCATCAGGGACCATCTACGCATGAAGGGCCGAGGCGGTCCGAAGACCCTGAGGGACCCAGAACCCGCTGGGGACCTTCTCCGCATGAAGGATCGAGGGCGTTCGGGAGGTCCCCTGGGACCCGTGGCCCGGAGGCCTGGGGAACCACTGGGGACTTTCTCTGCAGGAAGGCCCGAGGCGCTCTGGAGACCCCACGAGACCAGGGGCCCGGAGGCCCAGGGACCCACTGGGGATCTTCTCCGCATGAAGGACCGAGGCGCTCTGAAGACCCAGCAGGACCCGGGGCCCGGACGCCCAGGACCCTCCAGGAACCTTCTCCGCACGAAGGAACAAGGGCGCTCGGGAGCTCACTTCGAAGACTACCCGGAAGTACAGGATTTGCCCCAACAGGAGCCCCCCAGGCCCTCGGGGACACGTCGTGGTCCCGGAGGGTATGTGTAAAACCTTTCGCCAGATGACACTGAGGTCTCCTGGGATAGCCGGGTGGAAGGATCGCGTCCGAGAGGCGCGGTTGAGAAACACCTCCTCCCGGGACCAAGTCCACCCGGGAGAGGAAGTTACCGTGTCCGAGAGGTCTGCAGCCCCCAGACGGGAAAAACCTTCTCCCGAGACAAAGTCCCCCGGGGATAGAACATTACCACGTCTGGGCGGCGCGGTAGAGAACAACCTCCTCCCAGGACCAAATCCACCCAGGAGAGGAAGTTACCGCATCCGAGCGCCACGGAGCCCCCATACGGGAAAAACCTTCTCCCAGGACAAAGTTCCCCGGGGAGAGGATGTTACCGTGTCCGACCGGCGCGGAGCCCTTGGACGGGAAAAACCTTCTCCCGGGACAAAGTCCCCCCGGGAGAGAACGTTACCACTTCTGGGCGGCGCGGTTGAGAACAACCTCCTCCCGGGATCAAGTCCACCCGAGAGAGGAAGTTTCCGCGTCCGAGCGCCGCGGAGCCCCCAGACGGGAAAAACCTTTTCCCGGGACAAAGTCCCCTGGGGAGAGGATGTTACCGCGTCCGAGCGGCGCGGTTGAGAACAACCTCCTCCCGGGACCAAGTCCACCCGGGAGAGGAAGTTATCGCGTCCGAGCTGCACGGAGCCGCAAGACGGGAAAAACCTTCTCCCGGGACAAAGTCCCCCGGGGAGAGGATGTTACCGCGTCCGAGCGGCGTGGAGCCCTTGGATGGGAAAAACCTTCTCCAGGGAGAAAGTCCCCCTGGGAGAGAACGTTACCACTCTGGGCAGCGCGGTTGAGAACAACCTCTTCCCGGGACCAAGTCGCCCGGGGAGAGGATGTTACCGCGCCCGAGCGGCGCGGAGCCCTTCGACAGGACAAACCTTCTCCCAGGACAAAGTCCCCCCGGGAGAGAACGTTACCACGTCTGGGCGGCGCGGTTGAGAACAACCTCCTCCCGGGACCAAGTCCACCCGGGAGAGGAAGTTACCGCGTCCGAGCGCCGCGGAGCCCCCAGACGGGAAAAACCTTCTCTCGGGACAAAGTCCCCCGGGGAGAGGATGTTACCGTGTCCGAGCGGCGCGGAGCCCTTGGACGGGAAAAACCTTCTCCCGGGACAAAGTCCCCCCGGGAGAGAACGTTACCATGTCTGGGCGGCGCGGTTGAGAATAACCTCCTCCCGGGACCAAGTCCACCTGGGAGAGGAAGTTACCGCGTCCGAGCAGTGCGGAGCCCTTGGATGGGAAAAACCTTCTCCCGGGACAAAGTCCCCCCGGGACAGAACGTTACCACGTCTGGGCGGCGTGGTTGAGAACAACCTCCTCCCGGGACCAAGTCCACCCGGGAGAGGAAGTTATCGCGTCCAAGCGGCGCGGAGCCCTTGGACGGGAAAAACCTTCTCCCGGGACAAAGTCCCCCCGGGAGAGAACGTTACCATGTCTGGGCGGCGCGGTTGAGAACAACCTCCTCCCGGGACCAAGTCCACCCGGGAGAGGAAGTTACCGCCGTCGAGCGGCGCGGAGCCCCCGGAGGGGAAAAACCTTCTCCCGGGACAAAGTCCCTCAGGGAGAGAATGTTACCACGTCTGGGCGGCGCGGTTGAGAACAACCTCCTCCTGGGACCAAGTCCACCCGGGAAAGGAAGTTACCGCGTCCGAGCGGCGCGGAGCCCGCGGACGGGAAAAACCTTCTCCCTGGACAAAGTCCCCCCGGGAGAGAATGTTACCACGTCTGGGCGGCGCGGCAGAGTAAAACGTCCTCCGGGACCAAGTCCACCCAGGAGAGGAAGTTACCGCGTCCGAGCGGCGCGGAGCCCCCGGACGCGTTGGAGCCTTAGGATGTAGAGAGCTTCCGGGTTTTGACCTGGGTTGTACCGTTTCTGATTCCCACCGGAGGGGGAAGATGTCCTCCGGGTGAATGATTAATAAAGCTGTGTTTGCGCTTCTTGTTGGTTTAAGAGTCTTCTTTTGATATTTTTCTTGGATGGTCTGGACGACTTCTTTTGATAACAATGAGCTAAGTTTGCTCGTGGATGGTGCGGTCGACACCCGGGGGTTCCTTATCCCCCCCGCCCACACCGGGCCGGAGGGTAGCTCCGCGCGCTGTGGGGGTGACAAAGCCCCCGGGGTGAAGATGAAGACTTGTGACATAAGAATTTTTCCAAGTTAGAAAATTTGAAAATGAGGTTTCCGGGGAAAAACCTTCCGGGAGACTATCATCCGGTTGCTGTGAAAACGGGGAGCCAGGAATAAGGTCTGCGGGGAAGAAACATCCGAGAAAACCCGACGAGATTTCCGGAGATGAACTTTCCGGGAGACAATCGTCCGATCGCCGTGAGAACGGGGAGCCGGGAATAGGGTCTCCGGGGAAGAAACATCCGAGAAAACCCAACGAAATTTCCAGAGATGGACTTTTCGGGAGACAATCGTCCGGTCGCCGTGAGGACGAGGAGCCGGGAATAAGGTCTCCGGAGAAGAATATCCAAGAAATCCGTCCCGCTGGGGAGACTATCGACTCCCGGAGGAGGATGTGCCCGATGACGGGTCTGAGTGTTTGGGTAGGGGACTAGTCTCCTAAAGTGACTCGTTACCACGGTCGCTGGGGACCGGGTTGCCGCTTACACCCTCAGTCCACGATGGCTGATCGTAAGCCGCCCTACAGGAGGGACTTGTTGGGTCTGGGCCCACTTCCTCACGGGGAGGGCATCCTCGCGGGGAGGGCGTCCTCGCGGGGAGGGAAAGGTGATTACAATGCCCCCCTCCCCCTCCCCCTCCCCCTCCGGCGTGATCGCTCCGGGGGAGGGGACAGTGAATACGAGGTCCCCCTTCCCCCTTCGGCGTAATCGCTCCAGGGGAGGGGACGGGCCTGTGTAGGCTAGACGTAAAACTTGCGAAGTAGACGCAAGTTCCACGTGTGCTTCAGTTCCTGCTCTTGGAGGTTGGAGAGTTTGTAAGCCCCCGAGCCCAGGACCGCGGAGATCCTATAGGGGCCCTCCCATTTGGGGGTGAGCTTACCCTGGGCTTGGGGGTCTGTGACGCGCTTGAGGACAAGGTCCCCAAGGCCGAGGGACCTATCGCGCACGCGCTAATTGTATGCGCGCGCCATCTCACGCTCGTAGATGGCGTGGGGGAGGAGAGCTCAGTCGCATTCCTCCTCCACGAGGTCGATCTCCAGTCGCTGGTTGGCCTCATTGGCTTGGTACGCTGCGGTCGTAGCTCCGTCTAGGAGCTCGACTCGCAGCGACCGGAAGCCAATCTCCGGGGGGAGGACTGCCTCGGCCCCGTAGACACGGGAGAAGGGAGTACGTCCCGTCGCCCGGCTTGGGGTCGTGCGCATGGAGCAGAGGATGCTAGGGAGCTCCTCTGCCCATGCGCCCCGCTTAGAAGCGGCCTGCTCGAGTCGCCGACTTAACCCTTGTAGGATTACGCCATTGACCCTCTCTACAGCACCATTGCTCTAGGGATGGGCCACTGAGGCGAAGTGGATAACGAGCCCCAGGCCTTCGCAGAATTCCCGGAAATAAGCCGAGTCGAATTGGTCCCGTTGTCAACGGTGATTTCCCGGGGGACACCAAAACGACAAACGATGTTTTTCTAGAAAAACCGCTGGACGGCCCGGGACGTGATGCTGGCCAAGGGTTCCGCCTCTACCCACTTTGTAAAGTAGTCGACCGCGACCACCGCATACTTGTATCCTCCGGGCGCTGGGGGAAAGGGCCCTAAGAGGTCCATCCCCCAGCGCACGAAGGGCCAAGTGATGGGGATAGTTTGCAGCACTACAGGGGGGAGGTTCGAACCCTTGGCCATCTTCTGGCAGGCCTCGCACGCAGAGACAAGGTCTCGCGCGTCGCGCATGACCGTGGGCCAATAGAAGCCCTGCTGGAGAGCCTTGGCCGCTATGGCACGCGGGGCTAGATGAGAGCCACAGCTCCCCGCGTGGATGTCTTCGAGAAGTTGGAGTCCCTCCGGCCGGGGGAGGCAGCGCAGGAGGGCGGAAGCCCCCTGCTTGTAGAGCCTCCCCTCCGGTAGGAGATATGCCCCGGCTTTGGCCCGGAGGCGCTTAGCCTCAGTCTCGTTGGGAGGGTCCCCTTCCCCCTTGATGAAGGAGATGAGGGGGTCCATCCATGACGGAGTCCGGGTGATCTCGGCGACCTCGGGGACGCAAGGCTCGTCGCCCTTGTCTGGGGAGGCTGCCGAGGGCTTCGTGATGATCTCCAGGAAGGCCCCCTTGGGGAGCGATTCCCAGGCGCTTGCTGCCCTGGCCAAGGCGTTGGCCCGGTCATTGTCCCTTCGCGGGATATGCCGGGCCTCGAGGCCGTCGAATTGCCTCTCCATCTTTCGCACCTCCTTCACGAGGAGGTGCCGGATCCCCAGGGAGCGCGCAAGGCGCATCCTGAGGAGCAAAGCCTCGTACTCGGCGACGTTGTTGGTTGCGGGGAACTCTAGCCGCGCTGCGTACTCGAGTTCCTTCCCCTCGAGGCTCTGGAGGACTACTCCCACACCAGCCCTGGTGAGACACAGCGACCCGTCGAACATGAGTGTCCAATGATCACTGCGTCGGGGTGGCGCGGGGAGGTCTTCGTCCCTGGGCCCGGAGGCAGGAGTCTACTCCACGACGAAGTCGGCGAGGACCTGTGACTTGATGGCGGAGCGGCCTGTGAGGGACAGGGAGAAGGGGGCAAGCTCGGCCCCCCACTTCCCGATCCGGCCGGTGGCCTCTTTGTTCTGCAGCACCTCCCCCAGGGGGAGGGACGACGGGACAGTGATGGGGTGTCCCAGGAAGTAGTGGCGAAGCTTTCGGGACGCCATCAGGAGGGCGTAGCAGATCTTCTCCATCTCCGTGTACCGAGTTTTGGCCCCCTGGAGGGGCCTCACTCACGTAGTACACGGGACGCGGCTGCCCCCCTTGCTCCTTCAGCAATACCGCGCTGACGGCGACCAGGGTCGCGGCAAGGTGGAGGAGCAAGGGCTCTTCTGGAGACGGACTCACGAGCATTGGAGGGCTCGTGAGGTACTTCTTGAGGTCATCGAAGGCCTCCTGGGCCTTGGGGGTCCATCGGAACCCCTCAAGCCCCCGGAGGATCTTGAAGAATTGGAGGCCCCGTCCCCCCGACCGCGAGACGAAGCGGCTTAGCGCGACTAAGCGGCTGGAGAGCCGCTGGACGTCCTTGACGGAGCGTGGCGGGGGCATGTCCAGGAACTCCTGGATCTTTTCGGGATTTGCCTCTATGCCTCGCTGGGACACGAGGAAACCCAGGAGCTTCCCCCTGCGTACGCCGAAGGCGCACTTCTCCGGGTTGAGCTTCAGCCCATATGCGCGGAGGTTGCGGAAGGTCTCCGCCAGGTCGTCGATGTGGGCGGCTGCGTGGGGACTTTTGATGACCGCGTCGTCTACGTAGACTTCGACGTTGCGGCCGACTTGATCTTTGATGTTCTTCAGCCCGAAGGGCATGTGGACGTAGCAGAAGGTTCCGAGGGGAGTTATGAAACTCGTCTTTTCCTCGTCCCCTTCCGCCATTCGGACTTGATGGTAGCCCGAGTAGGCGTCTAGGAAGCTCATCAACTCGCACCCCGCGGTGGAGTCGACCAGTTGGTCAATCCGCGGGAGTGTGAAGTTGTCCTTGGGGCAGGCGCGGTTAAGGTCGGTGAAGTCCATGCACATCCGCCACCAGCCATTTGACTTCGCGCGCGAACTCCTTACGCGGGCGCTTAGAGTCCCGCCCGGAGGCGGACCCTCCCACGATGACGTTGATGCGGCGTTGAGAAGTTTGGAAGGGGAGAGCTTCTGAAGGCTCCCCCGCCTGCGTCTGCCCCTGCTGACCCCCCGCGGGAGCAGGAAGGGCCGGAACAGCTGGCCGAGGGGGCAAGGAGGCCGAAGTCCCCCCCTGCCCATGCTGGTCGAGGAATGCCACGAAGTGCTGCAGCAGCTGGTGGCACTCCCGGGTAGCGTGGGTATTGGACCCGTGGAAGCTACACCACGGTCCTTCCCTGCCTCTCCCCGCGGGGCCTTCTCGACCGCGGGAAGACTGTCCTCCCCCATGGCCATTCGGCTTGGGGAGGGGCGGTTGCCCCTCGGGGGGTCACGCGAGCCGCCTCCGCCCTCGAGGACAAAGGTGTCCCGAGGCCGTGGCACGTTACGGCCCCCCTGCCTGGGGCGTTTGAGGGGGTCCTTGGCCCCCCGATCGGCGGGGGCGGGAGGCCCCTGGGTCTTCCTCCACCCGAGCGTACTTTTCCAGTACATTGAAGAGCTCGTCGGCAAAGGAGGGGCAGCTCCGGGAGAGCCTCCGATGGAGCTCCCCGGGGAGGATCCCACTCTTGCACGCCTCGATGACTGTGGAGTTGGGGACATGCGCTACCCTGCTCTTGACCTGAGCAAAGCGCTTGAAGAAACTTCGGATGGTCTCCCCCGTCTTCTGCCGAACGGTGTGGCGCTGCGACGAGTCAAGGGGACTCACATAGTTCCCCTGGAAGTTCACACAGAACTCGCGCTTGAGTTGCGCGAAGGACTTGATGGAACCAGCCCTCAGGTTGTAAAACCATGAGCGGGCGATCCCGGTGAGATCTAGGGGGAAGACGTTGCATTGCACCGTCTCGTCCCCCCCGGTCGCTGAGATGGCTGTGGAGTACACCTGCACAAATTCATAAGGATTGGCCTCACCATTGTAGTACTCGATGCGGGGCGGGCGATATGGCTTTGGCCATCGGATGCGTCGGAGCTGGCGGCACAAGGGCTGGTTGGCCCCCTCAACTCTCTGGGGGGTTCCCATGTCGTTGTCCCCCCTTGTAAGGGAGACGCGCTCGTTATTGGAGTCGGGGAGAGGCCCCAGCGGTCCGCTCGGATGGTGGTAGCGCCTCTTCTCCTCAGGGTTGGGGCTAGCTTCGTGAACCTCCAGGTGTCCCCCAAAGGTGGCGGTGGCTTCGTCGACTGGTCTCCCTCCCCGGCTGGTCTGGCGGCGTGTCCCCAGCCTGTGTTGAGAGGGAGCTTCGCTGGGTTTCACGGCACGCATGCGCTCCACCTCCTCCCTAGTTAGTCGGGTCTGATTCACCGGGGGAGGAGGGAGCTCATGCGCGTCAGCCGACGCTGCTGGCACGCGGGCAAGGCCCGGCATCGGGAGTGTCTCTGGGACCATTCCGTGCACGGTGGGAACCGCCAGCCCAGGAGCCACTCCGGACGCACCGGCAACCATCCACGGCGTGGAGCCAGGGAGAGCCACTGGCACAGCGAAGGCTCCCGGTGCGAGGTAAGGCCCCGGCGCGGGGACAACTCTCTACGCGGGGTAAGGCCCGATGCCAGGAAGGCTCCCGGTGCGGGGTAAGGTCCCAGCGTGGGGAAGGCTCCCGGCGCGGGGTCAGGCCCCGGCGCGGGGATAGCTCCCTGTGCGGGGTAAGGCCCCGGTGCGAGGAAGGCTCCCGGCGCGGGGACATCTCCCGACGCGGGAAAGCTCCCGGCGCGGGGACAGCTCCCGGCACGGGGTAAGGCCCCGGCAAGGGGAAGGCTCCCGGCGCGGGCGCGAGGACAGCTCCCGGCGCGGGCGCGAGCGCGAGGAGAGCTCCTGGCGCGGGGTAAGGCCCCAGCGTGGGGAAGGCTCCCAGTGCGGGCGTGGGGAGAGCTCCTGGCGCTGGGTAAGGCCCCCGGCGCGGGGAAGGCTCCCGGTGCGGGCGCGGGGAGAGCTCCCGGCGCGGGGTCAGGCCCCGGTGCGGTGAACATGCCCGGCGCCAGGAAGGCCGCCGAGTGTCCCACAAAAAACGGAGGCGGTGACCCCATAAATGGGAATGAGGGCAGATAGACGGGAGCCGGAGGCCGCGCTAATGCACGCAACAACTCCTCCAAGGTGCGCTGGGCGCGGAGTTGGCCTTTGACCAAAGCTTCGAGCAAAGTGTACCGGGGAGCCGGGTGTGCCATCGGGGGGAGACTAGTCCCCGCCGGGGCGGTCGCGGTCACCGGGGTTGACCCGGAGGTCTGCCCACTGAAAGTAATTGGAAAGGTGAGAGGTGGTACCTGGGTCTGGCCGCTTCCGGCCGGAAGCGCTGGGGCAGTCGTGTCTCAAGGGGGTGGCGCCGGGTCACCGGGACCGGTGTCACCGGGTAGGGCACGAGGTCCCGCAATCGCGATCGCGGTCGCCGAGCTGGAAACGGGAACACCTCTACCAAAGAATTCGGGAGAAGAAGGTGGCAGCTCTCTCCGGGTGTTCCCGAACGGTAGCGTCGCGAGGGTGATGTCTTGCTGGGGCGGCGTCGCGTCGCTGGGACCATCACCACCGGAAAGGGAGAGAGCATGAGCTCTCGTTCTTGGGGGAGCCATGGCGATTCGTCACGAGTCCCCACGGACGGCGCCAACTGTCGTGGTATTACGGATACCCCGGCAAGTTTCTTCGGACGTGCGTAGCACGTGTACAGCGGTGCGAGATGATCGAGTTACCGGTCACCTCCCACCGGGCAACGCAGCAATTGACACAGTGAGTTTTATACAGGTTCGGGTCCCGGTGGGGGCCCTAGTCCTGTTGGCACCCTCTGGACGCTAGTCCGCTGGGGAGGTGCTCTCTCGGGGAGAGAGGTCTCCAAGGGAGCCTGTTTTTTGAGTGTATTGTAAATGAATTAGAGTCTTTCACAAATGAGATACAAGGGGGGCATATCTAGTCCCAAAAACATGCAAAAGACCAAAATGCCCTAGCTACGGCCGTTGGATCGAGGGGCGCGGGCGTCATTTCGTCGACCGAAGGGCTTGGATACTTGACAAGTGTACTTGTCAGTTCCTGGGGCCCGAAGACCCTCCGGGACCCACCAGGCCCCAGTGAACCTCTGAGGCCCGAGGACCACCGGGGCCCTGGTGACTCTCTGGGACTCTCTGGGACCCGGTGGTACTCCGGGTCTCACCGCGGGCCCAGTAACCCTCCGGGACTCTCCGGGACCCGGTGGTGCTCTGGTTCTCACCGGGGGCTCGGTGACTCTCTGGGTCTCACCGGGGGCCCGGTGACCCTCTGGGACTCTCCGGGACCCGTTGGTGCTCTGGGTCTCATCGGGGGACCGGTGACTCTCCGGGACTCTCCGGGACCCGGTGGTGCTCTGGCTCTCACCTGGGGCCCGTGACCCTCCGGGACTCTCCGGGACCCGGTGGTGCTCTGGGTCTCACCGGGGGCCCGGTGACTCTCCGGGACTCTTCGGGACCCGGTGGTGCTCTGGGTCTCACCTGGGGCCCCGTGACCCTCCGGGACTCTTCGGGACCCGGTGGTGCTCTGGGTCTCACCGGGGGCCCGGTGACTCTCCGGGACTCTCCGGGACCCGGTGGTGCTCTGGGTCTCGACTCCCCGGGACCCAGGGCCCAGGGAACCTCTGGGACCCTGCAGGGACCCGATGACCTTCCGGGACTCTAGTGAATGTCCGGGGCCCGGTGGTGCTCCGGGTCTCTACTCCCCGGGACCAAGAGCCCAGTCACCCCGGGACCCTGGGCCTAACCCCGGGACCCACCAGGGACCATCTACGCACGAAGGGCCGAGGCGGTCCGGAGACCCCGCCGGACCCAGGACCCGCTGGGGACCTTCTGCGCATGAAGGACCGAGGGCGTTCAGGAGGTCCCCTGGGACCCGTGGCCTGGAGGCCTGGGGAACCACCGGGGACTTTCTCTGCACGAAGGCCCGAGGCGCCCTGGAGACCCCACGAGACCAGGGGCCCAGAGGCCCAGGGACCCACCGGGGATCTTCTCCGCATGAAGGACCGAGGTACTCCGAAGACCCCTGGGACCCGGGGCCCGGACGCCTAGGACCCGCCAGGAACCTTCTCCACACGAAGGAACAAGGGCGCTCGGGAGCTCACTTCGAGGACTACTTGGAGGTACAGGATTTGCCCCAACACTATCCTTGTCCAAGATCGAGAAACAGACAAATTACCTCCTTTGGGCGTATAACGCCGCTGTGGAAGGAGCTAAAGGATCGCCTCGCCCCCATAGCTTAATTATTGCCGGCAACGATCTTAAGCAAGAGTGCCGAAAGGTATGATCTTTCGCAATAAGCTCTGTTGTCAATCATCTACTTGTCTTGTACTACCAAAAGCATTTTAAATGATACAGCTTTTGGGAAACTTTGCCAGGGCGATGTGTCCAGGCGAGGATGTTGGTCCTTCAGGAAAACCAACTACGAAGAGGGCAAGGAAGACCCCTTCGAAGCACAAAGTGAAGGAGCCTACTCCCGAAAAACCCAAGAAGATCCTAGGAGGGGCTCCTTCGCAGAAGAAAACTATTACTGCGAAAAAGACTACGGTAAGATTTTCGGTACCCCTGTAACCCCAAGTACGAGTGGAAATTACTTCTTCGTCATACAGGGTGAAGGGAGCGAGGATGAGGAAGACGATATTCCTCTAGTCTGTCGCAAGAGCAAAGCGATCGACCTTTTGGGAGCGAGCATCCTAAAGAGATCGACTTCCCTTTAAGTCGATGAAATCTTGTCCCTGACCACAAGGACAGAGATGGCTCTAATGGGCCCTGTGACCACTGACAATCCTGTGGTTATGGGTGAAACCCCGGCGCCTGAGGCTCGTGAAGCCCCAGGACTAATAAAACCTCCCTTACTGATCGAGGGAGCAACTGTGGTAAGGATCCTCACAATTTTGCATGTTATCGTTCCTCCGTATATACATATTGAATTGTATACATACAGGGAGAAGAGGATACTATCCTTTTTAAGAGAAGGAAGACAAGGACAGAAGAAGACTCTTTCCTAGGAGCATCTAGTGGGCTTCTTTCTCCTAGGAGCTCATCGTCGAAACCCAAACCATGGGTGGGGCTTCGAATAAAGTAAGGACTTCTCCTATCGTCATCTAGATATGACCGACATGAGGCATTTTACATTACAATGTGTTTGTCTTTCTATTGGCGCAGGGATGCTGCACCTAGTACTCCGGTGACCTTGACAAGCCATGGTACTATACCCACAGTAGAGGTCGCGGGACAGCCAAGTCCAACTCCCACGGCTGTAACATCTTGAGTTTTGGGGTGAAAAGTTTCTTTCTTAAAAGGTCATGCATGCATATGTCTCTTCTAGATCAGCCAAATCAGCCCCAGCTTTATTCTGTTCTTAGCCCAAAATTTTAAAATCTATCCTGTAGACCCAAATCAAGATCTGACTTTTCAGATTTGATCTATTATCCATCTTGAGTATAAAAGCCTTCAGAACCTAGATTCAATTTGTCGTGTCTGCCACGACTGTGACATCACCTGTGAGGAGCCCAGCTCGGTGTAGCTGGTCCCATAAACCACTTGACTTCCCAGGATGAGTCAAACACAGGAATATATTGAAGCAGCAAAATATTACAGTAGTCATAATTGTATGGCCATCGGGCCTTAGTACAATACGGGATACAGTGCCTTACAAGGCACAAAGGTACAACAAAATAAAACATCTAGTCGGCAGAAGCTTGGGCCAAAAGCAATCCACAGGAAACAGAGGTTGACAGCAAGACAGCACCACATCAGGGCTCCGGAGGGAACTGCTCATCTTCTCCTGCGTCTGCAACATCTTCAGGATATTCACCAAGGTGGTAGAGCGCTCCATCTATTGATGAGTTGTTGCAAGGGTGAGTACTTACGTACTCAGCAAGTCATAGGGAAGGTAGACATACGTATAGTATAAATGACATGAACCTATGCTATTGGGGAAAGAGTGAAGGGTTTTTCAAAATACATTTCTTTCTCTTTTCTTATTCAACTTCCGATCATACTCATGGCAGTAAATAAATCATATTGATGGTGATACATATATCCCATATCCAAGGCGATATATCCTCATATCACATTACTTTTATTCAAGCCTTTCAATCTTATACTCATAGCAGTATCTCATATACTTTAGGGCATAAGCCACATGCCTCTTAATTATCATATGCTTAAGGCAAATCCACATGCCTCTTAGTTATCACATGATCTCTATATTATGGTATTACCGCGACACGTCAACACATGACAGTCCACGGCAACGCCCCTTATCGTGACAACACATGCCACTTGGGTAATCTTGAACTAACAAATTTTAGTTTATAAAACAATACTTGTGTCACACCCCGTGGATTTAATCCACCGCGGCATACTCCTAAAACTCGGGAGCACGAAGTATTCGAATACATTTTTAACTCTGCAGAGGTGTACCTCTTTTTAAATCCACTTTTTCACTTGACTTTCAAGTCGGGCCAGCTTCATGTGACTTATACGCACGTGACAAGGACGAGCTCACGCAATGTTTTCCCAGTCTAGTATTAACAGCATCCCTGCCCGGTAAATGGACAATACCGTCCCAAGTACCGTTGTGGGTCCTCCCCACTGCCTTACTTCCTAGCCTGGGTCTATGTTCCCGCAGGACACATAGCCTCTTTTGATTTACAGTCGTGCAGGACTTAATCTGGCGTAGGGCGTCTTCCTTCTTTACACCTTATCCTCTCATAATTTTTCTGATCTCACATCTGACGCGGATTGACACCCGAGTCAGTTCAAATAAATGCACTGTTGGTTCAAGACAGATTCGAACCAGACACGTGTGTAACAGTGCGAACTCAAGTTATTCTGAGAAGCATCAGCTTAAGGTCGCAGGCTTTGCACGATCAGGTCGCAAGCCTCGTGCGATCAGACCGCAGGCTTTGCGCGGTCAGAAGTTCATATGTTATACGCGAACATAATGTTGGAGATGTTAAGCGGTCAGCCAACATCCCGCGGTCAGAACATTCTCGACCAAGGTACTTGGAATTTATCTGACCGGTTATCCCTGTAGTGGGAATATTCCAAGTATCCCGAAGATTCCTCCACGTAGAAGACTAACCGCCAAGAGGTTGATACAAGCAGTTATTTCACGAATAACACGTGCTTAACCTACTTGGAAGTTAAGAGCGGTTCAATAAACCGCATCCAACCGTCCAAACAACTGTTTGATGCAGTTACGACATGGCATCCTTTCAACCAGTATAAAAGGGTGGCGAAATACATCAAACGGGGGAATTCGATCCATTTGGAAGAACAAGACTTCTGATACAAGTGAGACATAACGCCTCTCAACCACTAAAAACAGCCAAGTCTACGGCCTAAATTAGATAGTTCTTACAAGCCTTCCTGGCTTTATTCTGTACATTTACATAGGAAAAACCTTTCGCTTGTGAAGGGGTTTTTCTGCCATTTTGTAACCTTTTATCACCTATAGTGAAATCCTAATAGGACGTAGGACTATTACTCCCACCATCGAGGGCCCGAACCTGTATAAATCTCTCTGTGCTCCTGTTCACCATTGTTCTGCATACCTTCCCAGAGGGTCATCTTGAAAGGTCTCACTATTACAAATTTTGCATAAGTTCGGCTGAGGACTCCGAGTCCGAATCGTCGATAGCTAGCGCCCACCGTGGGGCCTTTCTCAAGGCGTCCTAGTTTAAATCTGGAGGTTCGCTGAAACATGGCTGGAGCATATGATTCCGAGAACGATTTCGATCTCGAGGATTATGCCCATATCCCGATGCCTTCTCCAAGCGATCCTGTCCCGATGGAGGAGGTCGAAGGCCAGAATCTTCCACAGGTTGAATCGTCTCTCCAGGTCATGTCAATCGACCAGGGAGCAACTAGCGCAAGGTCAGAACCCACAGAGGTTCTTAATGCGCTAGGCGATGAATCCGGCCCGTCATACGATCCCGCTGAGGGGAAGGATGATGACGACCCAGAAATTAGCCCCGGAAGGTTCGACCCTGATAACCTTCACCGTCTCTTTGATTTTGAGTCCGACTCGGAACAAACTAAGATGTTTTCCCCATCGGCAACCTCTCTCCCTAGGCAGTTTGCTGCGTTGTCGGAAGAAACTCCCAATCAACAGGCTGCTAGGGAAGAACAAGATCGCAAACAGAAGGAGGATCAAGATCTCGAGCAACAAAACAACGAACTACGCAGAACTGCCCTAGAGGCTCTTCAAGATGCGCAGGCTCGTTACGATGCTGCTCCGGGTTCTTCTCGACGGTCGCGTTATCGCAAACGTGACCAGACCCCTTCTTTACCACCGGAGCGTTTCCCGGTGGACGAAGAAACGATAACACCTGGTGCCCCTAGGAGAAGTACCCATGGTCGACTGCGATCTATCGTGGAAGTCATGCGCAACTTTCCTCCTACGGTCACGGATGCGCAGAAACCGGCCTTTTTTAGGATCCTGGCGGAGAGACTGGATGAGGTTGCGTCCGAGGCAACCCCAATGGCCTCTTCCCGATCAGTAACACGTTCCCGCGAACGAGATTGTCCTCATTCTAGTTCCGGCCGACGAAGTTACCCGCCGCCCGTATCGTTTCGACAGGACAGATACCGGCGAGTGCAGGATTCTCGTAGTAGGGATCGAGTTCCTGTTCACTCTCGTTTGGGACCACGAGTAACTTCGCCATTGCGTGAGGTCGCCCGAGACCCAGCCGAGAGTCACAGGGCGATTCACGGTCCTTACGTTGGTTGTAAAGCCTTTTCGCCTGGCCTACGAGTAGTCGTTTGGCCCGATAAGTTTCGACCAGGGGCCATTGAGAGGTTTGACGGAACTCAGAACCCATCCGAGTTCCTTCAAATCTATATCACTGCCATCCAAGCGGCGGGAGGCGATGCCAAGGTCATGGCCAACTACCTGCCTACAGTCCTAGCAGGACCGGCTAGAACCTGGCTGTTTAATCAGCCCGAGGGTTCCATTTACAATTGGGAAATGCTATGCGATGCTATCCTCAGCAATTTTCAAAATTGTTACCAAAAGCCGGGTAAGGAGGACGACCTTCATCGGCTACGGCAAACTTCAACCGAAACAATTCGGCAGTTTGTCAAGAGGTTTGTCGGGGTGAGGAATACCATCCCGAACATATCTGATGGCTCCGTAATCAGGGCATTTAAGCACGCTGTCCGATACCGGAGATTTACCGAGGACTTGCTTATCCACCCTCCTCGATCAGTGGCCGATCTGTTCGACATGGCCGATCGGTATTCTGATGTAGCCGAAGCAGTCGAATGGAATCGAATGGTCGACAAGGGGGACCTACCACCTCAACCAGGCTTCAAGGACGCCAGGAAAGAAGATTCAAGCAAGAAGCCGGAATCTTCATCTGGTGGGAAGTCAAAAAAGTCGAAGAGGAACCGCTCTGGACAGTACCGCGAGGTCGCAGTCGCAGAGAAGTCACCTTCGACCAAAGGTAATAAGTCTTCATTCAAAAATAAAACTGCCTTTGGTGGTCAAAATGTCGACCAGCCAGAAAAGTCAACTAATCCGCAAGAGGGCAAGAAGTGGTGTCCACTCCACAACTCCGCAGGCCACGACCTCAAGAATTGCAGGAGTTGGTTGAAGCAATTGGATGACTTCTACCAGGGGGTTGGGCCAATGCCAACCTTACCACCTAAAGAACAGGCGTGCCGACTTAGGGACGCCGATGGAGACGAGGAAATGTCCTACCAGGTACCTCAAAATCATGTTAACGTTATTTTTGGAGGTTCTTCTTCTTTCGTTTCCAAAAGGTAGTTTAAGGCCTTTTACCGAGAGGTTAACCAAACGGAGACATCCCTTGGCAAACCTCAATACCCCCGTTGGTCGGATACACCTTTAACATTTGATCGCACTGATTGTCCGGCGGGGTTAACACGACCATTGAGGCTCCCTCTGGTCATTACCCCGATCATCAGTAACGCGAGAGTTGAAAGGGTCCTGATCGACGGAGGAAGCTCCCTTGACATTTTGTTGGTCAAGGCACTCGACGAGATGCAAATTCCTCGTTCGAAGATTAAACCCATAATCCATCCATTTTATGGGATAATCCCAGGCCCCTCCATGATGCCGTTGGGACAAGTGGTCCTCCCGGTCACACTGGGAGAACCAGACAACTTCCGAACAGAATTGGTTACTTTTGACGTAATCGATTGTGATTCAGCTTATAATGCAATCTTTGGCAGGCCAACTCTTGCTAAGTTCATTATGGTAACGCACTATGCTTATCAGTGCGGGAAATTGCCTGGCCCCAAAGGTGTCATCTCGGTCCGAGGCAGTCACAACGTGGCACTCACGTGCGACCGGCTATCCTTGGAGATGGTCGATCAACTTCCCCTCCGGGACGCTCAGGTCGCCACTGTTGCCACCGACACGATCAAGGCTGCTCCTCGACCAGATGAGAAACTCAAATTGGTTCCTTTATACCCAGATGATCCATCCAAGACAATTCGGGTCGGATCAGCTCTGGATGACAAATAGGAACTCGATCTCGTTGCTTTCCTCCGGGCTAACTCAGATGTGTTTGCGTGGAAACCGTCCAACATGCCCGATGTCCCAAGGGAAGTAATTGAGCATAGGTTAGCAATTCGACCTGGACAGCGACCAATAAAGCAAAAGCTCAGGCGTTTTGCTGCTGATCGACAGGAAGCCATCGGAGAGGAGTTGGACAAACTCCTACAGGGCGGGTTTATCCGTGAAGTGGATCACCCAGAATGGCTCGCCAATCCGGTCATGGTCCGCAAGTCAAATGGCAAGTGGCGCATGTGCGTCGACTACACTAGCCTCAACGCTGCCTGTCCGAAGGATGACTTTCCCCTTCCCCGCATCGACCAGCTGGTCGACTCAACTGCGGGTTGCGAACTGATGAGTTTTTCTAGACGCTTACTCAGGATATCATCAAATTATCATGGCAGAAGACGATGAAGAGAAAACTGCCTTCATCACCCCGTTCGGCACATACTGCTACGTCAGAATGCCGTTCGGTCTCAAGAACGCGGGTTCCACGTACCAGCGCTTGATGCAAAAGACCTTTCTTTCCGAGATAGGGCGTAATCTCGAAGCATATGTAGACAACTTGGTTGTAAAAAGTACCGAGAGATTGTCTCATTTGAACGATCTCGCTGAAACCTTCTGTAATTTGAATCGCTTTGGAATAAAATTAAACCCGGAGAAATGTTCTTTCGGGGTTTCTTCAGGAAAACTCCTTGGTTTCCTTGTGTGTTCCAGGGGCATTGAAGTTAATCCTGAGAAAATCAGGGCCATTGAACAAATGAGATCGCCCTCGACCATGAAGGATGTTCAACGCCTGGCTGGTCGCATGGCGGCTTTAAGTCGTTTCATATCGTGACTAGGCGAAAGGGGATTGCCATTCTTTAAAGCCTTGCGGAAGCATCATAATTTTACATGGTCGGATGAGGCTGAAAAAGCATTTCAGGAGGTAAAGACATATCTATCCAGGCCGCCAGTATTGGTGTCTCCCGACAAGGGAGAACCATTGCTTCTTTATCTGGCGGCCACACCACACGCGGTCAGCGCCGTTCTGATCACGGATAGGGAAGGAATACATAGACCCGTCTACTATGTGAGCGACGTACTTCATGGTCCTAAGGAGCGCTACCCTGAGGTCTAGAAGATACTTTACGCGCTGCTGATGGCTTCCCGTAAGCTACGACATTACTTTCAAGCGCACAAGATCACAGTACCCTCCTCTTTTCCTTTGGGGGATATTGTCCGAAACCCAGAGAAATCTGGTCGAATCGCCAAATGGGCGGTCGAACTCGGTGCCTTCGAGATTCATTTCACGCCCCGCACGGTGGTTAAGTCTCAGGTGTTGGCCGACTTTGTGGTCGAATGGACCAACCCTGAGCCACCCGTGCAGTTGGCAGAGGAACTAGAGTGCCCCGATTACTGGACAATGTACTTTGACGGCTCCCGTAGTTTTCAACACTCGGGGGCTGGAGTGGTCTTAGTTACGCCCCAGGGCGAACAGCTTAAGTATGTCATCCAACTACACTTTGTTGCGACTAACAATGCAGCAGAGTATGAAGGTCTTCTTGCAGGGCTTCGGGCAGCAAAATTCCTCGGAGTCCGTCGATTAGCGGTGAGGGGAGACTCACAGCTGGTCGTAAACCAGGTAAACAAAGAGTACAGCACCTCCGATGAGACAATGGCTCAATACCTGGGGGAAGTGAGGAGATTGGAAAAACACTTCAGTCATTTCGAAGTCCAATACATCCCGCGAAAGGACAACATTCTCGCAGACCAATTATCCAAAATTGGGTCCTCACGCACATCCGCCCCGGCAGGAGTGTTCATTGAACACTTGGACAGTCCTTCAATCATGACCTCGGTTCAGGATGATCCGGTAATAGCCTCCGTTACCAACCTCGGTCAGGAACAGGATTGGACTCATCCATTGAGAGTCTATCTTGAACATGGGACCCTACCCGATGACGAAACCGAAAGCAATCGGTTAATTCGAAAAGCACGACTATACAAACTCATAGATGGGGTTTTGTACAGAAAGGGTACTCAAGGAGTATTCATGCGTTGCGTATCTCAGGAGGAAGGAAAATCCCTCTTGAAAGAAATACATGACGGTGTATGTGGTGCACACGCGTCATATCGAACACTGGTCGGAAAAGCTTTTCGACAAGGATTCTACTGGCCTTCGGCACTCGATCATGCCAAGCATATGGTCAAGATGTGTCCTCAGTGTCAGTTTCACGCCAGACAGGTTCATCAACCTGCCTATGCGTTACAAACCATTCCCCTCACATGGCCTTTCGCGGTCTGGGGAATGGATATTGTAGGTCCTATGCCACAAGCAGTCAATGGGTACAAGTTTCTGTTCGTAGCCATTGACACGTTTACAAAGTGGATCGAGGCCGAACCGGTACGCAATATTATCGCATCAGCAGCACAAAAGTTCTTTCAGAAGAACATTGTTGCTCGATTTGGTGTTCCAAACCGCCTTATCACCGATAACGGTTCTCAGTTCGCTAGTGGTCTCTTCCTAGACTACTGCGACCAGATTGGAACTAAGGTGTGCTTTGCTTCTGTGGCGCATCCACAAAGCAATGGCGCTGTAGAACGAACCAATGGGCAGATACTACAAGGCATTAAAAAACGTGTTTTTGATCGCCTTAAGACTCGCTCGGGGGCTTGGGCAGACGAGCTTTATACTGTTCTATGGGTACCACGAACTACTTCTAGTCGAGCCACCGGTGAGACGCCCTTCCATCTGGTCTATGGGGCCGAGGCTGTATTGCCTATCGAAGTTAGTATTGGGTCTGTTCGGACAAAACAATTCGAACAGATTAATCAGTCCGAACAGCGGTCACAAGATCTTATCCTCTTAGAAGAAAGGCGTGATCGCGCTTTGGTCAAGTCCGTGACATACTTGCAAGCTTTGCGCAAGTATCACAGTAAAAGGGTGCGACCACGTAGTCTTCACGTGGGCGACCTGGTCTTACGAAAAATCCAAGATCAGTCTAATCGCAACAAATTCTCCCCGAAGTGGGAAGGCCCTTACACTGTGGTCTCGGTGCCGCGACCAAGATCCGCGCGGTTAGCCACGGGGGATGGTCGAATTTTGTCCAATACTTGGAACGTCGATCAACTTCGCAAGTTCTACGTGTAAGTACTCAACCCCATTTTTCTTGTTCAATTAGCATTTTTTCATAAAATTAAAAATGTTTTGCGTTTATATGAGGAATATTTCCCTTTATGACCATCCACTGTGAATTCGGCTCCGGGGCTGGTCGCACGCGGTTAGATCATTATAACATCCTAGTCGGATTCACTGGCCGATCTCATAACCACTTTCAGATAAGTCACTCCTAAATAAGCCGTTTCCCAATGCACACGGGGCTTTCTGCAAGTCCTTGGTTATCCGAGTGGCTGCTGGTTAGCAAACAAGGCTAGGTGTTATAATTGTTGATTTGATCATACACCCTTGGTCGTTATATTCTTTTTTCCCCTGTGTTTGTAATACTAAGCCTTCAGTATCTACAATCACAGGCGGGGGCTAGGGGGATAAGTTTATAATATAAACCAACATAAAACAAAAACATATTCATTTTCAAAAATGAATTTTCATGTGCATTGCATCATATACAACTGTTTCTGTACAGGTATAAGGATCATTCGATCCTGAGCTCAGTCAGAAGCTTATCTACAAGGGGACTAATCTCCTCCATGACGGCCTCTAGTTGCTCTTCACTCTCGATCTCAACCAGTCCCGCTAGTGGATTCAGATTTGCATCTGGGCCATAGTGAAGTCGAACCCGGCTGAGGATAGCAGAAGCGGCTGACCGAACTCTGGTTCTGATCACCTCTTCTCGTCGCTGTGTATCCTCAGGGAGATACTCGAGAAGTGACTCTGCTTGAGCCATAACTAGGGCAGCCCAGTCCTCTTGGCTGAGATTGTCTCGTGTGGTTTCGACCACATCAGCCTTCAGAAGATGAGCCACCGCCTTCAGTTTTTCGAAGACTGAACGGCTCAGCTTTCCAATCGCCCTTGTGGAGGCTTCGATAGAATCCTGGAGGGTTTTATTGTCCCGACTGAGTTGCATTATTTGACCAGCTTGAACTGCAAAGAGAGAAAACATTACTCACAGATTATGAGGACAAGTATTCCTAATCAAGAATCAACTTACCAGCAAGTTGTGACCACAGTTTATTGTTTTCAATCTCTTGGTTCCTAGCTACTGAGATCGAATGAAGCTTGACTGTGGCCATTTCTTTATCCAACGATGCCACTTTCCTGTAATAAAACAGAAGGAGTGGTCATAGTTAACTTGTACCTTTACAAGTTGAAAGGTAATGATCCTTACCTGCGCAAGCCGTCTCGCTCTCTTTGTATGGCCACCATGCTCGCCGCCGTAGCACGCGATTGGGCCATCATCCGGGATAGTTCCTGTGATGCAGAAAAGAGTCAAAAGTGTCCTATGTACAATTCAGGACACCCAGAGAGGGATTCAACATACCTTCATGAACTTCTGCAGAGAGGCATCTTCCGGACTAATGGGAAGATTTGTCGAAGGCCCGGAAGTGCCTACAGTAGGGACAGTTGGAGGAAGTGCCTGCTGGGTACTGCTTCCAGTCGCCGGTGATTGCGACTGGGTCCTCGTGTCTGCTTCTCCCTCCACGGCCCGGACAACTTTCTGGGCCGAGGGGGTGGAGCGCTTCTCACTGGAGGCTCCTGCACCAGCAGTGACTTCAACCCTTCCCGAAGCGGTTGGATGACTGGGCGCTATTTCTTTTCGTCTGATAAAGGAAAAGAAAAATCAAATGGTAACGATTCGTGACCATCATTTCTAATACAACCAGGATAAAGGTTATTACCTTAATTGAAATCCCATTAGCTTTTGGGATTTCAGAGAAGGTTCTCCTTGAGCATGGGGACAATCATCGTCCGCCCTGATCTTCCTCTTGGAAAACAAGGGCCCTCTTCCCTGTATGCGTTCCCCTATGATCATTTTTTCAAGGGAAAGATAAAGCTTAACAAGAAGGATCTTTACCTGGGCACTCGATCCCGTTGGCGACGTCCCATCCAAGGACCTCGCTGTCTCCTGGGTTTCTGTGGCCGGCACCTCGCGTGCAATCGCCACAGGATCTTGCACAACCACCTCCGCTCCTGTCTGCGGAGGAGAAGTATTTTCCTCCCTGGGGCTAGCAGGAGTCGCAGGGGGAAGCTCTTCTCCCTGCATAAGCATTAGCTCATCAAGTACACAGGGGGAATTGAAGAAAATGGACTGTGGGAAAATCTTACCACGGTCGTCCCTTTGACCGGGAAGGTAGAGGCAACTGGCTCTGAAGCCTCGGGAGCTTCAGGGGCTAGGGAATCATCCGCGACCACAAGGCTTTCATTGGTCGTAGGGACTGCTACGGCTGCCTCTGCAGTAATAGTTCTCCCTGCGGAATGGGTTGGAGCGTCACCGGATGGAGAGCCCGCAATCTTCCTCCTCCGGTGAACTAGAGGGACATCATCATCATCCTCCTCCTCGCTCCCCTCTCCCTGTACGACGAAGAAGTAATTCGAGTTCGCGCCTGGAAAGAGCGGTGGGATCCGATATCTTACCGCAGTTCTTCGGGCCGTAGGAAGAGTGCTTCGCGAAGACCCTTCCCCAAGATTTAGCCTGACTTTCTTGGGGGTGGGATTCCTCGTCCTGGGTCTCGAGGAAATCTTCTTCATGTTTTTGGTCGTCGGCTTTCCCAGGGAACCGACGTTCTCACTGGAAAACGTCGCCTCAACAAACCTCCCAAGAAGCTATTCACATGGGATTAGTATTGGACAGACATAAAACCTGCAAAACAGAGGCCAAGTGGAGAATGTACCCTTCGGCGTTCTTGCCTGAGGTCGTCACCGGCGTGAATTAAGCTCTGGGGGCGAGGCTGCCGCATCCCGCCCTCACAGGGGGACATGACTACTCCCATGGGGACCCAGCTTACTGCAGTTGATCCCTTACCTTTTGACTTCCCAGGATGAGCCAAACATAGGAGTATATTGCATCAGTTTAACTTGCATTACATTGAGCAGTATGGCCAACTGGCCTCATTACAACATAATAAATTACAAGCCATCACGGCATAAATAAGTTTGGTTGCAGAAGAACAACTACTCGGCAGAAGCTAAGTGAACCCCCACAGCAAGAAGTTGAAAGCAGAGCAACACTTTTCAGGACTTGGGTAGGACTGACTCTCTTCCTTCAGGGATCCAAGAAGTTATCCAGGCCTTCGTCTTGATCAGGGACATTCCATCTATTGGATAGTGAATTGCAAGGGTGAGCACTTACGTACTCAGCAAGTCATAGATAAGAGTAGATACATATAGTAGAATGATATGAACCTATGCTATTAGGGAAGGAGGGAAGGTTGCAAAATACTTTTCCTCTTTCCAAATCTATGGCAGTGCTCATCATGACATATCATTAATATCTTTTATAAACTCTTAGAAGCACTACCATAGCACGACAACACATGTCTGCCCATGTTAGCACTTCATTTCATGACAACACATGTCAAGCACACATGAGCTAAGTCTAGCCATATTTTATTTAGAAAACATACTTGTGTCACATCGACGTGGATAGGATCCACAGCGCGCAGGCTCCTATAGACCCGGGAGCTCGGAGTATTCGAATACGTTTTTAACTTTGCAAAGGTGTACCACTTTAATCCACCAATCATTCGGCTTTCAAGTCGGTACCTCTCCATGCGACTTTTACGCATGTGACAAGGCCGAGATGACACAACATTTTACAGTCCTAGCATTAACAATTCCCTGCCCGGTAAATAGACAGTTAAGTCTCAAGTACCGTTGTGGGTCCTCCCCACTGCCTTACTTCCTAGCCTGGGTCTATGTTCTCGCAAGACACATAGCCTCTCTTGATTACAGTCGCGCACGACTTAATCTGGCATAGGGCGTCTTCCTTCTTTCCACCCTTTCCTCTCATGATTTTTCTGAACTCACATCACTCATGGCCTTCTGCGGCCCACCAGTTCTCGCAAGACACTGGATCGACAACCATTGCAGGGAAAAGCTAATACTAAAGAAAGCTACTAAGTTGCGCCCGTCCCATAAACAGGCAAGTGGTTGGTACGTTTTTCATGCCGCATAGAAGCACAACACAAGGTTCTAGTCCTTACATGCCCATGACCAGTGCATTCTACAAACCCTGCACTCGTCAGTGCCACCACCATTCCATACCAAACTCTGGCCACGGCAAGGGTTCTATTTCGTGAATATACATATATACATATATATTAGTTATGGCTCACGGTTTGATCATTTTATAAGGAATCTCCTCATCTTTTGTCGGCATACAGCCTAGTACTGCCATATCATACCTTTGTCATTTCATCAAATGCAATACTGCTTATAATCAAGGCAATGTCTTAACAATTCATAAAATATAGGTTCAAGATGTCCAAGAATATGACTTGCCTTCCGCGTTGTAAGGTACAGTAGTTGATGTCGGGTCTGACGAAATCTCTGTACTCAGGCCCTTGTTCTAATCAAGGATCAAACAAGCAAACAGGAATCACAATCCATTAATAATCTATATGCAACATGCAAAGGAGAAATACTCTCGGCGATACTGGAACTGGTAAGCTTGAAAGCTGGATTTGAGTTAATCTTGGAGATTTATGGAATTAGGGTTCAGGACGAATGCTAGAGACTCTCAGGGTTTCAAGGCTGCGATATGGACATCAAGTCCGCGGCTATTTTGCTCAAAAACGACGAACATCAAAGGTCGACATTCGGTTCAGGGTTTTGACATAGCTTCAGAGAATGCTAGAGAGTTTATCTCAAGGTGTGGTAGTTGAATAAAATGTAGAACATGGCTCTACAAGTTCAATGGACAAGGTGGTTTTCAGGTTGCACAACCAGAAGTGGTTAAACTTGCCCAATGCCATTGGCTGACATGAACTGACAAGGGCTGGCATTGTCAAGGAATGGCATTGATGTGGTTTGGATAATTTCCAGTGGGAAGAATGTGATTTGATCAAAGAATTAGATGCGAAATGTAATAAGGTAGCTATTTGACAAGGTGGTTTTCACAGGAAAGTCCAGAATTTAGGCAATTTGCAAAGAGGCCCCTGGACACAGAGAATTGAATGTCAGTGCACGGCCAGATTCTAGGGCTTGAGTGTTTGATCGATCCTCTTGAGCTTTGCTTCGCCAACTATGTCTAGGAGGTAGGCGAAGACAACAGGAATCCAGTGGTGGAGGTTTCAGGAACTAAGGTGGTCGGACGCTGATGAACGGCGATGAGAAATCATGGTGCCGACACGGCAAGACACAGGTACTGGACAGATCTTGGCACGGCTATATCTTGCGATTTGGCACAGCATCGGAGGGCGATGCAGTGGAGTGATATGCTCAGTAGGTTGAGGCAGATCTACAGGACAAAGTAGATTGAACAACGGCGATGAAACGACGGCGAACGGTGAGGTTGAACTCGTCGGTTTTCAGGAACTAAGGTGAGCTACAGTGGCCACAAGCTACAGGCGATGAAACTCGAAATTGGTTGAGGATTAACGCTTCTGGGGTGCTGCTGATCATTCTCCAGCGAGGAATTGGGTTGCAATCAAACACTGGAGCTCGCCGGCGTTGATGCCGGACTCGAAGAAGACGGCCACTGGGGTGCCGCTGATACAAGGTTGCTCCGGTCAATTTGGTTTGGCTACACCATCTACGGAGTTCAGGGATCACAATGCTACAGTCAATTTGGTCGGAGGTGAAGCTATTCGGGCCGGCGACGTGTACAGCTCACGGTGGCGCGCGAAAACAGGGGAAAGGCTCCATCCGAGCTTCAATTTGAAATCCAACAGCAAGGGCTTGCAAGGAAGGATCTACTGATCAATTACTTCTACTAAAAGGAGTACTAATTTTGGTTAAATCGGGTTACAAGGCTGGAACAGGGCAAAAGCAAATAACGGCGATTGCTGGCGACAGGAACCACCGGAGTTCAATTACTTGGTACAGCACAGAGACACTTACTGGCGAATTTGGATCGGAGGTTGATGCAGCGAAGCTCCCTGTCGTCGTTCTCCCCTTCGGCGGCTTGCCGGAGACGAAGAAGAAGACGAGAAGAAGCAGGAGGAAGCGAGACTTGCTGGCTCTGGTGAGGAGTGAACTGCTGCGAGCTATGGGGGGGGGGCTTAAATAGTGGAGTATGGGGCTCTCGAGACTTGGAGCAATCGGGAGGATATCCAGCTGGTTGGCTACGGTGGCGGTGTTCAGCGGTCTCAACGGCTTTTCAACACGGTCATCGCGTGCTCTGGCAGGTGCAGTGGTAAAGTGTCTGGCAGCTCTGGCATGGAAGCAATGTGGCACAAAGCTTCTGACAGTGCTGCAGGCGAGCGCGCGCGCGTGCGAAGGAAGGATTCGGGCGATGCTGGTGCTGCTGCAGCGCTGCTACGGCCAATCTGGTGCGCGCATGTGGTGACGGGGTTGCGGCGAAGCTGGCAACGGCGAAGCTCCACCGGCGGTGAGGTTCGCGGTGTAGTTACGCTGCTGGTCGCAGCTGGGCCCGAGGTCGAAAACGGCACATCTACTGGTCGTGGCTTCCCTGGTCGAAGGTGATGCTATTGGTCGAAACAAGAGGCTGGACTTGATTGCAATTTCAGTTTTCTGATTTGGACTAATCTGTAAAATCTGAGATATTGAGGATTATGGCTGATTTCGACTTCACAGATTTGAAGAACTTTATTCAACGGACGATTTGAGAGAATACCTGATGAAATCTGGGAACTCTTGATCAATTTTGAACTGAAGTGAAAACAGGGTAATTAGGGTATCTTGAGTCTGGTTTTGTTAAAATCTGGAAATCTGAGACTTAGGGTGGGATTTTGATGTGCTGACAAAAGGCGATTTTGTATTGAATTGCATTTAGGAGGCATTCCTTGAATCAAATTGAGATCTGGAGTTGATTTGTGGCTTTTAGCCTTTTCGGGCTCTTGGAAATTAGAAAAGGACTAAGCTGCGATATAATTTGGACTGATTTGCAAAAAGGGTTTAAATGATGGAATCTGGCTGCCAACTTTTTGGATTAAGGTATTGGCATGCCCATGATTACAATCCAAGAATAATTTGGTCTAGATTAGGTTAAGATCTGGTTAAATCTGAATTCTGAAACTTAGGGTATTTAGGGTAATTAGAATATTCAATTAATTCTTGTTTTCGAAAACAGAAAGAGATTGATAAATCTGGGAGTTAGAGATCGGATTTGATCTGGCTTCTAAAGGCTTTTATACTCAGGATAGATAGTAGATTATTTCCGGATAATCTGATCTTGAATTGGATCTTCAGGATAGATTTTGAGATTTTTGGGGCTTACGATAGATTAGAATTGAACTGATCTTGCTACTTCTAAAGAGATACATGCATGCATGATTTTCATGAAAAGGAATTTTCACCCCCAAAATCAGGGTGTTACAGAGGCGACCCCTTAGCACCCTCTACCTCGGCATTGTACGCCCGGAGAAGGTGGTTAGTCCGCCTCTCAATTTCAGCAGAGGACAGGACTGTTACCGAATGCAAGTTAAAATGAATGTATTTTAAGAAAAACATGAAGGTTTTCGGTGTTAGAAACAAATACCTTCGTTATAGTCCAGGGTACCGTCCGCCATGGACTTAATCTCCCAAGCCGGATGAGCCCTTTCACGCAGGGGGCTCACCCGGTTCTTCACAAAGTCTTGGATGATGTCCCGAGCCGTCAACCCTTCTTCGACTAAGTGAAGAATTACCTCAGCGTGCTTCATGAACTCCGAGTTCATCGCCGGGAGAATGTCTAACTCGCTTGGCTTCTCTGGCCGCGAGTTTTCAAACCACAACCCGCTCTCCTTCGGTGGGGTACAGTAGAACCACTTATGATGCCACCCATGCACTGAGTCTCGCAGGGGTGGAAAGGGATACTCCTTTTTATCCCTCAGTCGGAAGTAGATACATCCGGCGGCGTTAGCGCTCTTCGACCACGCCGAGAAGTAGAATCGTCGGAAGAGGTCCACACTGGGGTACACTCCGACGAACGCCTCGCATAGGTGTTGAAAAACCGCCAATATCAACACTGCATTTGGGTGGAGGTTGATCAACTCCAACCCATAATGCTCGAGGACATCCTTGAGGAACCGACTCTCGGGGAATCGGAACCCGCAGCGCAAATATTCTTCAAAGACCACCAACTCGCCCTCCTGGACGGTTGGGGTTTCTTGATCTTTTTCCGCGGGCCGCCAGTTGATCAAAAGCCGCGGAGGAAGGATTTCCTCCTTCTCCAGCAACATCAAACTCTCCTCGGAATGGTGAATGGATCGGCTCCAGGACGCCATTTTTCGGTGGAAAGTCAGAGGAAAAGTTGATGATTTTTGGGGAAGACGGAAGCTGAGAAGAATGAGGGTTTTGTGCGGCGGAAACGATGAGGGTTTTTGGCTATGTGGCTTCTTTGAGAAGACATCTGCTCTTTTTATAGACCCAAGGCAGCGCATTAATGTGAGTAACGTTTCGTTCAAAACGTTCCACTGAGTGTTTTATTCATTTCCCATAATGGATACTGTCTCTGACGGACCCGTTAAAGTGTTCAGGCATCGGATCTGAAACAAAAAGACTTCTTTGTTTCGGAAACTGAAAGTGCAAAAGGACTGAAAAATTTTCAGTACTTTTCAGAAGACGTTTTTTCTTTATATGCTTTGAACATTTTTACGAAAAAGTCATGCGACTCAATTTTTGGACGTATGGATGTATTTTGACCGGGTTACGGTACGATCGAGACCATGGTTTTTGATTAAGTTCCGATTCTAATCGAAGTGATAGTCTAGTCGAACCTCAATCCTGGTCGCAGAATGTTTCAGTTCTAATCGCGGCTTTAAGTCTAATCGCGATATTAGGGTTGGTCGCGGTGCTTTTTTGAAAGTGTGATTCTGATCGCAGAACTGAAATTTCCCTGTGTATGAATGGTCGCGAAAGCATTACTCATGGCCATATATTCACACAGAAGATGTAAAGAGTAACTATTTGAAGAAAGAAATTTTTATTTCTTGCATTCTTTACATACAAAAGGGATACAGTCGACCAAAGCGTCGACTTGATCCGAAAGGAGTTTACAAAGTTCCCCAAGGGACATGTTGTTGTCAGTAGGATCTACACTGACAACCCCCAGGGAACTAGAAACTAACCTAAGTCTATCTACATCATCCCTAACAAGAGACGCACTATTGTCCCTAATCAAGTCAGAGAGTTCTCGCTGTCGCTGAGCGTGATCCCTCTCTCGACGGAACTGGCGCGCCTCTTCACGGGATCGTTCAAAACATTCTGCTAAATGCAGAATCTTCGAAGACATCTCTTCGATCTTCTTCTCCAGGGCATTCTTCTCCTCCAGAAGAATCTCTCTGGAAGGAAAAGATGGAGCAGCAGAAGGCTGATCGCTGGAGCCTCCAACCTCCTACATTTGCAAAAATTAGTTGTACTGACTATAACTATCAGCAAAAGGAGAGAAGAATTATTACCTGTCCCAGCTCATGGCATGTTGATATAGCCATCCTGGGAAGAGGATCATCAGATGGTGGAAGTGCAACTTTCCCACCATATGATTGCTTCGCCAACACAATACGGGAATCATCTGGTCGAGGGATAGTCACCGCTTGCCGACCAGAATATTGATCACCCAAATAAAGGTTGGAGGTATTGGGATGAAATGGAGAAAGGTTTCTCTCCAAAGTTAAAGGCCTAACTTGCCGAGATGCATGAACAGGAAGAGTTATAGGAACTGAAGGAAGAAAGAGACTTGCTATATTCTTCACCTTCGTTCCGCTGAAAGATCCCTCGTCAACCTTGGGTTTCTTCCTTGAAGGAGACAAGTCTTCATGCATCTGAGGCCCCTGTTCGACAACTTTCTCTTCATCGCTCTCAATCTCGATGATGTTGTGATCTGCCATCAGGAAGTGTATGAAGAAAAGAATCAAGGTTGTCTAGGAAGGGACTTAGCCGTGGGAAGAAATTGTGAAGCTTTACAGAACCAAGGACCCGGTATTTATAGCCATTAGGGTGACGGTTCACATACTAAGTGCCTTGGGTTCTGAAAAGCATTTATAATTTTTACCTCGGATTGAAAAAATTTTTCAACAGCATCATCATTACCCATCACATAATACCCAGAGCATGTCTCGGGGAACCAACCGTCCCACTTAGTGCGCCACTAAGCGGGGGATTTGAAGAGTCAGGTTAATAATCCGATGCATTTCTTTAAATTTAAAGTGAACACGTCCCTTCGTTTTCTTTAAATTTGGGGGCTAGCTGACGAGGATTGACACCCGAGTCAGTTCAAATAAATGCACTGTTGGTTCAAGATAGATTCGAACCAGACACGTGTCTAACAGTGCAAACTCAAGTTATTCTGAGAAGCATCAGCTTAAGGTCGCAGGCTTTGCGTGATCAGGTCGCAAGCCTCGTGCGATCAGACCGCAGGCTTTGCGCGGTCAGAAGTTCGTATGTTATACGCGAACAGAATGTTGGAGATGTTGCGCAGTCAGCCAACATCCCGTGGTCAGAACATTCTCGACCAAGGTACTTGGAATTTATCTGACCGATTATCCCTGTAGTGGGAATATTCCAAGTATCCCGAAGATTCCTCCACGTAGAAGACTAACCGCCAAGAGGTTGATACAAGCAGTTATTTCACGAATAACACGTGCTTAACCTACTTGGAAGTTAAGAGCGGTTCAATAAACCGCATCCAACCGTCCAAACAACTGTTTGATGCAGTTACGACATGACATCCTTTCAACCAGTATAAAATGGTGGCGAAATACATCAAACGGGGGGATCCGATCCATTTGGAAGAACAAGACTTCTGATACAAGTGAGACATAACGCCTCTCAACCACTAAAAACAGCCAAGTCTACGGCCTAAATTAGATAGTTCTTACAAGTCTTCCTGGCTTTATTCTGTACATTTACATAGGAAAAACCTTTCGCTTGTGAAGGGGTTTTTCTGCCATTTTGTAACCTTTTATCACCTATAGTGAAATCCTAACAGGGCGTAGGGCTATTACTCCCACCATCGAGGGCCCGAACCTGTATAAATCTCTCTGTGCTCCGGTTCACCATTGTTCTGCATACCTTCCCGGAGGGTCATCTTGAAAGGTCTCACTATTACAAATTTTGCATAAGTTCGGCTGAGGACTCCGAGTCCGAATCGTCGACAACATCACTCATGGATGAACTGCGTCCCACCAGTTTCCACGCGAGAAACCGGATCGACAAGCCATGCAGGGAACTGATAATACTAACAAAGCTACTAGATTGTGCCTGTCCCACACCAGGTAAGTGGTTGGTACGTTTTTCATGCCACTAGACGCATGACACAAGGTTCTAGTCCTTATATGCCAGTGACCAGATCATACCACAAACCATGCACCTTCAGTGCCTGCACATCCAGTGCAGCCAAGCACCTCTAGTGCTACCACCATTCCACACCAAAATACTGGTCACGGCTAAGGGTTCTATTTCATGAATATAAATGTATATGTATATACTTTTATTAGTTTATGGCTTGCTATCTTAACAAGTTCACATTTCTCAAGTATTCAATCTATCACTGCCATAATATCATTGATCTCAACACATGCAATATTAATGAGATATCTACTCATGATGATCAAAGTATGACTTGTCTTCCGCGTCGTAAGTATCAGCAGTTGATGATGGTTCAGTGACAAGGTCTTCAACCTCGGGCTCTTGCTCTGAACAAGATCAAACAAGCAAACAGGCATTACAATCAATCCTATTCTTACTAATCCACTACATGCAATAATGCAAGGTGAAATACTCTGGTGTTACAAGATTTGGAAGCGATTAGAGTTAAACTATGGAAACCAGGGTTAAGATTAGTTGTCAAGGTTTACAGGGTTCCAAAATATCAGGGTAATATCAAGGTTGTGACTGGTTCGCCCAAAAACAGCGAACGTCTTTAGGTTGGCATTCGGTTCAAGGCATCGATGTAAGGTCAATGGGTGACAGAGGGCTTAACTCAAGTTGTGACAGTAGGGGAAAGTGTAGATCACAACGTCAGGAGTCTAAGGGACAAAGTTATTTTCAAAGTTCATGGCTGGAAGTAGGTGAAAAGGCTCAATGCCACTGGCTGACATAGGCTGACAGTGCCCAAGAATGGCATTGACAGGGTTTGAACAGTTCCGAGTGGCCAAAGTAGGTTTTGATTCAAGCATATGGTGCACAAGGTAGTGAGACAACTATTTGACAAGGTAGTTTCTGTTTTACATGACCAGAGGTGGGTGAATAGGGCTAATGCCACTGGCTGACACAGCCTGGCATAGGGTTGACATGGCCAGAAACTAGGGTTAGCCATATATTTTGATTCAAGGCTCCAAATGATGTAGCACTTTGTGTGGTAGTTAGGCATTTGTAACAGGAACAAATGTCTCAACAGGATCTAGGGCAGGAGTGATGTGACACTGGGTGCCCGATCTTCCGAAAGGTACGTGATAGATCGATTGGTGGAGCTTCGACGTAGAACGATCCGGCTTCAAATCAGGCACGATCTGAACCCCGCAATCGCAACACCACTACTCCGTTGGTTATCAATCTCGCGTGAGCGTGATTGACCTCGCCAAGAAGGCTTATCCCTACTGCGAATCGAGAGCACAAGCAAGAACACGGAAGAAAGCAAACTGAATTGCAAATACGAATGATTAATCTCACAAGTTGGGGTCTCACAAACCGATCAAGCGGCGAACTGTTCGAAGACAGAATAATCTAAGAAAAACCCAAGTCTAAACGGCAGCCATGGCGGCCATATATATACTGTATGGGGCGGCCATGGGGTGGAGGAGGAAACCCTAGGGGTACATGGGCCTTGGGCCCAAAGTGGAGCGTCGCAGCGCACGTCAGATTCTGGTCGTAATCTTGTTTTGACGATTCCTGTTGATTCGTAAGGAATTTGGACATGGGACTGGATTCGTTGGAAAGCTCTCGTCGTTCTCTTGTCCGTAGAGTCCAAGAACGTCAAAAACGGACTTCGTATGTGGCCTGTACGTCCGTTTGAAGTTGGACTACGCGCAGATGGCCGAACCGGACTCGCGGATGAATTGAGCTCACTTGTGGGCTGGCCTTGGAGTGACGTGGCTTGTGCGACCTTAGAGGTGTAGAGGCGCCTTTCTTGAGCATGTCTTGTGTTTGGGGAGGTGGCCAAGGTGGAGGCCGAACTTGTGGCGGCGACAGCACAAAATCCAGACGACGTACGTGCTGCCAGCTTTCGCGTCCTGGCCAAGGTGGCGGACGATGACATCTTGATGACCACCATGTTGATGTCGTCTTGGTCATAACCATGATGTACATGGTCTCATCATTCTCCCTTTCTTGATGTGGAGTCGTCCTCGACTCCATTGTGTTTTTCTGCAAAATGTTAGCACCAACAGAGAGCACAGCAATATGCATATCTTTGATAATCAAATCATTAGACACAGAACCATTAACATTTATATACTCCCTTTCTTGAAAACTATCATATACCTTGAAAATTGAATTAGAGTGACATGGCAAGACATGATTAGTGGCATTTTCATTAATTGCAGCAAGATCAGATTTTGTAGCAAGCAAGACGGGATTCCTCAATTTAATTTGGTTGGCTACATGCTGAATTTCAGATTTTTCATCAATGGTTTTCTTGTCATTAGCAAGCCGCTCCCTATCGGATTTAACAATTTCAGCGGGGGTCAAAGGTAGAAGTGTAATTTTCTTTCCCTTATGCATAAAAGTGTATTTATTACTTCTACCGTGGTGAAGTGCATCAGTGTCATATTCCCATGGGCGACCCAATAAAAGAGAGCAAGCTTGCATCGGCACCACATCACAATCAGCAAAATCAGAATAGGAACCAATGGAAAAATGAACCCAAACTGTTTGTGTTACCTTAGCTCTGCCGGAATCATTCAGCCACTGAATGTGGTATGGATGTGGGTGCGGGCGTGTGGTCAAGCCAAGCTTCTTGACCAAATCTGTACTCACCATGTTGTTGCAGCTGCCGGAGTCAATGATCACGCGCGCTCGTCGGTTGTTGATGACAAAGAAAATCTGGAACAAGTTGTGGCACTGCTGCTACTCGGCTTGCTCCATTTGTGCGCTAAGGACACGCTGGACAATGATGGACCTGTACGCAGCGGTATCCTCGGCGCCAAAGGTGGCATCATCATCAACCTCGTCGTCGTCCACCCTGGTGTCATCGATCTCATCCTCAACATCGGAGGCGCTGATGTAACCTCCGTCGTCTGTGGCGATGTATGCCCGCTGGCTGGGGCACTCTTTCTTGACGTGGCCAATCCCTTGGCACTTGTGGCAGCGAATTCCCGTCAATGTACGGCTCGTGGAAGTGACGGAGGAGGAGCTCTTGACCGGTGTTGGCGGGGTCGACTTGCTGCTGTCCGCGGCACGGGCGGGCGGTGCCGTCGATGCCGGTCGTGTGCTCGTCGAAGGTGGCGGTGCAGCTGGTCGGAAGGTGGAAGAAGGCACTGTCTTCGCTTGTCCCGTAGTCATTCGGGGCGTGAAGGTGCTGCCGGTGTTGCTCTTGCTCTTAGAATGGCGTCCCTGCAACTCCTTCTCTGCTAACATAGCAAGTTGAAACAAGCGATTGACAGTTGTATATTCTTTATAATCAACAATATCCTGAATTTCTCGACGCAAACCACCATAAAAACGAGCAATTTTATCCTCAGGTTCCTCTACTACCCCACAACGTAACATACCCTTTTGAAGCTCTTGGTAATATTCCTGAACAGTCATACTACCTTGATCTAATCGTTGCAATCTCTTGCGCATATCACGTTGGTAGGAAGGAGGAACAAATCTATTATGCATAGCATCTTTTAATCTCGCCCAAGAATCAGGTTGTAAATGGGCATTTACTAGTTCATTCCACCAGATTATAGCAAAATCTTTAAATTCACTAGTGGCTTGTCTAACTCTATGAATCTCGGGAACTAGATGGGAATTAAATTTCTGCTCGACCGTCATCTCCCAATCTAAGTAAGCATCAGCATCATAAGCTCCAGAAAAGGAAGGGATGGTGAATTTTACCTTAGCGAAAGGATCATCATTGCGGTTCTGGTTATTACCTCCCATACCGTGCTGGTTGCGGCGAAGACGGCCATCTCGTTGAGCAGCACGTTTCCTGGCGGCACGTTGCTGCTCATCTTCATCTTCCTCAAAATCACCATCCTCATCGTGGTCGTTGTTGCCGTGGTTGGAGCCGCTGTTGACGGAGGCATCTCCATCAATGGTCGCGGGAGGGCGTTTTTCGACGGCATCCATCCTCTCGGTGAGGGTGGAAACTCGTCGATCGATGCTCTCAAGGGTCTTGTTCGTCGTCGTGGCATGCTCCTTGAACATCGTTTTTATCTCATCCAGCATGGTCGACAACTCTGAATGAAGGACACAGTCTTCGATGGTAACATCATCCTCGTTCCTGCCCTTCTTGCCACCTGCCATGGTTAGCACAGAAAAAGGACAGAAGGAAAACAAGCACAAGTATTATGAGCCCTATGAACTACTAGGTGGGATCTCACGCTCTCAAGCAATCTTACCAAGTTCTTACCCGGTTCTTACCAACACAGCGAGGGACGGTGCAACCGGTGGCTGGTTCGTGACACCGTGAGGACGTGATGAAGCGATTGCAAGGGTTAATAACCTGTGCTGATCAGAAGGATGTATTTGTGGAGCTGTAGGTGGCCAAAAATATGTAGCAAAGAAATAGCAATTGTTCAATATAAGTAATGCAAAATTGAAGATTACCCCAAACTATCAACGTGCTTGACCGGCCTAGACCTAGACTAGTCTGAAGCGAACGGGTTGAAGAAAGGTGTGGTTCCCCAATATGCAACACGAAAGATGAAGTTTTTCCTTTGCTCACTTTTTCATTCAAACAGCACGGCCCTTTTTTTTCTTGTGCGCTAGCCTTTTTTTTTTACTTATCTTTTTTTTTTGTGCGGCTTTTCTTTATGCACTTGCCTTTTTTTTACCAACACAACAAAATTATGCCGCAAGAGCAGAAACTTTGCGCAGCAATTATGCACCACGCAATCTTCAAATTTGTGATAGGTTCCAAAAGTAAAGTTGTGGGGAATCTTTTAAGCTTTCCAGAACTTCCAAGATCATCTAAAACGGAGTTCGTATTAAGAAGTTATGGCCAAAATACAGAACCAAACCGTAATAGATCTAAACTTGAAAACCCTAACAAAGATGGCACGAAATCTCATAGATAGAAGCCGAATTTGGGGATGGTTCTATTGCTAAAAGCAATGGCTTTTCCTCTAGGAAATTTTGTCAGCTTTCCAACGAGCCCAAGAACATCGAAATCCGAGTTCGTATGTGAATGTTATGCCCGTTTTACTGAAGGGGTCACAGATTGGACGCGAACTCGAATCGGGCTCGGTTTTGTGACGAGTGGTTTTTGGATTGGATGAATGGGGAATATGTATAATTCGACCTGAGGTTATGGAGGATACAATCAAAACCAATCTACTATTTGTTTTTTTGATATTTTCTTGACAAGAACACAAACCCTAAGCGGCGGATTCAACGGCGGATGCAGACTCGAGACTAGATCTAGAAACTAGACACGGACAGTGGCAACGACGACGATGGGCGAAAATTCAATAATGCAAAACAGTAAAGAAACAATGCAAAGGCTCAAAAGTCTTGGACAATGGATGCAAATATTTTTGTGTGGCAATTTTCTGGACTCTAGGGCGAACGCAAAACTAAATCAAACTAAGGGAAAAGGCGAACCTGACGGTAACCTTGCTCTGATACCACTTAATGGGAACGGGGATGCCCGAACTTCCGTCAGGTGGAGGATAAGTCGATTAGGCGGCGCGAGACACACACGATCCGGCTTCTTGATCGGCACGATCAAAACCCCTGCAATCGCAGCACCACGCGTCCTCTGGTTATCAACCGTGCGCTGCCCGGTTGACCTCGCCAAGAAGGCTTATCCCTGCTGCGAATCGAGAACACAAGCAAGAACACGGAAGAAAGCAAACTGAATTGCAAATACGAATGATTAATCTCACAAGTTGGGGTCTCACAAACCGATCAAGCGGCGAACTGTTCGAAGACAGAATAATCTAAGAAAAACCCAAGTCTAAACAGCAGCCATGGCGGCCATATATATACTGTATGGGGTGGCCATGGGGTGGAGGAGGAAACCCTAGGGGTACATGGGCCTTGGGCCCAAAGTGGAGCGTCGCAGCGCACGTCAGATTCTGGTCATAATCTTGTTTTGATGATTCCTGTTGATCCGTAAGGAATTTGGACATGGGACTGGATTCGTTGGAAAGCTCTCGTCGTTCTCTTGTCCGTAGAGTCCAAGAACATCGAAAACGGACTTCGTATGTGGCATGTACATCCGTTTGAAGTTGGACTACGCGCAGATGGCCGAACCGGACTCGCGGATGAATTGAGCTCACTTGTGGGCTGGCCTTGGAGCGACGTGGCTTGTGCGACCTTAGAGGTGTAGAGGCGCCTTTCTTGAGCACATCTTGTGTTTGGGGAGGTGGCCAAGGTGGAGGCCGAACTTGTGACGGCGACAGCACAAAATCCAGACGACGTACGTGCTGCTAGCTTTCGCGTCCTGGCCAAGGTGGCGGACGATGACATCTTGATGACCACCATGTTGATGTCGTCTTGGTCATAACCATGATGTACATGGTCTCATCAAGGAGATGGCTGGAAAGTGATGAAAATCGGCGAAGAAGTTGATTGATCTGGAGCACCTGCAACATAAATAGTACAGCAACTAGGGCATAGCTATAACTTCTGTTCTAGGCCGAATTAGAAGTCGTGGTAGAAGACAAAGTTGCTCAAAATGGTCCAAAACATCTATATGGCAAGGTGGTTTGAGCTGGAGTGGCTGGATTTAGAAGATACTGGCTGGAGAAAAGATGAACTCAAATCCGATTTGGGCATTTCTGATTTAAAGTGATTGAACTTAATTCCTTGCTTTTGTATGGTCCTCAGGGTACTAGAAACATACTGGTGAAGTTGGATTAGCTAAACATTCAATAGATAAGCTAAATCAGTAAGCACAGTGAACATGCAAGGTTGAAATTTGGGGTTTTGTCATATTCCAGCAAATCTGTCGATTTTGGTTGCTTAGGGATGTTAAGCAAGGTGTAGCGAGCATCTTTGATTACTGGCTCGAGAGCTAAATTAGTTTAATTAGGGGTTAATTGCTCACCAGAGCTACTGGAGGCAATCAGCAATTCCCGGCGATGGGGTGCATAATAGTTTAATTCACTGCTACAGAACGATAAGAGGGATGGGGGTAACTCACTGGGGGTGTTAATTTGGAGTTCTGTGCAGTAGGTTGGCCTGGCACCGTGAGCCTCTCTTCGAGCTCGCCGAAGAAGACGAACAGGATGACAAGTTTAGAGACTTGTGTGGTTCTGGCGTGTGTGTGGGTGAAGGAAATGGCCAGAGCAACTTAAATAGGCGAAGTGAGCAGCAACGGTTGAAAGTGCCTGGAGAATTGAAGCTGTGAATCGATGGCGAATTGACTGGCCGGGCGGGACAGCAGCGAAGTGACGCGCTCCAGCGGCCGTGCCGTCTTTTGTAGTCTGGCGCGCAGTCCTGGTTGATGCAACAGCGAATTTGTCGGGGGAAATCTCCGCGGGACTAAGTCCAGGTAAGTTGCGTCACGATTGCCCGGCGACCTGGCCTCCGGGGCCTCCCCGGGCGCCGCCTTTTGGCCCTCGGGACCTGGCCTTCGGCGTCGTCCCGGGCGCCGCCATTTGCCCGGGGACGCGGCCGCCGGCCCCTCCCCGGGCGCCGCCTTTTGGCCCCCGGGACCTGGCCTCCGGCGCCGTCCCGGGCGCCGCCATTTGCCCGGGGACGTGGTCTCCGGCCCCTCCCCGGGTGCCGCCTTTTGGCTCCCGGGACATAGCCTCCGGCGCCGTCCCGGGCGCCGCTATCGGCCCGGGGACCTGGCCTCCGGCCCCTCCCTGGGCCCCGCCATTTGGCCCCCGGGACTTGGCCTCCGGCACCGTCCCGGGCGCCGCCATGTGCCCGGGGACGTGGCCTCTGGCCCCTCCCCGGGCGCCGCCTTTTGGCTCCCGGGACATAGTCTCCGGCGCCGTCCCGGGCGCCGCCATCGGCCCGGGGACCTGGCCTCCGGCCCCTCCCGGGCGCCGCCATTTGGCCCCCGGGACGTGGCCTCCGGTGCCCTCCCGGGCGCCGCCATTGGCCCGGGGACGTGGTCTCCGGCCGCTCCCCGGGCGCCGCCTTTTGGCCCCCGGGGCATGGCCTTCGGCGCCGTCCCGGGCGCCGCCATTGGCCCGGGGACGTAGCCCCCGGGTTCTCCCCGGGCGCTGCCATTTGGCCCCTGGGACATGGCCTCCGGCGCCGTCCCGGGCCTCATCGCCCTCCTAAAGGTAAAGTCTCGAATTGTTTGTCACGTGCAGGTCACGCGAGGAGCGCCTCAGGAACTAGCGACCACCTGTCAAGCATCCAAGGCGTTTGACCGGAAGAAGGACGGTCCTACCCTTCAATCCGACGGTGGCTTCCGGGGTAGTTTAGGCTTTTTGCTTCTTTTTGGGGCTATAAACAGCCCTTGTACCCCTCTGTTGTAAAGGATCGGATCACTTTTATTGGAATAGCTAAACTCACAGACGTGCTCCGGAAGCCTCTCCCCCGGAGAGAGCCTCCCCAGCCGACTCCGGTCGGGAGCGCGTCGATAGGACTAGGGTCCCCACCGGGACCCGAACCTGTATAAATCCTCGTGTCATTTCTTGTGCTTGTCCAGCGGGGGAGGACCGGTCATCCGGTCAACCCGCGCCGCGTAATCTTCACTAGGATCATTCTCAAAACCTGCCGGGGTATTCGCAATACCACGACAGTTGGTGCCGACCGTGGGGACTCGTGATAAGACGCCATGGCTCCCCCAAGAACAAGGGCTCGCACCCTTCCTGGTGACCAGGGTCTCGGAGACCCGGCGCCGTCCGCCCGGGACACTGCTGTCCCGGCGGTCTCTTCCGGAGGTGACCTGGCCCAGGTACCGCCTCCCTCTTTTCCTCTTAACTTAGGTGCTTCCACCTCCAGGTCGTTTTCCCGTTGACCGCGGGGACCTCGGCCGGGACCAGTCTCCCCCCGACGGCTCCCCCGGCTCCCCGGGACGCCCTGCTTGAGGCTCTCGTGGAGGGCCAGCTCCGCGCCCAGCGCTCTATGGATGAGTTGCTCAGCGTGTTGGCGCGGCCTCCGGCCCCCACATTTGCGTCGCACCCATACCCGGGGGCTATGTCTCCCTTTATGGGTTACCCGGCGGCCCCTCCGGCCTCCGGGGGTTTGTCCGTCCAGTATGATCCTGCCGGGGGGTTCCCTCCCCCTGCGGGATATATGTCCGGATCCTTCCCGGCACCCGGGCCCGTCCCGGTGCCGGGAGGCTACTTCATGCCAGGGCCCTTCGTGGCACTAGGGGGGTACCCCGTCCCAGGCCTATTCGCGGGGCCGGGAGCCCACTTTATGCCGGGGGTTTTCCCTACGTCGGGAGCCAGTCCTGCCCCTCGTGTTGCGTTTACCGCACCGAGGGCGGTCGACGGAGCAGCTCCTGTGCCTCAGCGAATTGCCCACCGCATGGGCTCCCCGGTCCCGGACGTCGCCGCGGGGGCTCCCCCCTCGCCGGTTCCGGATGTTACAGGGGCTTCCCCCTTTCCGGTTCCGGTCGTTGCCACTGGGGCCCCCTGCACTTCGGTTCCAAACGTCGCCGTGGGCGCCCCCTCCCCGGTTCCGGATAAGGCAGGGGCTTCCCCCTTTTCGGTCCCGGGGGTCGTCGCAGGGGGCTCCCCCCTACCGGCTCCGGAAGCCACCGGGCCGGTAGCTACAGTGCATGAGCTCCCTCCCTCGGCGGGACAGGTCCGTTTCGCCCAGGAGGAGGTCGAGCGAGTGCATTCACCAGAGCGCGGGGAAGAACTTCCCCCTGGCCGCGGGCACGGGGGGCCTCGCTCTCGCACTGGTCAGGGGAAGAAACCCGCTGAAGAGCCAACCTCTCCGGCGGAGAGCCCGGACGTCCGAGAACTCAGTCCCGGTCCAGAGGAAAAGTGTGGCACCCTCATTTGAGGATTCCAGTGGCAATCGCCCAGGTGGATTGCACTCAGAAAAGGCACATTGCAGCTCACAACAACAAGATGCATTATATAAAAATGCGAGTAATTACAAACAAGTGCTGATCACAAGGACCAACATTACAATAACTTAGCGCCGAAATGACACATTTAATTGTTAATACAAATTAAGGAGTTTTCGACACAAGGGTCGGCACAAAATAAAACAGCAATGATAAACAAAAGGACTTCTTCAGTCTTCTTTCTCTGCAGCGGCGGTATTGCTTGGGCCTTCTCCACATCGAACTCCACCTTGGTGCATAACCCTTTAACCAGATGGGTCCTCAGTTTCTTCTTCTTGTTCCACATTGGGTTCAAGACCATAAGATTCAGGGTCGGCGAATCCTTCCTCTAAATTTGTTTGAAAAGCAAGGGTGAGCACATTGTCCACATGGTGCTCAACAAGTCCCAAGTAACAATGCATATATATAGATGAGGGGGAATTTCTCAAGAAATAGCTCTTTGGCTTTGTATATCCATGTATAATAGATTTTCACATACAGCTTTGAAGAAAGATCTTTATTTTCGAAAGCGAGGCTTTTAAAATCCTAAGCTAGATTTTTAGAAATGTTGTGTGTGGCGGTCTTTCATGAGTCACCACTTTACTCAGATTTTGTGAAAAACTTCCAAAAGCTACTTGTGCTGCATCGACGTGAATAGAATTCACAGCGCGCAGACTCCATGACCTGGGATCTCAGAGTATCTGATACTTTTTTAAACTTTGCAAAGGTGCACCACCTTAATCCACCAATCATTCGACTTTCAAGTCGGATCAGCTTCATGCGACTTTTACGCATGTGACAAGGCCGAGATGACACAACAATTTACAGTCCTAGTATTAACTATTTCCCTGCCCGGTAAATAGACAGTTAAGTCTCAAGTACCGTTGTGGGTCCTCCCCACTGCCTTACTTCCTAGCCTGGGCCTATGTTCTCGCAAGACACATAGCCTCTCTTGATTACAGTCGCGCACGACTTAATCTGGCTTAGGGCGTCTTCCTTCTTTCCACCTTTTCCTCTCATGATTTTTCTGAACTCACATCACTCATGGCCTTCTGCGGCCCACCAGTTCTCGCAAGAAACTGGACCGACAACCATTGCAGGGAAAGGCTAACACTAAAGAAAGCTACTAAGTTGCGCCCGTCCCATAAACAGGCAAGTGGTTGGTACGTTTTTCATGCCGCATAGAAGCACAACACAAGGTTCTAGTCCTTATGAATCTTTAGTGAGGAGTCTTTCACATTCCCAGTGCGCACACAGCACCATCCAATCAAACCATCCTCACTATCGATTCCAATCACATTTTCTTTCACAAAAAGGGGTTTTGAACATGCTTGTCTCATATGTGACCATTCAACATTTATCATATAATCATCGAGCATACAATAGCCTAAGCATGATAATTTAGGGTAACAAGGGTGCAGGGATATTCAATGTCAAAAGGGGCTTTACAATCATTTAGGTCATATCTAGTCATTTTATTGAAACATAATTCTTATTTGAATCTAAGGCATGCATATACTGGAAAACAGTTAACATACTTCATTTCAAAATAGCAGGTGAGACATGATCAAGGGTTTGAGACTTGCCTTGCAGTGACGGGTCTAGCTGTTCAAATGAATCTTCAGGGATCTCCTCTGCTCCTTCAACGTCTGGTTCCACGACGGGTACAAACAACACATACACACTATATAAGCATACAAGCACTAGAACATAATACGTAAATACATCATGCATGCAGGGGAATTGGTTTAGACAAGGTCACTTGACATTGGTTGAAGAGATGGGTTCAAAGGGCTTGAATGTCGAAGGGCTGACATTCGACTCATGGCTTGACATTGCCCTAAATCGGTTCTAGGTTTGTTTTATGGAGATGTGATAGTAGGGAATGTTGTAGAACATGGCTCAAAAGGCATAGTGGACAAAGTGGCATTTCAATTGCTCAAAAGAAACAAGTCTAAATCATCCAATGCCACAGGTGGACATGCACTGACACAGTGTTAGACATGGCCAGAAACTAGGGCATTGCATAACTTTTGACTCAGAACTCCAATTGATGCACAACTTTTTCTGGGGTTTAGGCATTGATAACAGCTACAAAACTCTCAACAGGCTCAAGGGCTGAAAGTGTCCGGAGGGTGGCCAATTCCGGTGAGCAAACACGGTGGCCTGGACATGAACTGAGCCACTGGACAGCAACCTTGGCATGGCTATAACTTTTGATTCAGGTCGATTCAGAGGTCGGGCTAGTAGACAAAATTGCTCAGGGGGTTGAGATCTATCTCAATGACAAGGTGAGCGAGGCTAGATCGGCCGGGGATAAATTCCGGCGACCGGCGCTGGAGAAGACAACCTCCAGATTGGGCGTTTCTGTTTTAAAAGGCTTGAGCTCGATTCCTTGCTCAGGGAGTGAGAGGGTGAGGTGAGGGATCTATTTGCGGGGTTGAATCGGCCGGAGAGTGGCCGGAGAAGCTTGGCGACGAGGACCAGCTCACTGGTGGCGCTCAAACTTCGGAAAGGCCGTGATTCTTGCTCGAATTTGAAATCTAAGCTTGCAGGCTTGCTCAATTGGGTGCACTGGTCAATTCCTATCACTGGCACGAAGGCTAATTCGGGCTAAATCGCTAGGCATTGCGGGAATAGGGGTTTTTATGTTTTCCTGTGATTGCCGGCGTTGAGGTGCGCCGGGGACCAATTAATGGCTACGGTACAAAGAGAGAGGTGTAGGGAGCTTACTGGTGGCGTTGGTTTGGAGGAAGAAGCTTCGGGCGAAGCTGGCACCGTGAGCTTCAGGAACTGCTCGCCGGAGAAGATGAACTTCGCCGCGGCGCTGAGGACTCGGTTGCTCTCGGGTGCTACGGCTAAGCAAGTAAGTTGTGGGGTGGTGTCAGGCAATGCTGGGCAAGGGAGGGGGCTTATATAGCCGCGGGTGAAGCTCTCGGGAGCAGCAGCAATCGCCGGAGGGATTTTCTTCTGGCGCTGGGGCGGTCATCGAGGTACTTCGGGACACGGTGGGGCTCTGCCAGAGACGGTGAATCGCGGGGAAGCAGGATTCGGTCAGGGTGGTGGCGATGATCTACGGGATGGTGGCCAAGTGGCATAAAGCTCCTGGCAGCAGCAGCAGCAGCAGCACGCGCGCGCGGGGAAGAAGATGGCACGGTGGGGCTTGAGCGCTCCACGGTGGCGGTACAGCTGCGCACGGCTGGTGGCTACGTGGCCGTGAGGTGGCAGCGCGGCGAACTTCGCCGGCGACGAGTTAATGGCGCGGCAATTTGGCGGTTGATGGTTGAAAACTTCACAAGGACCTGGTTGCGAACCTTGGACCTATTTGCAACGATTTGGACTGATCTGTGAAGGTTTTGGCTCGGGAGTTTGGGCCTATTTGCAATTCTGAAGATCTGAAGGGCTGATTTAAATTCTGATTTTGCAGATGAGTGCTACTAAATGTCTTGGACTCATCTAGCAGGAAAAATGATGAAATCCGATAACATCTGGTGGTTTTGACAAAAATCGAAAACAGGGTAATTAGGGTAATTAGGGTTTGAACTTTTGTCGAGGCTGAAACTAGGGTTTTGGTCGAGATTCTGGGATTCTTCCATAAGGGAAAAATGTTCGGAAAAATGAAAGAAAGGTTATTACTTGATCAGATTTGGATTTTGAGGTGATCTGGGACTTTTAGCCTTTTTGGGTTTTCTTAAACTTCTGAAAAGGACTAAATTGAAACACCTTTGGACTGAAATGTGAAAACGATCCGGTCAATGAAGTTTAGTGGCCAACTTTTTAGGTTAAGGTAGTGGCATACCCAAGATCAAGATAGGGTTAAAATATCAGGGTTTCCAAAGAAGTTATGCTGATTCGTAAGCAGAAAAGATAGCCAAGAAACTGGGGTGTTACAACCTACCCTCCTTAGGAATAATCTCGTCCTCGAGATTCCGAACAGTCTGAGAATAGGTAAGGAAAATTCTGACGGAGCTCTTCTTCTCTTTCCCAAGTTGATTCTTCTTCGGTGTGGTTGTTCCATTGGACTCTGCAAAATTTTATGGTCCTTGACTTCAATCTCCTTTCACTGACTTCTAGTACCTTGACTGGATATTCCTGGTATGTCAGATCCGGTTGAACCTCCATTTCTGTGGGAGACACTTGCTCCGAGGGTTTTCTCAGGCATTTCCTTAGTTGGGATACGTGAAAGACATCATGGACTCCTGCTAACTCAGGCGGTAGCTCTAGTTTGTATGCTACTTCTCCTCGTCTTTCCAAAACCTTGTATGGTCCTACATATCTTGGGCTCAATTTTCCCTTCATTTGGAATCGTCGAACTCCTTTGTAGGGTATCACTTTGAGATATACGTAATCGCATATCTCGAAGGATAGTTCTCTCCTTCTTCTGTCGGCGTAACTCTTTTGTCGAGACTGGGCCGTTTTCAATCTCTCTCGTATGATCCTCACATGAGCCGTGGCATCCTCCACTAATTGTGGCCCAAGAAATTGCTTCTGTCCCACTTCGGTCCAATATAGCGGCGTACGGCACTTCCTTCCATAAAGTGCTTCATAAGGGGCCATTTGTAGACTCACTTGATAGCTATTGTTGTAGGTAAATTCTGCGTATGGTAGAAATTGTTCCCAAGAATTTCCATAGTCCAAAACACAAGCTCTCAACATATCTTCTAAAATTTGGTTCACTCTTTCTGTTTGACCTCCAGTTTGCGGGTGGTAAGCTGTACTGAACTTCAACTTCGTTCCTAGGGATTTCTGTAATTCTTCCCAAAATCTTGATACAAATTGTGCTCCTCTGTCTGAGACGATTGTTTTTGGTACTCCATGTAGCATGACAATCCTGGTAAGATATAGCTCTGCCAGCTTTTGCGTTGTGTACTGTGTCTTTACTGGTAGAAAATGAGCTACTTTCGTCAATCTATCGACTATGACCCATATAGAATCGTACCCTTGTTGGGTTCTTGGTAAACCAACTATGAAATCCATTCCAATCTCATCCCATTTCCATTCTGGGGTTGGTAGGGGTTGCAGCGGTCCTGCAGGTTTCTGGTGTTCTGCTTTCACTCTTTGACAGGTATCACAAGAAGCTATAAACTCGGCAATCTCCTTCTTCATTCCTTTCCACCAAAACCGATCCTTTAGATCTTGATACATCTTTGTACTTCCTGGGTGAATAGAGTACGGGGTACAATGGGCTTCTTGTAGTATCATGTTCTTGATTTCCTTGTCTCCTGGAACACAGATTCGGTCATGATACCATAAAATTCCTTCTTCGTCCTCACGAAGGTTAATCACATCCTCGTGTTTCATGTCCTCTTTCATCTTCTGAATACTCTGGTCCACTTCTTGAGCTTTTCGGATTTGGTCCTTCAGCTCACATTTTACTGCCAATGCGGCGACGGTTCCTTGTTCAACGAACTCTAAACTCAACTTCTCGAAATCTCCAAGCAATTGGGGTGGTATTCCTAAGATCTTTGCTTGATTGCAGTAGGATTTTCTGCTCAAGGCATCAGCTACTACATTCGCTTTTCCAGGGTGGTAGTGTATTCCAAGGTCATAATCTTTAATCAGCTCTAGCCATCTTCGCTGTCTCATGTTCAAGTCTTGTTGGGTGAAGATGTATTTCAAACTCTTGTGGTCCGTGTAGATTTCACATCTATTTCCAAGTAGATAGTGTCGCCAAATCTTTAACGCATGAACGACGGCGGCTAACTCCAAGTCGTGAGTTGGATAATTCTCCTCATGTGGTCGCAATTGTCTCGATGCATAAGCTATGACTCTTCCTTCTTGCATAAGGACACAACCTAGTCCTTGCTTTGACGCATCGCAGTAGACTTCAAAATCCTTTTTGTTATCCGGTAACGTAAGGACAGGTGCGGTCGTTAATATCTTCTTCAACTCCTCAAAGCTCTTTTCACACCCTTCTGTCCAGTCGAATAAAACATCTTTCTTTAGTAGTCTGGTGAGTGGCTTTGTAATCTTGGAGAATCCTTTGACAAATCTCCGGTAATATCCGGCTAATCCTAGGAAACTTCTTACTTCAGTCACTGTCTCCGGTTGTTTCCATTCCATGATAGCCTGAATTTTTGACGGATCCATTGAGATTCCTTTTCCAGAGATAATGTGGCCTAAGAATAAAATTTCTTTTAACCAAAAGGCACACTTATCGAATTTGGCATACAGTCGATGTTCGACTAACTTTTCCAGCACCATCCTAAGATGTTGTGCGTGCTTTTCCTCTGACTCTGAAAAGATGAGGATGTCGTCGACAAACACAATGACAAACTTGTCCAGAAACTCCATGAGAACCTTGTTCATCAAATTCATGAACACTGCTGGCGCATTCGTTAAACCAAATGGCACTACAGTAAAATCATGCAATCCATATCTTGTTATGAATGCAGTTTTCGGGATATCTTGTTCTCGAATCTTCAGCTGGTGGTATCCAGACCTCAGGTCGATCCTTGAAAATATCTTTGCTCCTCTTAGTTGATCAAAGAGATCATCGATCCTTGGTAAAGGGTACTTGTTCTTGATCGTCATATCGTTCAGTTTCCGGTAGTCGACACAAAGTCGTAGACTGCCATCTTTCTTCTTAGCGAAAAGCACCGTGGCTCCCCAAGGTGAGGAACTTGTTCTAACAAATCCCTTTCTTTCCAATTCTTCCACTTGCTTTCTTAATTCTTCTTGTTCTTCACTTGTCATACGTGCAAGCTTTCTTGCATAAGGGGCAGATCCGGGTTTTAATTCGATTGAGAATTCAATGTCCCGATCTGGTGGCATTCCGGGAAGCTCTTCAGGAAAAACTTCTGGATATTCATTCACCATTGGAACTCCCTCAAACTCAACTCCTTCCAAGCTGTTCAAACTGTACACTCGGTTGTTCACTATTGATCTCTCTGCGTGGAGTGTGACTTGTTTTCCTTCAGCATTCGTCAGGGTTATTGCCTTCTTTTCACAGTCCATCTGGCCTTTATGCTTGGCTAGCCAGTCCATTCCGAGAATGACGTTTAGTCCTTGAAGGTCCAAAACTAGCAGGTTTGCTAGGAATCCTAGATTGCCAATACTAAAGGCGATATTTCTACAGATAGAGTTGACAGGCATCCGAGCTCCAGGGGATTGAATTAAAATAGGGAACTCTAATGCGGATACTGGCAACTTATTTCTGAGCACGAAGGGTCTTGACACAAATGAATGAGTAGCACCAGGGTCAAATAATGCAACTGAAAGTTCAGAGTGGATAAAGATCCTACCGATTACGACGTCTGATGCTTCTCCTGCTTCAACGGCGGATGCATAGTTAAGTCTTCCGCGACCTGCAGCAGGTACTCCTCTTCCTCGGCCATTTTGAAACCTTCCTCCTCTGGAGGGTGGAGCATTCCTGGTGAAGCCTTGGGCTGGAACAGAGGGTCTTGCAGCTTGCATACGAGCGACATTAGATGGAAGGTGTTGCAGTGGACAAGTGTTCCTACGATGTCCCTTCCTTCCGCAGTGAAAGCACTCCTCGTTCTTAAGGGGGCAGTCCTTCAAGAGGTGATTTCCTCTACATCCAGCACATTGAGCTATTGCAGTAGGCGCAGGCCTTTGGGGTCTCTGAGGTGGTCTGAAGGCTGGTCGGAAAGTTGGCATCGGTCTCCCTCGACTAGCACTTCCTTGGTAAGAGTTGGGCAAAGCCTTCCTCTTTCGGTCTTCTTCAATTATTCCTCTTTTCTCCTCCATCTTAAGTAGTTGGTTTATTAGGACGTGGAAGTCTGTGAACTCGTGGGATGACAGTTGGTATTGCAGGGAATTCTGTAGTCCTTCACAAAACCTATCAATCTTCCTTTCCTCTGTCGCTATATCTTCAGGTGCGTATCTTGCCAGTTGAATAAATTCGTGCAGGTACTGTTTCACGGTCTTACTCCCTTGTCGCAGATTTACGAATTCTCGGCGCTTTGCCTGGACAACGCCTTTTGGGACGTGGTATCTACGGAATTCCTCCTTGAACTCATTCCAGGTGATCGAATCTCTGTTGGTGTGCACGGTCTGGTAATTCTCCCACCAAGCAGCAGCAGGTCCAGCCAGTTGGTTCGATCCGTACAAGAGCTTTTCTTCATCACTGCATCTGACGGTATTCAACTTTCTTTCCACATCTCGGAGCCAGTCGTCTGCCACGATGGGGTCTTCTGTGCTTGAGAAAGTCGGGGGTCGCGTCTTTTGAAAATCAGTTAACTTTGCGCCCATCACGGGTCCTTCAGTTTGTCCGGATGCAATATGCTGCATCAGCTGTCCCAAGATTTGGTTCTGCACAGCCGCTGACTCTTGACGATTGCGCTCCATCCATAGCAGCACATCGTTGATGTCACCTCCCTGTGGCATCGTCAAAGATCCTGGTCTATCGGGGTCTGTGCGGCCTCTTGCTCTGGGTGTAGCTCCTGTATTGTTGGGGTTTTCCTCTAGCCCTCCTTCCAGGGGTCTCGCACGTGTGTTAACCATCCTACTCAAACAGGAGGTTAAGAATAGAAACATTGATTCGGAAAGAATCATTCACAGGGATGCTAGCAGAATGCTGGCATTAACTCAAGAAGTAAGAATAAGGATATGCAAAATGACTTTTTCATAAACCAATTTTTCAAAAGATACAAAGCTTCTAGCCTCATCGGCTTACAGAGCTCCTCTAGCAACCAGCATACATCAACCATACTAAAACAACTACAACAAAAGGAAATCTAGCGTCTGCTGGGCTAGGCACAAAAGGTCGAAAGTCTGCAGTCACTCCTCAGCATCATCAGAAGAATCACAAGGCTCAACCTCCTCGGGATCCTCCTCCTCATCGTCATCAGCATCCATCGGGTCATCCTCCTCGTTGTCGTCGATGTTGATAGGCTCCTTCCCTTTTCCTTCGGGGGTCTTCTTCTTCTGTGCGGTGCAAGGAAGCTCGATCGCTTGACCGTTGATGACTATGCCACGCGACACAGGCATGAAACCACTGAGATACTCCTTTGAGTTTCCTACCTTCTTGCGAGCAGTGATCCTCAACTTCGGGCGACTCTTCTTGGTTACCGACTCTGCAGCTTCAAGGTCCTTTTCTCCACTTGATTCAGCGATTTCTTGAATTTGTCTTTCTTTCTCTCGGAGACTTGCACGAGCCCTAATAAGCATGCCCTCAAGGTAGTGGCGATCATCGCGAACACGCTCGTAGTCTCTAAATAGGCGGGTGTACCCAATCTCCGAAGCGCGAACAACGTCTCGAGTCTTCGTCAGGATAGCGTTCTCTTGGTCGCTGGATGGAAGAACAACTCGGTACTCCGATCCGGGGACCTGGTAAGGCACGAAGCGGTAAGGGGAATCAGAAAGGTAGTCGCTGTACATCTGCCGAACGGAACCTACTGCACGACGGGCAGCGTCCAAGATAGCATCCTCCTCTTCTTCTCTACGGGCTTGGCGTCTAACTGAGCCTCTCCCATGCTCGGGGATCTCGTAGACAATCACCGAGGCCCGACAACCTATGGGTCGTCCATTTATCTCATCTTGCCAGACGCAATATACCGGTCTCTGACTGTCCCGTGCTCCAAGGAATTGCAGCATCATCCATAGCAACAGTGCCCACGATCCGAGCTCGTCTCCATGAAGGTATCTCCTATCGAAAGCCATCTGAAGACAGAACAAAAGGCATCTATAAGAGAAGTCCAAAATCTTTTTCCAAAGATCAAAATAACATTTTTCTTAAGGAAAATAGGTTTTCATAAACAAATTTTGACAAAGAACTAGCGAACTTTTCTTCTAGGGACGCCAAATTCTATCTAAGGGTTACGACCTACAGTCCAGTCTTCTGCTCTGATACCAAGTTCTTTGGGACCCTCATTTGAGGATTCCAGTGGCAATCGCCCAGGTGGATTGCACTCAGAAAAGGCACATTGCAGCTCACAACAACAAGATGCATTATATAAAAATGCGAGTAATTACAAACAAGTGCTGATCACAAGGACCAACATTACAATAACTTAGCGCCGAAATGACGCATTTAATTGTTAATACAAATTAAGGAGCTTTCGACACAAGGGTCGGCACAAAATAAAACAGCAATGATAAACAAAAGGACTTCTTCAGTCTTCTTTCTCTGCAGCGGCGGTATTGCTTGGGCCTTCTCCACATCGAACTCCACCTTGGTGCATAACCCTTTAACCAGATGGGTCCTCAGTTTCTTCTTCTTGTTCCACATTGGGTTCAAGACCATAAGATTCAGGGTCGGCGAATCCTTCCTCTAAATTTGTTTGAAAAGCAAGGGTGAGCACATTGTCCACATGGTGCTCAACAAGTCCCAAGTAACAATGCATATATATAGATGAGGGGGAATTTCTCAAGAAATAGCTCTTTGGCTTTGTATATCCATGTATAATAGATTTTCACATACAGCTTTGAAGAAAGATCTTTATTTTCGAAAGTGAGGCTTTTAAAATCCTAAGCTAGATTTTCAGAAATGTTGTGTGTGGCGGTCTTTCATGAGTCACCACTTTACTCAGATTTTGTGAAAAACTTCCAAAAGCTACTTGTGCTGCATCGACGTGAATAGAATTCACAGCGCGCAGACTCCATGACCTGGGAGCTCAGAGTATATGATACTTTTTTAAACTTTGCAAAGGTGCACCACCTTAATCCACCAATCATTCGGCTTTCAAGTCGGATCAGCTTCATGCGACTTTTACGCATGTGACAAGGCCGAGATGACACAACAATTTACAGTCCTAGTATTAACTATTTCTCTGCCCGGTAAATAGACAGTTAAGTCTCAAGTACCGTTGTGGGTCCTCCCCACTGCCTTACTTCCTAGCCTGGGCCTATGTTCTCGCAAGACACATAGCCTCTCTTGATTACAGTCGCGCACGACTTAATCTGGCTTAGGGCGTCTTCCTTCTTTCCACCTTTTCCTCTCATGATTTTTCTGAACTCACATCACTCATGGCCTTCTGCGGCCCACCAGTTCTCGCAAGAAACTGGACCGACAACCATTGCAGGGAAAGGCTAACACTAAAGAAAGCTACTAAGTTGCGCCCGTCCCATAAACAGGCAAGTGGTTGGTACGTTTTTCATGCCGCATAGAAGCACAACACAAGGTTCTAGTCCTTATGAATCTTTAGTGAGGAGTCTTTCACATTCCCAGTGCGCACACAGCACCATCCAATCAAACCATCCTCACTATCGATTCCAATCACATTTTCTTTCACAAAAAGGGGTTTTGAACATGCTTGTCTCATATGTGACCATTCAACATTTATCATATAATCATCGAGCATAGCATAGCCTAAGCATGATAATCTAGGGTAACAAGGGTGCAGGGATATTCAATGTCAAAAGGGGCTTTACAATCATTTAGGTCATATCTAGTCATTTTATTGAAACATAATTCTTATTTGAATCTAAGGCATGCATATACTGGAAAACAGTTAACATACTTCATTTCAAAATAGCAGGTGAGACATGATCAAGGGTTTGAGACTTGCCTTGCAGTGACGGGTCTAGCTGTTCAAATGAATCTTCAGGGATCTCCTCTGCTCCTTCAACGTCTGGTTCCACGACGGGTACAAACAACACATACACACTATATAAGCATACAAGCACTAGAACATAATACGTAAATACATCATGCATGCAGGGGAATTGGTTTAGACAAGGTCACTTGACATTGGTTGAAGAGATGGGTTCAAAGGGCTTGAATGTCGAAGGGCTGACATTCGACTCATGGCTTGACATTGCCCTAAATCGGTTCTAGGTTTGTTTTATGGAGATGTGATAGTAGGGAATGTTGTAGAACATGGCTCAAAAGGCTTAGTGGACAAAGTGGCATTTCAGTTGCTCAAAAGAAACAAGTCTAAATCATCCAATGCCACAGGTGGACATGCACTGACACAGTGTTAGACATGGCCAGAAACTAGGGCATTGCATAACTTTTAACTCAAAACTCCAATTGATGCACAACTTTGTCTGGGGTTTAGGCATTGATAACAGCTACAAAACTCTCAACAGGCTCAAGGGCTGAAAGTGTCCGGAGGGTGGCCAATTCCGGTGAGCAAACACGGTGGCCTGGACATGAACTGAGCCACTGGACAGCAACCTTGGCATGGCTATAACTTTTGATTCAGGTCGATTCAGAGGTCGGGCTAGTAGACAAAATTGCTCAGGGGGTTGAGATCTATCTAAATGACAAGGTGAGCAAGGCTAGATCGGCCGGGGATAAATTCCGGCGACCGGCGCTGGAGAAGACAACCTCCAGATTGGGCGTTTCTGTTTTAAAAGGCTTGAGCTCGATTCCTTGCTCAGGGAGTGAGAGGGTGAGGTGAGGGATCTATTTGCGGGGTTGAATCGGCCAGAGAGTGGCCGGAGAAGCTTGGCGACGAGGACCAGCTCACTGGTGGCGCGCAAACTTCGGAAAGGCCGTGATTCTTGCTCGAATTTGAAATCTAAGCTTGCAGGCTTGCTCAATTGGGTGCACTGCTCAATTCCTATCACTGGCACGAAGGCTAATTCGGGCTAAATCGCTAGGCATTGCGGGAACAGGGGTTTTTAAGTTTTCCGGTGATTGCCGGCGTTGAGGTGCGCCGGGGACCAATTAATGGCTACGGTACAAAGAGAGAGGTGTAGGGAGCTTACTGGTGGCGTTGGTTTGGAGGAAGAAGCTTCGGGCGAAGCTGGCACCGTGAGCTTCAGGAACTGCTCGCCGGAGAAGATGAACTTCGCGGCGGCGCTGAGGACTCGGTTGCTCTCGGGTGCTACGGCTAAGCAAGTAAGTTGTGGGGTGGTGTGAGGCAATGCTGGGCAAGGGAGGGGGCTTATATAGCCGCGGGTGAAGCTCTCGGGAGCAGCAGCAATCGCCGGAGGGATTTTCTTTTGGCACTGGGGCGGTCATCGAGGTACTTCGGGACACGGTGGGGCTCTGCCAGAGACGGTGAATCGCGGGGAAGCAGGATTCGGTCAGGGTGGTGGCGATGATCTACGGGATGGTGGCCAAGTGGCATAAAGCTCCTGGCAGCAGCAGCAGCAGCAGCACGCGCGCGCGGGGAAGAAGATGGCACGGTGGGGCTTGAGCGCTCCACGGTGGCGGTACAGCTGCGCACGGCTGGTGGCTACGTGGCCGTGAGGTGGCAGCGCGGCGAACTTCGCCGGCGACGAGTTAACGGCGCGGCAATTTGGCGGTTGCTGGTTGAAAACTTCACAGGGACCTGGTTGCGAACCTTGGACCTATTTGCAACGATTTGGACTGATCTGTGAAGGTTTTGGCTCGGGAGTTTGGGCCTATTTGCAATTCTGAAGATCTGAAGGGCTGATTTAAATTCTGATTTTGCAGATGAGTGCTACTAAATGTCTTGGACTCATCTAGCAGGAAAAATGATGAAATCCGATAACATCTGGTGGTTTTGACAAAAATCGAAAACAGCGTAATTAGGGTAATTAGGGTTTGAACTTTTGTCGAGGCTGAAACTAGGGTTTTGGTCGAGATTCTGGGATTCTTCCAGAAGGGAAAAATGTTCGGAAAAATGAAAGAAAGGTTATCACTTGATCAGATTTGGATTTTGAGGTGATCTGGGACTTTTAGCCTTTTTGGGTTTTCTGAAACTTCTGAAAAGGACTAAATTGAAACACCTTTGGACTGAAATGTGAAAACGATCCGGTCAATGAAGTTTAGCGGCCAACTTTTTAGGTTAAGGTAGTGGCATACCCAAGATCAAGATATGGTTAAAATATCAGGGTTTCCAAAGAAGTTATGCTGATTCGTAAGCAGAAAAGATAGCCAAGAAACTGGGGTGTTACAAAAAGCATCGCCACCGCCACTCTGGCGGACCTCTCGGACCGCTTCCAGACTCAGACAACGAAGGTCCCATGAAGGAAGACAGCGACCGGGACTCTCCCCGGGAGGTGCAGGGGGCTAACTAGCCCCTGTGCCGAAGACTTCGCAGCATCCGGTGGCCGCGGCCCTACCGCCCCCCGCACATCGAGCACTATAACGGTGAGGCAGATCCTTACGAATTTGTGCAGGTCTACTCCACAGCCATCTCCGCGGCCCGGGGGGACGAGACGGTACAGTGCAACGTCTTCCCCCTCTACCTCTCCGGCATCGCCCGCTCCTGGTTCTACAACCTGAAGGCCGGCTTGATCAAGTCTTTCTCGCAGCTCAAGCGGGAGTTCTGTGCCAACTTCCAAGGGAAGTACGTGCGTCCCCTGGACTCCTCGCAGCTGTACACTGTCCGGCAGAGGACTGGGGAAACCATCAGAAGCTTCTTCAAGCGCCTTGCTCAGATGGAGAGCAAAGTGGCCCACGTTCCCGACTCTACGGTCATCGAAGCCTGCAAAAGCGGCATCCTCCCGGGGGAGCTTCATCGAAGGCTCTCCCGGAGCTGCCCCTCTTCCGCCGACGAGCTCTTCAACGTACTCGAAAAGTACGCTCGGGCGGAGGAAGACGACATCTGGAAGAAGACCCAGGGGGCTCCCGCCCCCGTCGACCGGGGGGCCAGGGATCCCCCCAAACGCCCCAGACAGGGGGGGCGTAGCGAGCCACGGCCTCGGGACACCTTTGTCCTCGAGGGCGGAGGCGGCTCGCGCGACCCCCCGAGGGCCAGCCGCCCCTTCCCCAAATCGAAGGGCCATGGGGGAGGACAGTCTTCGCGCGGCCGGGAAGGCCCCGCTGGGAGAAGGCGGGAAGGACCGTGGTGCAGCTTCCACAGGTCTAGTACCCACACTACCCGAGATTGTAGCTACCTGCTGCAGCACTTCGCGGACTTCCTCGACCAGCGTGGGCAGCGGGGGGGGGGGGGGGGGACTCCGGCCTCCTTGCCCCCTCGGCCAGCTCTTCCAGCCCTTCCCGCTCCCGCGGGGGGTCAGCAGACACAGTGTAACACCCCTGTTTTTGCCAAACCCTAAAATAGC
>CM033328.1:29677834-29900417 GCA_019359835.1 Pharus latifolius | reverse complement strand
TGCCGACATTCGGGCACGGGGTCGGGCGATCCCCGTCGTCGCGGCCGCTGCGGGGCTCGTCGAGTTCCGGGGGGTCGGCGCCCGGGCAATCGGGGGCCGCATCCCCCGAAGCTTCCCGGACTCCTTCGAGGCTTCGCGCCGGGAGGTCGAGCAGCTCGCCGGGGGGTTCTAGGACCGGATCATCCGGGCGTGGTTCCCGGCTCCGGCGCCTCCGGCGGGAGACGTCCCAGCCCCGGCCTCGGAGGAAGCCCCCCGGGGGGAGGACGCCAATGAACACGTATGAGCCTCCCCCCGGGTCTTAGCTAGGGCCGTTTTTTGTTTTAGGACTTTTTGATTCCGGTAGCTTCTTAGAAGAAGCCCCGGGCACTTGTACATAAAAATTTTTAATGCAATGAAGTTAGAATTTTTTCTAAGTCTTTGAATTGAACTTACTGTTACCAGGGTTCCCGGGAGGTTGCTCCCGGGCGAAGGTCCGGGAGGGGCTCCCTGGGGGACGCCCAAGCGGCTTTAATTTTGCTAAGCCTTATCTCCGGCTACGTCCCCAGGCAAATGGCGGCGCCCGGGACGGCACTGGAGGCCATGTCCCGGGAGCCAAAAGGCGGCACCCGGGGAGGCCCCGGAGGCCACGTCCTCGGGCAAATGGCGGCGCCCGGGGAGGCCCCGGAGGCCACGTCCCCGAGCAAATGGCGGCGCCCGGGACGGCACCGGAGGCCACGTCCCGGGAGCCAAAAGGCGGCGCCCGGGGAGTCCCCGGAGGCCACGTGCCCGGGCAAATGGCGGCGCCCGGGAGGGCACCGGAGGCCACGTCCCAGGAGCCAAAAGGCGGCGCACGGGAGGGCACCGGAGGCCACGTCTCGGGAGCCAAAAGGCGGCGCCCGGGGAGGCCCCGGAGGCCATGTCCCCCGGCAAATGGCGGCGCCCGGGAGGGCACCGGAGGCCACGTCCCGGGAGCCAAAAGGCGGCGCCCGGGAGGGCACCGGAGGCCACGTCGCGGGAGCCAAAAGGCGGCGCTCGGGGAGGCCCCGGAGGCCACGTCCCCGGGCAAATGGCGGCGCCCGGGAGGGCACCGGAGGCCACGTCCCGGGAGCCAAAAGGCGGCGCCCGGGAGGGCACCGGAGGCCACTTCCCGGGAGCCAAAAGGCGGCGTCCGGGGAGGGGCCGGAGGCCAGGTCCCCGGGTAATCGTGACACATCTTACCTAGACTTAGTCCCGCGGAGATTTCCCCCGACACAGGATTTTATGCAAAACTTTTCACCCCCAAAACTAGGGTGTTACACAATTCTATCTCTAACTTCCAGATTTATCAACTCCTTTCTGTTTTCGATAACAGAAATATCTTATATTACCTAAATACCCTAAGTTTCAAAAATTCCGATTCAATCCAAATCTTGGCCAAGTTCAGACCAGATTATTCTTGGATTATGATCAAGGGTATGCCAATACCTTAATCCAAAAAGTTGGCAGTCAGATTTCATCATCTAAACCTTTTTCGCAAATCAGTCCAAGAGTATCGCAGATCAGTCCTTTTCCAGATTTTCTAGAAGCCTGAAAAGGCAAAATGTTGCAAATCATCTCCAAATCCAAATCTGATTCAGGGAACACCTCCCAAATACCATTCAACACAAAATCTTCTTATTTGAGTATCTCAAAATCAAATCTTAAAATCCCAGAATTCAAGATCAACAAAATCCAGATTTCAAATACCCTAATCTACTCTATTTTCAGTTTATATCAAAAACCATCCAAATGTTTCAAATTTTATCTTCTATCTGTGCCAAATTATCTGTTGAATCAAGTCTACCAGATCAGTGCAATCAATTTTAGATTAAACCCTCTAAATCATCAGATTTACAATTCAGCCCAAAACCAAGAATCTGAAATCACAAATCAGTCCAAATTCGACCAGGGCAGCTGCTGAGATTTCGACCAGAGCTTCGCCGTGACTTTTGCACCGTGCTCGCTCGCTGCCGGCCAAGCCTCGCCCGCAATTGTGACCGTGCATACTTGTGCGCACGCGTCCGCGTCTCAGCCATCGTCGTGGCAACATTGACGACCAGCATTTGCTCTTGCGCGCGACCAGCAGCAGCAACAACAGGCTTTTGTCAGCAACTCTATGCCACGTTGCTTCGCCGTGCCAGCTCTTGTTGCCACTGTTTGCACCGCCCGACATTGTTAAGTTCCAATGAGCCGACAAGTTGATCAGCTTTGCACCGCCTGTACGCCATCACGTCACCGCTCGCCGTTGTCGCACCTGCACCCGGCCAGTCAAGTCACCGGCGCCAATTTCCTTGCTGTTTACTCCTTGCAAGCTCCGTTCTCTGGTCTATATAAGCACCCAATACCCTGTGTAATCTTCACTTCACCAGAATCAAGCTAAATTCCAAATCTCCTCGCTGCAGTCGTCTTCTCCGGTGAGTCCAGCACGAGGCCTCACGGTGCCAGCTCATGCCACTGCACCTCCTGCCAAATTGAAGCCAGTAGTGAGTTTCTCTCATCACACTCATCGTGCTGTATCATTTAATTGGATTTCCATGCATCTCATCGCCGGTGATTGCCGGAATCCTCGAATTGCCCTGTTCCGGCAATGCAGCCCGATTTACCCCAAATCAGCTCTCGATTCTGTGGAAGAAGATGATCCGTGAGCTATTTGAAGCAAGCCTATGCATCCAGATTTCCAGATTGAGCTCGAATCAAAGGTTCCCCAAATTCAAACTCCACCAGTCGCCGGCGATCGTCGCCAGGCCACACCGGCCATCCTCCGGCCAAATTGATCATGCAAATAGCTTCCTCATACCCTTCTATCACTCTCTGAGCTTGGAATTAAGTTCATTTGACCTGTATCGAAAAGCCCCAATTCCCGTGTCATCTTCTCCGGCGCCGTTCACCGGAAAAGTGATTACGGCCGATCTAGCTTCACCCACTTTGTCCTTCAGATGTGCCTCAACCTCCTGAGCATTTTTGTCTTCTAGCCTGATCTCTGAAACTGTCCAGATTGCAAGATATAGCCATGCCAAGATTTTGTCCAGCGGCTTCACTGTGCCGTGTCGCCACCACACTTCTTCACTATTTTTCGTCACTTTCCAGCCATCTCCTGCCCTAGATCCTGTTGAGTTATTTGTTCCTGTTATCAATGCCTACCTCCCAGACAAAGTGGTGCATCATTTGGAGCCCTAGATCAAAAGTTATGGCAAGCCCTAGTTTCTGGCCATGTCAGATTCAGTGCCAGACTATGTCAGTCAGTGGCATTAGCCCTTTTCACTTCCTTCCAGATGTGCAATTTGAGCATAACTTTGTCCCTTAGATTCCTGAGGTTGTGATCTATAATTTCTTCTTCTATCACAACTTGATTTGAGCCCTTGAATTATATTTACTGCTAAGCCCTAGTTTTTGACACTGTCAGCACTATGTCAGTGCATGTCAGCCAGTGGCATTGGCCTTGTTTACCCACTTCTGATTGTGCAATTTGAGAGCCACCTTGTCCACTGGTTTTGTATTCATGCGTTGTATTTGACACTGAGGGCATGTATTGACCAAATACTTGGCATCAACGAGCGCCGAAGGCCAGTAAAAATCCTATTGGAAAGCTTTCCCGACGAGTGAGTGAAATGACGCGTGCGCACCACACACACCGTCATGGATTTATTTCAAGAGGGACTTACCTTCCTCTTGAGAAATACAACGCATGAATACTCCTTGAGTACCCTTCCTATACAAAACCCTTCTATAAGTTTGTGTAGGTGCGCTTTTCGAATCAACCGATCGCTTTCGGTTTCATCCTTGGGCAAGGTCCCATGTTCGAGATACACCCTCAATGGATGGGTCCAATCTCCTTCTTGTCCAAGGTTGGTAACGAAGACTGTCACCTGGTCATCTTCAACTGTAGTCATGATCGAAGGATGTTCTAAGTGTTCAACGAACACTCCTGCTGGAGCAAATGTATGTGAGGATCGAATTTTAGATAATTGGTCTGTGAGAATATTGTCCTTTTGTGGATGTATTGGACTTCAAAATGATTGAAGTGTTTTTCTAATCTCCTCATTTCCCCTCGGTAATGAGCCATTGTCTCATCAGAGGTGCTGTACTCCTTGTTTACCAAGTTTACGACCAGCTGTGAGTTTCGCCTCAACACTAATCGATGGACTTTAAGGAATTTTGCTGCCCGGAGCCCTACAATAAGACCTTCATATTCTACTGCGTTGTTAGTCGCAACAAAATGTAATTGAATGACATACTTGAGTTGGTCGCCCTGGGGCATGACTAAAACAACTCCATCCCCCGAGTGTTGAAAACTGCGAGAGCCGTCAAAATACATCGTCCAGTGGTCGGTGCACGATAAGTCATTAGATTCTTGCATTGGTGGGTCTGGGTTAGTCCATTTGAGCACAAAGTCCGCAAGGACCTAAGACTTGACCGCAGTGCGAGGGGTGAAATGGATGTCAAATGCTCCAAGTTCCACAGTCCACTTCGCAATTCGACCAGATTTCTATGGGTTTCGGATAATATCTCCCAAGGGAAGGACGAGGGCACTGTAATTTTATGTGCCTGAAAGTAATGTCGTAGCTTGCGGAAAGCAATCAGTAGTGCGTAAAGTATCTTCTGGACCTCAGGGTAATGCTCCATAGGACCATGAAGTACCTCGCTTACGTAATAAATGGGCAGTTGCACACCTTCTCTTTCTGCGATCAGAACCGCGCTGACCGCATAAGGTGTGGCCGCCAAATAGAGAAGTAGTGGTTCCCCTACGATCGGAGAAACCAACACCGGCGGACTGGATAAGTACGCTTTAACCTCCTGGAATGTGATGAGGACATCACTTATTCGGATACACGCACTCCTCCGCTTGTTACACAAGGACCAATAACGCGTAGCAAAGCCCGATTGTTGCATTGCCAGGTGAACTCGTTCCTAAGTTTATATATATATGATTTTGAGAATAGTTTACTATCTAATAGTGATAATATTGTGCTTAGGAACAATGGAGAGGACCAGCAAGGATGCAAGGACCATCAAGGAGTCCAAGTCGAGTTGGAGTCCGAGATGAATTCGAGTTAGAGTCCGGTTCGGCCATCCAGGAGCAGCCTGCCTTCAAACGATCATAACTCCCTCATACGAAGTCCGATTGGGACATTCTTATAGTCCACGGAGAAGCCCACGACGAGATCTTTCCAATGGATCTAGCTCCACATCCAAATTCCTTCTGTATCACTGGAAATTGACAAAAACAAGTTTCGACCAGATTCTGATTGGACCGAGTCGGTGCTGCGTCACCTTTTTGGTTGAGTCAAGTCCCGTGTATTGAGTTCGAGTTCGAGTAGGGAAAGAGTCCATGTCAGTTTCAGGTTTCCTTTCCTGGCCACCGATCTCTTTTACCTCCTCTATATAATCATACTGAACCATTAGAGTTCCACGGGTTTTGTTTACTCATAGTCTTTCCTTCGTGAAGCTATTGAGATATTCTTCTTGGTTGGCTAGATCATCATCAATATCTGTATTCGGAACCCCAACTCTTTTTCGTGATTCAATCTATATTTGCAATTTCAGATTGCTTGTTTATCTTGTTCTTGCTTGTTCTTGATTGCTTGCAGGAATAGATCTTCGTGATCAGGTCGATCGTGCTTCTAGTTCGGTCGATAACAATCCGAAGTTGGTTCAGCGATTGCCAGGGCGTATCAGTCGTGTACGGTTGGTAGCCGGATCATGAGAGTCGTCTTCACAAATCGATAGTTCTTGTTCTCATCGAAAGATCGGATCGCCCGTGTCGCATCAGAATGCTTTCTCGGCTCCATCCGACCAGGAAAAACCATGGTGTTTTCGAAGAGCTTTGAAAAAAAGGTAATCACCTCTCGCCTAGTCGCGATATGAATCGACTTAAAGCCGCCATGTGACCTGCCAAGCACTGGACATCCTTCATGGTCGAAGGAAACCTCATTTGCTCGATGGCCCTGATTTTTTCGGGATTAACATCGATTCCTCTAGAACAGATGAGAAAGACTAAAAATTTACCAGATGAAACCTCGAAAGAACACTTTTCTCGGTTTAATTTTATTCCAAATAGGTTCAGCAAGATCATCTAAATGAGTCAAGCTTTTTAAGCTTTTTACAACCAAATCATCTATGTAAGCTTCAAGATTACGCCCCATCCGGGAAAGAAAGGTCTTTTGCATCAAGCGCTGGTATGCGGAACCGGCGTTCTTGAGATCAAATGGCATTCTGACGTATCAGTAGGTGCCAAATGGTGTGATGAAGGAAGTCTTCTCTTCATCTTCTTCTGCCATGCTAATTTGATGATATCCTGAGTAAGCATCCAGGAAGCTCATCAGTTTGCAACCCACAGTAGAATCGACCAACTGATCGATGCGGGGAAGGGGAAAGTCATCCTTCGGGCAGGCACTGTTTAGGCTAGTGTAATCGACGCACATGCGCCACTTACCATTTGACTTACGCACCATGACCTGATTTGCAAGCCATTCCGGATGATCAACTTCTCGAATAAACCCGGCCACTTGGAGTTTGTCTAACTCCGCGCGGATAGTTTCTTGCTGATCAACAGCAAAGCGTCTGAGCTTCTACTTTATTGGTCATTGTCCAGGTCGAATTGCTAACCTGTTCTCAATTACCTCCCTTCGGTCTCTGGGCATGTCGGATGGTTTCCACGCAAACACATCTGCATTAGCCCGGAGGAAAGTAATGAGTTCGAGTTCCTATTTGTCATCCAGGCCTGATCCATCCGAGTTGTTCTAGATGGATCATCTGGGCATAACGGAACCAGTTTTAATTTTTCCTCTGGTCGAGGGGCGACCTTGATCGTATCCGCAGCTGTGGTGGTGATCTTGATATCCCGAAGGGAAAGTTGATCCACGAGCTCCAGTGATAACTGATCGCAAGTCAATGCCACATTGCGGCTGCCTCAGACTGAGATAACACCTTTGGGGCCAGGTAACTTACTGCACTGATAAGTATAGTGCGTCGCCATCATAAATTTAGCGAGAGTTGGCCTGCCAAAAATCGCGTTATAAGCCAAATCACAATCAATTACGTCGAAAGTAACTAACTCTGTTCAAAAATTATCCAGTTCACCCAGCGTAACTGGGAGCACTGTGGGACCCTCATTTGAGGATTCCAGTGGCAATCGCCCAGGTGGATTGCACTCAGAAAAGGCACATTGCAGCTCACAACAACAAGATGCATTATATAAAAATGCGAGTAATTAAAAACAAGTGCTGATCACAAGGACCAACATTACAATAACTTAGCGCCGAAATGACGCACTTAATTGTTAATACAAATTAAGGAGTTTTCGACACAAAGGTCGGCACAAAATAAAACAGCAACGATAAACAAAAGGACTTCTTCAGTCTTCTTTCTCTGCAGCGGCGGTATTGCTTGGGCCTTCTCCACATCGAACTCCACCTTGGTACATAACCCTTTAACCAGATGGGTCCTCAGTTTCTTCTTCTTGTTCCACATTAGGTTCAAGACCATAAGATTCAGGGTCGGCGAATCCTTCCTCTAAATTTGTTTGTAAAAGCAAGGGTGAGCACATTGTCCACATGGTGCTCAACAAGTCCCAAGTAACAATGCATATATATATAGATGATGGGGACTTTCTCAAAGAACAGCTCTTTGGCTCTGTGTATAATTATATAATAGATTTTCACATGCAGCTTTAAAGAAAGGTCTTTATTTTCGAAAGCGGGGCTTTTGAAATCCTAAGCTAGATTTTCAGGAATGTTGTGTGTGGCGGTCTTTCATGAGTCACCACTTTACTCAGATTTTGTGAAAAACTTCCAAAAGCTACTTGTGCTGCATCGACGTGAATAGAATTCACAGCGCGCAGACTCCATGACCTGGGAGCTCAGAGTATCCGATACTTTTTAAACTTTGCAAAGGTGTACCACCTTAATCCACCAATCATTCGGCTTTCAAGTCGGATCAGCTTCATGCGACTTTTACGCATGTGACAAGGCCGAGATGACACAACAATTTACAGTCCTAGTATTAACTATTTCCCTGCCCGGTAATTAGACAGTTAAGTCTCAAGTACCGTTGTGGGTCCTCCCCACTGCCTTACTTCCTAGCCTGGGCCTATGCTCTCGCAAGACACATAGCCTCTCTTGATTACAGTCGCGCACGACTTAATCTGGCTTAGGGCGTCTTCCTTCTTTCCACCTTTCCTCTCATGATTTTTCTGAACTCACATCACTCGTGGCCTTCTGCGGCCCACCAGTTCTCGCAAGAATCTGGACCGACAACCATTGCAGGGAAAAGCTAACACTAAAGAAAGCTACTAAGTTGCGCCCGTCCCATAAACAGGCAGGTGGTTGGTACGTTTTTCATGCCGCATAGAAGCACAACACAAGGTTCTAGTCCTTATGAATCTTTAGTGAGGAGACTTTCACATTCCCAGTGCGCACACAGCACCATCCAATCAAACCATCCTCACTATCGATTCCAATCACATTTTCTTTCACAAAAAGGGGTTTTGAACATGCTTTTCTCATATGTGACCATTCAACATTTGTCATATAATCTTTAAGCATAGCATAGCCTAAGCATGATAATCTAGGGTAACAAGGGTGCAGGGATATTCAATGTCAAAAGGGGCTTTACAATCATTTAGGTCATATCTAGTCATTTTATTGAAACATAATTCTTATTTGAATCTAAGGCATGCATATACTGGAAAACAGTTAACATACTTCATTTCCAAATAGCAGGTGAGACATGATCAAGGGTTTGAGAGTTGCCTTGCAGTGACGGGTCTAGCTGCTCAAATGAATCTTCAGGGATCTCCTCTGCTCCTTCAACGTCTGGTTCCACGACGGGTACAAACAACACATACATATTATATAAGCATACAAGCACTAGAAAATAATACGTAAATACATCATGCATGCAGGGGAAATGGTTTGGACAAGGTCAATTGACATTGGTTGAAGAGATGGGTTCAAAGGGCTTGAATGTCGAAGGGCTGACATTCGACTCATGGCTTGACATTGCCCTAAATCGGTTCTAGGTTTGTTTTCTGGAGATGTGATAGTAGGGAATGTTGTAGAACATGGCTCAAAAGGCTTAGTGGACAAAGTGGCATTTCAATTGCTCAAAAGAAACAAGTCCAAATCATCCAATGCCACAGGTGGACATGCACTGACATAGTGTTAGACATGGCCAGAAATTAGGGCATTGCATAACTTTTGACTCAGGACTCCAATTGATGCACAACTTTGTCTGGGGTTTAGGCATTGATATCAGCTACAAAACTCTCAACAGGTTCAAGGGCTGAAAGTGGCCGGAGGGTGGCCAAATCCGGTGAGCAAACACGGTGGCCTGGACATGAACTGAGCCACTGGACATCAACCTTGGCATGGCTATAACTTTTGATTCAGGTCGATTTAGAGGTCGAGCTAGTAGACAAAATTGCTCAGGGGGTTGAGATCTATCTAAATTACAAGGTCTCATCGGCTGGTTTGGCCGAAAAATGAACTCCGGCGATCGGGGCCGAAGACGAAGGCACCGATTTGGGGGTTTTCGTTCCAGGGCGTTTGAACTCAATTCAACGCTCGAGAAGCATCTAGGGGCTGTCACAAGGCTATTGGTGCACTCAATTTTGCCAGAGATCGGCTGGAGAAGCACAGCGGCGTGCTCCGGCGAACTACCGAGGCTCGAACATGGAAATCCGGCGCTCGGGGCAAAATTGGCGAATCCAAGCTTGCAGGTTTGTTCCTCCTAGCTCACTGATCAATATCATCTACAGGCACGAGGATCAATTTGGCTTGAATCGCTCGGCATTGCGGGAACAGGGGATTTCGGTTTTCCGGTGATTGCCGGCGTTGAGGTGCGCCGGGGACCAATTAATCGCTACGGTACAAAGAGAGAGGTGTAGGGAGCTTACTGGTGGCGTTGGTTTGGAGGGGGAAGCTTCGGGCGAGGCTGGCACCGTGAGCTCCAGAAACTGCTCGCCGGAGAAGATGAGCTTCGCGGCGGCGCTGAGGGCTCGGTTGCTCTCTGGTGCTAAGACTAAGGCAAGGAAGCTGTGGGGTGGTGTGAGGCAATGCTGGGCAAGGGAGGGGGTTTATATAGCCGCGGGTAAGGCTCTCGGGAGCAGCAGCAATCGCCGGAGGGATTTTCTTCTGGCGCTGGGGCGGTCATCGATGCACTTTGGGACACGGCGGGGCTCTGCCAGAGATGGTGAATCGCGGGATATCAGGATTCGGTCAGGGTGGTGGCGATGATCTACGGGATGGTGGACAGATGGCGTAAAGCTCCTGGCAGCAGCAGCAGCAGCAGCACGCGCGCGCGGGAAAGAAGGTGGCACGGTGGGGGTTGAGCGCTCCACGGTGGCGGTACAGCTGCGCACGGCTGGTGGCTACGTGGCCGTGAGGTGGCAGCGCGGTGAACCTCGCCGGCGACGAGTTCAACGGCGCGGTAATTTGGCGGTTGCTGGTTGAAAACTTCACAGGGACCTGGTTGTAAACTTTGGACCTATTTGCAACGATTTGGACTGATCTGTGAAGGTTTTGGCTCGGGAGTTTGGGCCTATTTGCAAATCTGAAGATCTGAAGGGCTGATTTGAATTCTGATTTTGCAGATGAGTGCTACTAAATGTCTTGGACTCATCTAGCAGGAAAAATGATGAAATCCGATAACATCTGGTGGTTTTGACAAAATTCGAAAACAGGGTAATTAGGGTAATTAGGGTTTGAACTTTTGTCGAGGCTGGAACTAGGGTTTTGGTCGAGATTCTGGAATTCTTCCAGAAGGGAAAAATGTTCAGAAAAATGAAAGAAAGGTTATCACTTGATCAGATTTGGATTTTGAGGTGATCTGGGACTTTTAGCCTTTTTGGGTTTCCTGAAACTTCTAAAAAGGACTAAATTGAAACGCTTTTGGATTGAAATGTGAAAACGATCTGGTCAATGAAGTTTAGCAGCCAACTTTTTAGGTTAAGGTAGTGGCATACCCAAGATCAAGATAGGGTTAAAATATCAGGGTTTCCAAAGAAGTTATGCTGATTCGCAAGCAGAAAAGATAATCAAAAACTGGGGTGTTACAACCTACCCTCCTTAGGAATAATCTCGTCCTCGAGATTCCGAACAGTCTGAGAATAGGTAAGGAAAATTCTGACGCAACTCTTCTTCTCTTTCCCAAGTTGATTCTTCTTCGGTGTGGTTGTTCCATTGGATTCTGCAAAATTTTATGGTCCTTGACTTCAATCTCCTTTCACTGACTTCTAGCACCTTGATTGGATATTCCTGGTATGTCAGATCCGGTTGAACCTCCATTTCTGTGGGAGACACTTGCTCCGTTGGTTTTATCAGGCATTTCCTCAGTTGGGATACGTGAAAGACATCATGGACTCCTGCTAACTCAGGCGGTAGCTCTAGTTTGTATGCTACTTCTCCTCGTCTTTCCAAAACCTTGTATGGTCCTACATACCTTGGGCTCAACTTTCCCTTCATCTGGAATCGTCGAACTCCTTTGTAGGGTATCACTTTGAGATATACGTAATCGCCTATCTCGAAGGATAGTTCTCTCCTTCTTCTGTCGGCGTAACTCTTTTGTCGAGACTGGGCCGTTTTCAATCTCTCTCGTATGATCCTCACATGAGCCGTGGCGTCTTCCACTAATTGCGGTCCAAGGAATTGCTTCTGTCCCACTTCGGTCCAATATAGCGGCGTACGGCACTTCCTTCCATAAAGTGCTTCGTAAGGGGCCATTTGTAGACACACTTGATAGCTATTGTTGTAGGTAAATTCTGCGTATGGTAGAAATTGTTCCCAAGAATTTCCATAGTCCAAAGCACAAGCTCTCAACATATCTTCTAAAATTTGGTTCACTCTTTCTGTTTGACCTCCAGTTTGCGGGTGGTAAGCTGTACTGAACTTCAACTTCGTTCCTAGGGATTTCTGTAATTCTTCCCAAAATCTTGATACAAATTGTGCTCCTCTGTCTGAGACGATTGTTTTCGGTACTCCATGAAGCGTAACAATCCTGGTAAGATACAGCTCTGCCAGCTTTTGCGTTGTGTACTGCGTCTTTACTGGTAGAAAATGAGCTACTTTCGTCAATCTATCGACTATGACCCATATAGAATCGTATCCCTGTTGGGTTCTTGGTAAACCAACTATGAAATCCATTCCAATATCATCCCATTTCCATTCCGGGGTTGGTAGGGGTTGCAGCAGTCCTGCAGGTTTCTGATGTTCTGCTTTCACTCTTTGACAGGTATCACAAGAAGCTATAAATTCGGCAATCTCCTTCTTCATTCCTTTCCACCAAAACCGATCCTTTAGATCTTGATACATCTTTGTACTACCTGGGTGAATAGAGTACGGGGTACAATGGGCTTCTTGTAGTATCATGTTCTTGATTTCCTTGTCTTCTGGAACACAGATTCGGTCATGATACCACAAAATTCCTTCTTCGTCCTCACGAAGGTTAATCACATTCTCGTGTTTCATGTCTTCTTTCATCTTCTGAATACTCTGGTCCACTTCCTGAGCTTTTCGGATTTGGTCCTTCAGCTCGCATTTCACTGCCAATGCGGCGACGGTTCCTTGTTCAACGAACTCTAAACTCAACTTCTCGAAGTCTCCAAGCAATTGGGGTGGTATTCCTAAGATCTTTGCTTGATTGCAGTAGGATTTTCTGCTCAAGGCATCAGCTACTACATTCGCTTTTCCAGGGTGGTAGTGTATTCCAAGGTCATAATCTTTAATCAGCTCTAACCATCTTCGCTGCCTCATGTTCAAGTCCTGTTGGGTGAAGATGTATTTCAAACTCTTGTGGTCCGTGTAGATTTCACATCTATTTCCAAGTAGATAGTGTCGCCAAATCTTTAACGCATGAACGACGGCGGCTAACTCCAAGTCATGAGTTGGATAATTCTCCTCATGGGGTCGCAATTGTCTCGATGCATAAGCTACGACTCTTCCTTCTTGCATAAGGACACAACCTAGTCCTTGCTTTGACGCATCGCAGTAGACTTCAAAATCCTTTTTGTTATCCGGTAACGTAAGGACAGGTGCGGTCGTTAATATCTTCTTCAACTCCTCAAAGCTCTTTTCACATCCTTCTGTCCAGTCGAATAAAACATCTTTCTTTAGTAGTCTGGTGAGTGGCTTTGTAATCTTGGAGAATCCTTTGACAAATCTCCGGTAATATCCGGCTAATCCTAGGAAACTTCTTACTTCAGTCACTGTCTCCGGTCGTTTCCATTCCATGATAGCCTGAATTTTTGACGGATCCATTGAGATTCCTTTTCCAGAGATAATGTGGCCTAAGAATGAAATTTCTTTTAACCAAAAGGCACACTTATCGAATTTGGCATACAGTCGATGTTCCACTAACTTTTCCAACACCATCCTAAGATGTTGTGCGTGCTTTTCCTCTGACTCTGAAAAGATGAGGATGTCGTCGACAAACACAATGACAAACTTGTCCAGAAATTCCATGAGAACCTTGTTCATCAAATTCATGAACACTGCTGGCGCATTTGTTAAACCAAATGGCACTACAGTAAACTCATGCAATCCATATCTTGTTATGAATGCAGTTTTCGGGATATCTTGTTCTCGAATCTTCAGCTGGTGGTATCCAGACCTCAGGTCGATCCTTGAGAATATCTTTGCTCCTCTTAGTTGATCAAAGAGATCGTCGATCCTTGGTAAAGGGTACTTGTTCTTGATCGTCATATCGTTTAGTTTCCGGTAGTCGACACAAAGTCGTAGACTGCCATCTTTCTTCTTAGCGACAAGCACCGGGGCTCCCCAAGGTGAGGAACTTGTTCTAACAAATCCCTTTCTTTCCAATTCTTCCACTTGCTTTCTTAATTCTTCTTGTTCTTCACTTGTCATACGTGCAAGCTTTCTTGCATAAGGGGCAGATCCGGGTTTTAATTCGATTGAGAATTCAATGTCCCGATCTGGTGGCATTCTGGGAAGCTCTTCAGGAAAAACTTCTGGATATTCATTCACTATTGGAACTCCCTCAAACTCAACTCCTTCCAAGCTGTTCAAACTGTACACTCGGTTGTTCACTATTGATCTCTCTGCGTGGAGTGTGACTTGTTTTCCTTCAGCATTCGTCAGGGTTATTGCCTTCTTTTCACAGTCCATCTGACCTTTATGCTTGGCTAACCAATCCATTCCGAGAATGACGTCTAGTCCTTGAAGGTCCAAAACTAGCAGGTTTGCTAGGAATCCTAGATTGCCAATACTAAAGGCGATATTTCTACAGATAGAGTTGACAGGCATTCGAGCTCCAGGGGATTGAATTGAAATAGGGAACTCTAATGCAGATACTGGCAACTTATTTCTGAGCACGAAAGGTCTTGACACAAATGAATGAGTAGCACCAGGGTCAAATAATGCAACTGAAAGTTCAGAGTGGATAAAGATCCTACCGATTACGACGTCTGATGCTTCTCCTGCTTCAACGGCGGATGCATAGTTAAGTCTTCCGTGACCTGTAGCAGGTACTCCTCTTCCTCGGCCATTTTGAAACCTTCCTCCTCTGGGGGGTGGAGCATTCCTGGTGAAGCCTTGGGCTGGAACAGAGGGTCTTGCAGCTTGCATACGAGCGACATTGGATGGAAGGTGTTGCAGTGGACACGTGTTCCTACGATGTCCCTTCCTTCCGCAGTGAAAGCACTCCTCGTTCTTAAGGGGGCAATCCTTCAAGAGGTGATTTCCTCTACATCCAGTACATTGGGCTATCGCAGTAGGCACATGCCTTTGGGGTCTCTGAGGTGGTCTGAAGGCTGGTCGGAAAGTTGGCATCGGTCTCCCTCGACTAGCACTTCCTTGGTAAGAGTTGGGCAAAGCCTTCCTCTTTCTGTCTTCTTCAATTATTCCTCTTTTCTCCTCCATCTTAAGTAGTCGGTTTATTAGGACGTGGAAGTCTGTGAACTCGTGGGATGACAGTTGGTATTGCAGGGAATTCTGTAGTCCTTCACAAAACCTATCAATCTTCCTTTCCTCTGTCGCTATATCTTCAGGTGCGTATCTTGCCAGCTGAATAAATTCATGCAGGTATTGTTTCACGGTCTTACTCCCTTGTCGCAGATTTAAGAATTCTCGGCGCTTTGCTTGGACAACGCCTTTTGGGACGTGGTATCTATGGAATTCCTCCTTGAATTCATTCCAGGTGATCGAATCTCTGTTGGTGTGTACGGTTTGGTAATTCTCCCACCAAGCAGCAGCAGGTCCAGCCAATTGGTTCGATCCGTACAAGAGCTTTTCTTCATCACTGCATCTGACGGTATTCAACTTTCTTTCCACATCTCGGAGCCAGTCGTCTGCCACGATGGGGTCTTCTGTGCTTGAGAAAGTCGGGGGTCGCGTCTTTTGAAAATCAGTTAACTTTGCGCCCATCACGGGCCCTTCAGTTTGTCCGGATGCAATATGTTGCATCAGCTGTCCCAAGATTTGGTTCTGCACAGCCGCTGACTCTTGCCGATTGCGCTCCATCCATAGCAGCACATCGTTGATGTCACCTCCCTGTGGCATCGTCGAAGATCCTGGTCTATCGGGGTCTGTGCAGCCTCTTGCTCCGGGTGTAGCTCTTGTATTGTTGGGGTTTTCCTCTAGCCCTCCTTCCTGGGGTCTCGCGCGTGTGTTAACCATCCTACTCAAACAGGAGGTTAAGAATAGAAACATCGATTCGGAAAGAATCGTTCACAGGGATGCTAGCAGAATGCTGGCATTAACTCAAGAAGTAAGAATAAGGATATGCAAAATGACTTTTTCATAAACCAATTTTTCAAAAGATACAAAGCTTCTAGCCTCATTGGCTTACAGAGCTCCTCTAGCAACCAGCATATATCAATCATACTAAAACAACTACTACAACAAAAGGAAATCTAGCGTCTGCTGGGCTAGGCACAAAAGGTCGAAAGTCTGCAGTCACTCCTCAGCATCATCAGAAGAATCACAAGGCTCAACCTCCTCGGGATCCTCCTCCTCATCGTCATCAGCATCCATCGGGTCACCCTCCTCGTTGTCGTCGATGTTGATAGGCTCCTTCCCTTTTCCTTCAGGGGTCTTCTTCTTCTGTGCGGTGCAAGGAAGCTCGATTGCTTCACCGTTGATGACTATGCCACGCGACGCAGGCATGAAACCACTGAGATACTCCTTCGGGTTTCCTACCTTCTTGCGAGCGGTGATCCTCAACTTTGGGCGACTCTTCTTGGTTACCGACTCTGCAGCTTCAAGGTCCTTTTCTCCACTTGATTCAGCCATTTCTTGAATTTGTCTTTCTTTTTCTCGGAGGCTTGCACGAGCCCTAATAAGCATGCCCTCAAGGTAGTGGCGATCGTCACGAACACACTCGTAGTCTCGAAATAGGCGGGTGTATGCAATCTCCGAAGCGCGAACGACGTCTCGAGTCTTCGTCAGGATAGCGTTCTCCTGGTCGCTGGACGGAAGAACAACTCGATACTCCGATCCGGGGACCTGGTAAGGCACGAAGCGGTAAGGGGAATCAGAAAGGTAGTCGCTGTACATCTGCCGGACGGAACCTACAGCACGACAGGCAGCGTCCAAGATAGCATCCTCCTCTTTTTCTCTACGGGCTTGGCGTCTAACTGAGCCTCTCCCATGCTCGGGGATCTCGTAGACAATCACCGAGGCCCGACAACCTATGGGTCGTCCATTTATCTCATCTTGCCAGACGCAATATACCGGTCTCTGAGTGTCCCGTGCTCCAAGGAATTGCAGCATCATCCACAACAATAGTGCCCACGATCCGAGCTCGTCTCCATGAAGGTATCTCCTATCGAAAGCCATCTGAAGACAGAACAAAAGGCATCTATAAGAGAAGTCCAAAATCTTTTTCCAAAGATCAAAATAACATTTTTCTTAAAGAAAATAGGTTTTCGTAAACAAATTTTGAGAAAGAACTAGCGAACCTTTCTTCTAGGGACGCCAAATTCTATCTAAGGGTTACGACCTACAGTCGAGTCTTCTGCTCTGATACCAAGTTCTTTGGGACCCTCATTTGAGGATTCCAGTGGCAATCGCCCAGGTGGATTGCACTCAGAAAAGGCACATTGCAGCTCACAACAACAAGATGCATTATATAAAAATGCGAGTAATTAAAAACATGTGCTGATCACAAGGACCAACATTACAATAACTTAGCGCCGAAATGACGCACTTAATTGTTAATACAAATTAAGGAGTTTTCGACACAAAGGTCGGCACAAAATAAAACAACAACGATAAACAAAAGGACTTCTTCAGTCTTCTTTCTCTGCAGCGGCGGTATTGCTTGGGCCTTCTCCACATCGAACTCCACCTTGGTGCATAACCCTTTAACCAGATGGGTCCTCAGTTTCTTCTTCTTGTTCCACATTGGGTTCAAGACCATAAGATTCAGGGTCGGCGAATCCTTCCTCTAAATTTGTTTGTAAAAGCAAGGGTGAGCACATTGTCCACATGGTGCTCAACAAGTCCCAAGTAACAATGCATATATATATATAGATGATGGGGAATTTCTCAAAGAACAGCTCTTTGGCTCTGTGTATAATTATATAATAGATTTTCACATGCAGCTTTAAAGAAAGGTCTTTATTTTCGAAAGCGGGGCTTTTGAAATCCTAAGCTAGATTTTCAGGAATGTTGTGTGTGGCCGTCTTTCATGAGTCACCACTTTACTCAGATTTTGTGAAAAACTTCCAAAAGCTACTTGTGCTGCATCGACGTGAATAGAATTCACAGCGCGCAGACTCCATGACCTGGGAGCTCAGAGTATCCGATACTTTTTAAACTTTGCAAAGGTGTACCACCTTAATCCACCAATCATTCGGCTTTCAAGTCGGATCAGCTTCATGCGACTTTTACGCATGTGACAAGGCCGAGATGACACAACAATTTACAGTCCTAGTATTAACTATTTCCCTGCCCGGTAATTAGACAGTTAAGTCTCAAGTACCGTTGTGGGTCCTCCCCACTGCCTTACTTCCTAGCCTGGGCCTATGCTCTCGCAAGACACATAGCCTCTCTTGATTACAGTCGCGCACGACTTAATCTGGCTTAGGGCGTCTTCCTTCTTTCCACCTTTTCCTCTCATGATTTTTCTGAACTCACATCACTCGTGGCCTTCTGCGGCCCACCAGTTCTCGCAAGAATCTGGACCGACAACCATTGCAGGGAAAAGCTAACACTAAAGAAAGCTACTAAGTTGCGCCCGTCCCATAAACAGGCAGGTGGTTGGTACGTTTTTCATGCCGCATAGAAGCACAACACAAGGTTCTAGTCCTTATGAATCTTTAGTGAGGAGTCTTTCACATTCCCAGTGCGCACACAGCACCATCCAATCAAACCATCCTCACTATCGATTCCAATCACATTTTCTTTCACAAAAAGGGGTTTTGAACATGCTTTTCTCATATGTGACCATTCAACATTTGTCATATAATCTTTAAGCATAGCATAGCCTAAGCATGATAATCTAGGGTAACAAGGGTGCAGGGATATTCAATGTCAAAAGGGGCTTTACAATCATTTAGGTCATATCTAGTCATTTTATTGAAACATAATTCTTATTTGAATCTAAGGCATGCATATACTGGAAAACAGTTAACATACTTCATTTCCAAATAGCAGGTGAGACATGATCAAGGGTTTGAGAGTTGCCTTGCAGTGACGGGTCTAGCTGCTCAAATGAATCTTCAGGGATCTCCTCTGCTCCTTCAACGTCTGGTTCCACGACGGGTACAAACAACACATACATATTATATAAGCATACAAGCACTAGAAAATAATACGTAAATACATCATGCATGCAGGGGAAATGGTTTAGACAAGGTCACTTGACATTGGTTGAAGAGATGGGTTCAAAGGGCTTGAATGTCGAAGGGCTGACATTCGACTCATGGCTTGACATTGCCCTAAATCGGTTCTAGGTTTGTTTTCTGGAGATGTGATAGTAGGGAATGTTGTAGAACATGGCTCAAAAGGCTTAGTGGACAAAGTGGCATTTCAATTGCTCAAAAGAAACAAGTCCAAATCATCCAATGCCACAGGTGGACATGCACTGACATAGTGTTAGACATGGCCAGAAACTAGGGCATTGCATAACGTTTGACTCAGGACTCCAATTGATGCACAACTTTGTCTGGGGTTTAGGCATTGATATCAGCTACAAAACTCTCAACAGGCTCAAGGGCTGAAAGTGGCCGGAGGGTGGCCAAATCCGGTGAGCAAACACGGTGGCCTGGACATGAACTGAGCCACTGGACATCAACCTTGGCATGGCTATAACTTTTGATTCAGGTCGATTTAGAGGTCGAGCTAGTAGACAAAATTGCTCAGGGGGTTGAGATCTATCTAAATGACAAGGTCTCATCGCCTGGTTTAGCCGGAAAATGAACTCCGGCGATCGGGGCCGAAGACGAAGGCACCGATTTGGGGGTTTTCGTTCCAGGGCGTTTGAACTCAATTCAATGCTCGGGAAGCATCTAGGGGCTGTCACAAGGCTATTGGTGCACTCAATTTTGCCAGAGATCGGCTGGAGAAGCACAGCGGCGTGCTCCGGCGAACTACCGAGGCTCGAACATGGAAATCCGGCGCTCGGGGCAAAATTGGCGAATCCAAGCTTGCAGGTTTGTTCCTCCTAGCTCACTGATCAATATCCTCTACATGCACGAGGATCAATTTGGCTTGAATCGCTCGGCATTGCGGGAACAGGGGATTTCGGTTTTCCGGTGATTGCCGGCGTTGAGGTGCGCCGGGGACCAATTAATGGCTACGGTACAAAGAGAGAGGTGTAGGGAGCTTACTGGTGGCGTTGGTTTGGAGGGGGAAGCTTCGGGCGAGGCTGGCACCGTGAGCTCCAGAAACTGCTCGCTGGAGAAGATGAGCTTCGCGGCAGCGCTGAGGGCTCGGTTGCTCTCTGGTGCTAAGACTAAGGCAAGGAAGCTGTGGGGTGGTGTGAGGCAATGCTGGGCAAGGGAGGGGGTTTATATAGCCGCGGGTAAGGCTCTCGGGAGCAGCAGCAATCGCCGGAGGGATTTTCTTCTGGCGCTGGGGCGGTCATCGATGCACTTTGGGACACGGCGGGGCTCTGCCAGAGACGGTGAATCGCGGGATATCAGGATTCGGTCAGGGTGGTGGCGATGATCTATGGGATGGTGGACAGATGGCATAAAGCTCCTGGCAGCAGCAGCAGCAGCAGCACGCGCGCGCGGGGAAGAAGGTGGCACGGTGGGGGTTGAGCGCTCCACGGTGGCAGTACAGCTGCGCACGGCTAGTGGCTACGTGGCCGTGAGGTGGCAGCGCGGCGAACCTCGCCGGCGACGAGTTCAACGGCGCGGCAATTTGGCGGTTGCTGGTTGAAAACTTCACAGGGACCTGGTTGTAAAACTTTGGACCTATTTGCAACGATTTGGACTGATCTGTGAAGGTTTTGGCTCGGGAGTTTGGGCCTATTTGCAAATCTGAAGATCTGAAGGGCTGATTTGAATTCTGATTTTGCAGATGAGTGCTACTAAATGTCTTGGACTCATCTAGCAGGAAAAATGATGAAATCCGATAACATCTGGTGGTTTTGACAAAATTCGAAAACAGGGTAATTAGGGTAATTGTGGTTTGAACTTTTGTCGAGGCTGGAACTAGGGTTTTGGTCGAGATTCTGGAATTCTTCCAGAAGGAAAAAATGTTCAGAAAAATGAAAGAAAGGTTATCACTTGATCAGATTTGGATTTTGAGGTGATCTGGGACTTTTAGCCTTTTTGGGTTTCCTGAAACTTCTGAAAAGGACTAAATTGAAACGCTTTTGGATTGAAATGTGAAAACGATCTGGTCAATGAAGTTTAGCAGCCAACTTTTTAGGTTAATGTAGTGGCATACCCAAGATCAAGATAGAGTTAAAATATCAGGGTTTCCAAAGAAGTTATGCTGGTTCGCAAGCAGAAAAGATAATCAAAAACTGGGGTGTTACAAGCACCACCTGTCTCATAAGCATCATCGAGGGACCAGGAATTATCCCATAAAACAGATGGACTATGGGTTTGATTTTTGAACGAGGGATTTGCATCTAGTCCAATGCCTTGACCAGTAAAATGTCCAAGGAACAACCTCCATCAATCAGGACCATTTCGACTCTTGCGTTACTGATAATTGGGGTAATGACCTGAGGTAGTATCAATGGTCGAGTAAGCCCAATGGGACAATCAGAGCGATCAAATGTCAAAGGAGTGTCCGACCAACGAGGGTATTGAGGTCCGCCAAGAGGAGCTTCCGCTTGGTTAACTTCTCGATGAAATGCTTTAAACTGATGTTTAGAAAAGAAAGAGGAGGAACCTCCGAAAATGACATTGACATAATTATGAGGTACCTGGTAGGACATTTCTTCGTCCCCGTCAGCGTCTCTAATCCCGCAAGTCTGCTCTTTTGATGGCAAAGTTGGCATCGGCCCAATTCCCTGGTAGAAGTCATTTAGTTGCTTCAACCAGCTCCGGCAATTCTTGAGGTCGTGTCCCGGAGAGTTGTGGATCGGGCACCACTTCTTGCCTTCCTGCGAGTAAGTCAGTTTTTCTGGCTGGTCGACATTGCGACCACCAAAGGCAGTTTTATTTTTAAACGAAAACTTATTACCTTTGGCCGGCGGAGGCTTTTCCATGACTGCGACCTCCCGGTACTGTCCGGTTCGATTCTTTTTGGACTTCTTCGACTTCCCGCCCGATGAAGACTCCGGGTTCTTGCCTGCATCCTCTTTTTTCATGTCTTTGAGACCTGGCTAGGGTAGTAAATTCCCTTTATCCACCATCCTATTCCATTCAATGGCCTCGGCCGTGTCTGAATAGCGATCAGCCATATCAAACAGATCGGCGACTGACCGAGGAGGGTGGATAAGTAAATCCTCTGTAAACCCTCTGATATCGAACAGCGTGCTTAAACGCCCTGATAACAGAGTTCTCGGATATGTTTGGGATGGTATTTCTCACCTCGACAAACCTTTTGACAAATTGTCGAAGAGTCTCAGTAGAGGTTTGTCGCAGTCAATGAAGATCATGCTCTTTCCCGGATTTTTTATAACAATTCTGGAAATTGTTGAGGATAGCATCTCACAACATTTCCCAGTTATATATCGAACTCTCAGGCTGATTGAATAGCCAGGTCCTTGTCGGTCCTTCAAGGACCATCGGCAAGTAGTTGGCAATGACGCTTGGATAGCGGTGATGTAAATTTGAAGGAACACTGATGGATTTTGGGTCCCATCAAACCTCTCAATAGCCCCTGGCTTGATCTTATCCGGCCAGATGACTGCATGGAGGCCTAGCAAAAAAGCCTTACAACCTACATAGGGACTATGGAGACTTCCGTGGTTTCCAGCATAACCATGAGCGGTTTCACGCGATGGAGATGCGCCACACAGTCCCAGACGAGAATGCACAGGAATTCGATCTCGATCACGAGAACTTCCCATGAGCTTGGATTTATCATGCCGAAGTGATCTGGATGGTAGTTGATTACGCCTACCATGACTAGAGTAAGAATACTCTTTTTCATGGGAACGTATTGTAGACTAGGAGGAAGCTGTAGGGGTTGCATCAGATGCGACCTCGTCCAGTTTCTCTGTCAGGATCCTAGCAAAAGCCGGTTTGTCCATGTCTGTGAGGGTAGGAGGAAAATTACGCAAGACCTCCGCGATAGATCGAAGTCGGCCATGCATACTTCTCTTTGGTGCACTAGGTGTAATCATTTCTTCATCCACCGGTAAAGGCTCAGGTGGTAAAGAAGGTGTCTGGTCGCGCCAGCGACCAAGCGGGTGATGGGAGGAACTAGGGGCGGCGTCATAATGAGACTACTCATTTTGAAGAGCCTCTAGGGCTGTTCTGCGGAGTTCGTTATCTCGTCGCTCACGGTCTTGGTCCTCCTTCTGCTTGTGTTCTTGTTCCTCCTTTTGTCTGCGCTCCTGTTATTCCCTAGAAATCTGCTGATCGGGGTTTTCCTCCGACAAGGCAGCGAATTCTCTGGGGAGCAAAGCTACAGAAGGAGTGAACATCTCTTTTTGCTTTGAGTCCGACTCAAAATCAAAGAGAGAATGGAGGTTGTCAGGATCAAACCTCCCTGGACTGAGTTGCTAGTCGCTACCATCCTGGTCCCCGACGGGGGCACATGGTGATCGGGACTCAATTTTGCATATGGTGGAACTGACATCAAGTTAAGGACCTGTCTCTTCCATCCCCTGGTTGATGAACATGACCCGGGTAGGGGAAGACGTGTCCTCCTAACGTTCCTTCGGAATGTCTTCGCAATCGACCTCTTCCATTGGAACGAGATCGCTAGGCGAGGGCATTTGTATATGGGCGTAATCGTCGAGATCGAAGTCGTTCTCGGAATCATATGCTCCAGACATGGCTCACCAAACCTTCAGATGAAGGGAAAGCACCTTGAGAAAAGGCCCCACGGTGGGCGCCAGCTGTCGACGATTTGGACTCAGGGTCCTTAGTCGATCTTATGCAAATTTGTGAGTAGGGCGCTCCTCTGGGAAGCTAGGATGAGTAATATCTGTATGGGCACAAGAGAATTTATACAGGTTCGGGCCCTCAATGGTGGGAGTAATAGCCCTACGTCCTGTTGTGATTTCACTATATGAGAAAAGATGTTTACAAGAGGGAAGAAGAGAAGATCACAGGTGAAGATCTCTTCTTTGTTGGTGTCTATCTAATTATGTCTAAATCTTTAGGTTTGTTGAATGCCTGGTAGTGCTTGTATGCTCAACCGCCCTTAGAACGTGCATTAACCACCCTTTTATATCGAACAAAAGGGCGCCAACACGAAACGACCTCGAACGGTTACTAAGATGCAGTTTTGTTAACCGCACTTAACTTCAACGCAGGCTTAAGACGTGCAATCAAGGGATAACCGCACATGCTAACCTGCTGGCACTTGTCTTCATATGTGGAAAGATCCTCGTGATCTTCGGGATATACCTGTTCAAAGTGTTAGGCCTTCCCGAGTAACTCTGGTTGCCAATAGTCAATGACTCTCTGCCCAAGCACAGTCTATTGTCTTCTGCCGCGCACTATCTGCGGCCTCATGATCGCGCAAGGGCTGCGATCATAAATCATCTTTGTATCCGCACCCAACTGGTCTTCTGAGACCATAGCGATCATAAATCGTCTTTGTACACATGTCTAATCTGATTCTGTCTTTAAGCCAGATGTGTATTATTTTGAACTAGCTCGGGTGATAATCCTCGTCACACGCTTCGGCTTGGGGCCCCCGGCAGCCTCCTTCCCCGCTTGCCGGAGCTGGGGGTCGGGAGAGGTTTCCTCGCCGGTATCCTCAGCCCGAAGGCTTCCTCTATTATGTTCCGGGGAGGACCCTCCCCAATGACGCGCACGACGCGCTCGTGCTCGTCGATGTAGTACCTCCCGAGGATGTTCCCCGCCTTTTCCCAGGTGGCCGGGTACAGCCGGACTACAAATGGAAAAGCGTTAGCAAAAATCCCAAAAACTAAGGAGTGGGTCACTGGACACTTACGTCGGGTCACTGCCTTCTGCGGGGGCCGCTACGTCGGGCACATCCCAATCCCTCTCCTACCGTGCGAGAAGGGGGAGAGCTTGAGGAGAGCGCCGACTCCTCCGCGGCGTCCCTCGTGGACCTAACACCCCAGGCGCCCACCATCTTACTGAGGAGCCTCAACTCCTCGGGGGTCCACACTGGGGGCTTGGGGGCGGACGAGCGGCAGTAGGAGGGAGGCTCCAGGGAGTAGAACCATCTCCGGAGCCAATTCCCACAATGGTCCCTGGAGGCCGCCACCGGATATTCCTCCACCCGGGCCGGTAGGAGTTGTATCGCGGTGGAGCCGAACAAGGACTTCGGCCCCCCCTTCACCATGTACGAGCTCCTCGCCGCGGGCTCGTAGTAATACCAGAATAGCCGGAGAGTCAGCTCCCTTCCGGTGGCTGCCTCGCACAGCTAGATAAAGCGCCCCATCCGGACAAGGGCATTGGGCATCAGGTGGTTGAGTGCGACCCCATATTCTTGGAGGAACTCCTAGAGCTCCACGAGGGACTCCAAGTCCCCCGTGGTAAACTCAGAAGCCCAGAGGAAGTCCACGGTGACTTCCTCCAGGGGTACATCGGCAGCTTTGGCGTGGCCCTTTGGAGCCATTTGAGTGTCCGGGGGCTAAATTTTCGGGCGGCTGTTTGGAGACTAGGTTTTTGGAGGCTAAGCTTTTGGAGGCTAAGCTACTGGGAGAGGCTAGAGTGTCGGTGGTAAGTTTGAAACTCCAAGTTGCAAATGTGCTCTCTCCGGGCCCCCCGAGGACCTATTTATAGAGCCCAAACGCGGCCCCAATGGGTGCCACGTGGCTCCTTGGGATCCATGCGAGCCGTCCATTTCAAACGACGCGTGCAAATCGAAGGGGCGCGCGCAGGAAATGACGCGCCGGCGGTTCGAACTGCATGAGGCCATTTGGCCGACAGCGCACGCTAATCGAGGCCTGCGACATCATGATGATCGACGGTGCCACCATAAGTGCATGGCGCGAGGACTGAACCATCACCAAGGTGCCGGAGGTTCCCTCCGGGGGAGATGTTCTCGGTAACAAAGACCATTTCCTCCAGGCACTTAGGATGTGTCCCCGAAGGACATGGGGGCTGCTGTTGGGGAAAATCTCCGCCCGATCGGTCCCGGTGATCCGGTTCTGGGGGCTACCATGAGGGCGGTGACAAAGGCCCCCGGTGGCCCGGTCCCGAGTGCCGCCATTTGCCCGGTGACCAAGGGCCCCCTGTGGCCCCGTCCCGGGCGCCGCCATTTACCCGGTGGAAAAGGCCCCCGGCGGTCCCGTCCCAGGCCCCGCCATTTGCCCGGTGACCATGGCCCCCGGTGGTCCGATCCCGGGAGCCGCCATTTTCCCGGTGACAAATGGCCCGGTCTCGTGACCATGGCCCCAGGCGGTCTGATCCCGGGCACCGCCATTTGCCTGGTAGCAAATGGCCCCCGGTGGCTCGGTCCTGGGCGCCGCCATTTGCCTGGTGACCATGGCCCCGGTGGCAAATGGCCCTCTGTGGTCCAGTCCCGGGTGCCGCCATTTGCCCGGTGACCAGGGCCCTCAGTGGCCCGATCCGTTCCCTCTGGGGGAGATATTCCCGGTAATGAAGACCATTTGCTCTGGGGACTTAGGACGTGTCACCGAAGGATAGGGGGGCTGTTGTTGGGTGAAATCTCCGCCCGATCGGCCCAGTGACCACGTCCCGGACGCCGCCATCTGCCCCGTGGCAAAAGCCCCCGATGGCCCTGTTTCGGGCGCCGCCTTTGGCCCAGGGACAAGGGCCCCGGTGACCCCATCTTGCGCGCCATCTTTGGCCCGGGGACAATGTGGGACCCTCATTTGAGGAATCCGGTGGCAACCGCCCAAGTGGGTTGCACTCAGAAAGGTACATCACAAGCTCACAACAATAGGATTTACTTTAAACAATAAAGCAGGTAGATAAAACAAGTACAAGGTTGCAAGGACCACTATTACATTATCATAATGCCAAGAATGGCATTAATTAAAGTTGATACAAAAGTAGGGAGTTTTTCAAGATCAAGAATCGGTATTGAAGTACCGAACACAGAAAATAACACAAAAAGCAACCACAAGGGTCTTCATTTCCTTCTGCAGCGGTTCGGCTCGGGCCTTCACCACATCGGACTCAACTTGGCTCATGACCCTCCTAGAAGCTCAAATCTTCTGGAAAGGTTCCTTCCTCTTCTTGGTGCTCAAGGCCAAAGGAATCAGGATCCTCAACTCCTTTCTTCTGAATTTGTGTGCAAAGGCAAGGGTGAGCATGTTTTTACACGATGCTCATCATGTCTCGTTATGAGAATGCAAGTATATAGATGAGGGGATTCTCAAGGAAAGAGGTCTTGGCTTTATATGTAGGAATAGAATAGATTTTCACTCCAAAGATATTAAGAAAAGCTTTTAGTTTCAAAAGCAATACTTTGAAAACTTAAATTATACTTTAGAAATCGTTATGTGTGATGGTCTCCCATGAGTCATCACTTTTATCAACCCACTTTATGAAAACATTCCAAATATTACTTGTGCTGAACCACATGGATAAATCCACCGCAAACATACTCCATGACCTGGGAGTACAGAGTATCTGATACTTTTCTTACACTTTGCAATGGTGTACCTCTTTTTAAATCCACTTCTTCACTCGACTTTCAAGTCGGATCAGCTCCATGCGACTTTTACGCATGTGACAAGGCCAAGCTCACACAATGCTTTTGCAGTCTAGTATTAACAGTATCCCCGCCCAGTAAATAGACAGTTAAGTCTCAAGTACCGTTGTGGGTTCTCCCCACTGCCTTACTTCCTAGCCTTGGCCTATGTTCCCGCAAGACACAAAGCCTCTCTTGATTACAGTCGCGCACGACTTAATCCAGGCATAGGGCGACTTCCTTCTTTCCACCTTTTCCTCTCATAATTTTTCTGATCTCACACCACTCGTGGCCCTCTGTGGCCCACCAGTTTCCACGCGAGAAACCGGACCGACAAACCATGCAGGGAACTAATAATACCAAGAAAGCTACTAAGTTGCACCTGTCCCATACCAGGCAAGTGGTTGGTACGTTTTTCATGCCGCATAGAGGCACAACACAAGGTTCTTGTCCTTATGAATTAATAGTGAGGAGACATTCACAAACCCAATGCGCACACAGTAGCCAACCAATCAAACCATCCTCACTACCAATTCTAATTCACATTTTCCTTCACAAAAAGGGGTTTTCAAACATACTTTTCACACATGTGACAATTTAGCATTTAACATATAATCTTGAGCATAAGCATAGCCTAAGGATGATGTCCTAGGGTGACAAGGGTGCATGAACATTCAATCACAAAAGGGGCTTCACAATTATTTAGGTCATATCTAACCACTTTATTTGAACATAACTCTCATTTGAATGTAAGGCATGCATATACTTGAAAACAACTAACATACTTCATTTCAAAATAATAGGCGAGACATGATCAAGGGATTGAGACTTGCCTTGCAGTGAGCGGTCTAGTTGCTCAGACGATTCTTCGAAGATCTCTTCCGCTCCTTCAACCTCTGGTTTCACGGCGGATACAAATAATACACACATACACTATATAAGCATACATAAATAGTTGCAATAGAAAATTGTTAGGGGAAATCCCGTATCTCCAGGCAGTCTTCGGAATGGGCTCCCGAACGCCCTGGGTCCTTCATGCGGAGGAGGTCCTTGGCGGGTGCCTGGGCCTCTGGGCCCCGGGTGCTGGGGGAACTCTCAGAGGCTTACCGGGAGCCATGGAGGGTCCCCGGGCGCCGAAGAGTCCCAGAGGGCAACGGGCCCTGGAGGTTCACCGAGGGCCCAGAGGGTCCCAGAGGTTCACTGGGGGCCCAGAGGTTCCCGCACTGTCACTGGACTCCGGAGGGTCACCGGGCCCCGGAGGTCCATCAGGGGCCCGAAAAGTCCCAGAAGGTCACTGGGCCCCAGAGGGTCTCGGAAGGTCACTCGGCCCAGGAGGGTCCCGGAAGGTCACCGGGCCCCAGAGGGTAACTGGTCCCTGGAGGTTCACTAAGGGCCCGACAGGTCCCGGAAGGTCACCGGGCCCCAGAGGTTCCCGCACGGTCACCGGACTCCGGGGGGTCAATGGCCCCGGAGGTCCACCAGGGGCCCGAAGAGTCCCGAAAGGTCACCGGGCCCCAGAGTGTCGCAGAAGGTCACTAGGCCCCGGAGGTTCACTGGGGGCCCAGAGGGTCCCAGAAGGTCACTGGGCCCCAGAGGGTCACTAGGCCCCGGAGGTTCATTGAGGGCCCGGAGGGTCCCGGAAGGTCACCGGACCCCATAGGGTCACTGGGCGCCGGAGGTTCACAGCTGGACCAGAGGGTCTCGGAAGGTCACCTGGGCCCCAGAGGTTCACTGGGGGCCCAGAGGGTCCCGGAAGGTCACTGGGGCCCAGAGGGTCCCGAAAGGTCACCGGCTCCCAGAGGGTCACTAGGGGCACAGAGGGTCCCGGAGGACCTTGCGGTCCGGAGGGTCACTGGGCCCGGAAAGGTCCCGAGGGCTTGGAAGGTCACTGGGCCCTGGATGGTCCCAGGGGCACGGAGGGTCATCGGGCCCCGAAGGGTCCCATGGGGCTCAGAAGATCATCAGGCCTTGGAGGGTCCCTAAGTGTCCGTAGGATAACCGGGCCCCAGTGGTTCATCGGGGGCCCCAAAGGGTCACCGGGAGCCCTGAAGGGTCACCGTGTTCCAAAGGGTCACTGGGGCCCCTGGAGGGTCCCCGGGTGTCCGAATGGTCATCGGGCCCGGAGGTTCACCGTTGGCCCCGGAGGTTCACCGGGAGCCCGGAAGGTTCATCGTGTCCCAGAGGGTCACCGGGGGTCTGGAGGGTCATTGGGCCCCAGAGTTTCACTTGGAGCCCTGAAGGTTCACCGGCGCCCCGAAGGGTCATTGGGTCCTGGGAGGCCACCGGGGGATCAGAGAGCTCTCAGAGGAGTCCTAGTCGTCCCGCACGGCTGATCCCGACGACATGAAGGGTCACGTGCTAGTGGCCTGAGGAGTGCTTCAGGAACTGACAAGGACACTTGTCAAGCATCCAAGCCCTTCGACCGTTGAAATGACGCCAGTGCCCCTCGATCGAACGATCGTAGCTAGGCTTTTTGGTCTTTTGCATGTTTTGGGGACTATATATACCTCCCTTGTATCTCATTTGTAACTAACTCCAATTCATTTCAACACACTCAAACAATAGGCTCCCTTGGAGACCTCTCTCGCCGAGAGAGCACCTCCCCAGCGGACTTACGTCCGGAGGGTGCCGACAGGAGTAGGGCCCCTACTGGGACTTGAACCTGTATAAAAATCACTGTGTCAATTGCTACGTTGCCCGGCGGGAGGTGACCGGTCACTCGGTCAGCTCGCGCCGCTGTTCGCGTGTCAAGTCTTCTCGTGAAATCTGCCAGTGGTATAGATTATACCACGACAGTTGGCGCCGACCGTGGGGACTCGTGACGAATTGCCATGGCTCCCCCAAGAATGAGAGCTCAAGCTCTCTCCCTTTCCGGTGGTGACGGTCCCGGTGACCCAGAGCCACCCCCTCGAGACACAACCGCCCTAGTGCTTCCGGCTGGAGGCTGCCAGACCCAGGTACGGCCTCTCACTTTTCCTATTACTTTCGGTGGGCCAACCTCCAGGTCAACCTCGGTGACCGCGGCCTCCTCGGCGGGGGCTAGTCTCCCCCGATGGCACACCCGGCTCCCCGAGACACCTTGCTCGAAGCTTTCGTCGAAGGCCAACTCCGTGCCCAGCGCACCTTGGAGGAGTTGTTACGCGCCTTAGCGCGGCCTCCGGCTCCCGTCTATCCACCCTCATTCCCATTTGTGGGGTCACCGCCTCCATTTTTTGTGGGACACTCGGTGACCTTCCTAGCGCCGGGCATGTTCACCGCGTCGAGGGTTGACCTCGCGCCGGGAGCTCTCCCCGCGCCCGCGTCGGGAGCCTTCCCCGCGCCAGGGCCTTATCCCGCGTCGGGAGCTCTCCCCGCGCCGGGAACCTTCCCGCGCCGGGGCCCTACCTCGCACCGGGAGCCTTCCCTGCACCGGTGGCTCTCCCTGGCTCCACGCCACGGATGGTTGCGAATGCGTCCGAAGCGGCTCCTGGGCTGGCGGTTTCCACCGCGCTTGGGACGGCCCTGGAGACACGCCCGACGCGGGCCTTGCCCGTGTGCCAGCGGCGTCGGCCGACGCGCATCAGCTCCCTCCTCCCCCAGGGCCGCCCCGAGGGCTCCCCTGGTGGATCAGACCCAACTAACTCGGGAGGAGGTGGAGTGCATGCGGGCCGTGAAACCTAGCGAAGCTCCCTCTCGACACAGGCCGGGGACACGCTGCCAGACCAGCCGGGGAGGGAGACCAGTCGACGAACCACCACCTTTGGGGGACACCTGGAGGTTCACGAAGCTAGCTCCAACCCTGAGGAGAAGAGGCGCTACCACCATCCGGGCGGACCACTGGGGCCTCTCCCCGACTCTGATAACGAGCGCGTCTACCCTGCAAGGGGGGACAGCGACTGGGAACCTTCCTGGAGAGTTGAGGGGGCCAACCAGCCTTTGTGCTGTCGGCTCCGACGCGTCCGATGGCCAAAGGCATATCGCCCGCCCTGCATCGAGCACTACAATGGTGAGGCCGATCCTTATGAATTTGTGCAGGTGTACTCGACAACCATCTCAGTGGCCGGGGGGACGAGACGGTGAAATGCAACGTCTTCCCCCTCTACCTCACCGGGATCGCCCGCTTATGGTTTTACAAGCTGAGGGCCGGTTACATCAAGTCCTTCGCGCAGCTCAGTGCGAGTTCTATGCAAACTTCGAAGGGAACTATGTGCGTCCCCTGGACTCGTCGCAGCTCTACACCGTTCGGTAGAAGACGGGGGAGACCATCCGAAGCTTCTTCAAGCACTTTGCTCAGGTCAAGAGCAAGGTGGCGTACGTCCCCGACTCAACAGTCATTGGGGCGTGCAAGAGCGGGATCCTCCCTGGGAGCTCCATCGGAGACTGTCCCAGAGCTGCCCCTCCTCCGCCGATGAGCTCTTCAATGTACTTGAAAAGTACACAAGGGCAGAGGAGGAAGACCTCTAGAAGGAAGACCAAGGGGTCTCCCCCGCCCCCCCCCCTCCCCCCCCCCCCCCCCCGGCAAAGAGGGATGTTGGGGACTCACCTCGCAAACGTCTCAAGGAGGGACATCACAGCGAGTCGATGTCTCGGGATGTCTTCATTCTTGAAGATGGAGGCGGCTCTCGCAAAGCTGATCCGGGCGGCCGCCCCACCCCCAAATCAAAAGGGGGGGAGGCCAGCCCTCCCGTGCTCAGGACAATCCCGCGCTGGGAAGCAACGAGGTTGGGGCTGACTTATGGTGCGCCTTCCACCAGTCCACTTCCCATGCCACTCGAGAATGTAACGTGCTTCGTCAACACTTCGCGGCATTCCTCGAGCAACATGAGCAGGGGGGAGAGACTTACCTTGCCCCATCAGTCAGTACAGGCGGCCCCCTGATACCTGTGGGGGACACCGGGAGCTGGCCCAAGAAAGGGGCTCAACCGACGTTCCCCCTTTCCAAGACTCCCAAGGACATGTCTCCTGACTTGGGGGGATCCTGTTCGCGAGCCCCACACTGGACCTTCGAGGCGAGGCCCTCCCCGCGAGGATGCCCTCACTTAGAGGATGCCCTCCTCGCGAGGATGCCCTCTCCGCGAGATGTCTGCATTTGGCCTCCGGGCCTCCCCCTCACCCTCTCACGCTTCGCAGGGGGGAGGCGTTGTATCAATTTACTTAATCAATACAAATTAGTCGTTCCCGTATCAATCTTTCTTGCAGGGTGTATTTTCTTCACCGCCTCCATGGCTATGCCCTCCTAGCGAGGATGCCCTCACTTAGAGGATGCCCTCCCAGCGAGGATGATCTTCCAGGGTGTTGGGAGAAATCTCTGCTCAATAGATCTCAGTGACCCGCATCCCGGGCGCCTGTCGTGTCTGCCACGACAGTGACATCACCTGTGAGGAGCCCAGCTCGGTGCGGCTGGTCCCATAACCCACTTGACTTCCCAGGATGAGTCAAACACAGGAATATATTGAAGCAGCAAAATATTACAGTAGTCATAATTGTATGGCCCTCAGGCCTTAGTACAATACGGGATACAGTGCCTTACAAGGCACAAAGGTACAACAAAATAAGTCATCTAATCAGCGGAAGCTAGGCCCAAAAGCAATCCACAGGAAACAGAGGTTGACAGCAAGACAGCACCACATCAGGGCTCCGAAGGGAACTGCTCATCTTCTCTTGGGTCTGCAGCATCTTCAGGGTATCCTCCAAGGTCGTAGAACGCTCCATCTATTGATGAGTTGTTGCAAGGGTGAGTACTTACGTACTCAGCAAGTCATAGGGAAGGTAGAGATACATATAGTATAAATGACATGAACCTATGTTACTGGAGAAAGAGTGAAGGGTTTCTCAAAATACATTTCTTTCTCAATTCTTATTCGACTCCCAATCAAACTCATGGTAGTAGATAAATCATTCTGGTGTCAATATGCATATATCCCATAACCAAGGCGATATATCTCCATATCACATTACTTTTATTCAAGCCTTTCAATCTTATACTCATAGCAGTATTTCATATACTTTAGGGCATAAACCACATGCCTCTTAGCTATCACATGTTTACTAGATTATGGTATTACCGCGACACGTCAACACATGACTGCCCACGGCAACACCCCTTATCGTGACAACACATGCCACTTGGAAAATCTTGAACTAATGAATTTTAGTTTATAAAACAATACTTGTGTCCCACCCCATGGATTTTATCCACCGCGGCATACTCCTAAAACTCGGGAGCACGAAGTATTCGAATACATTTTTAAACTCTGCAGAGATGTACCTCTTTGTAAATCCACTTTTTCACTCGACTTCCAAGTCGGGCCAACTCCATGCGACTTATACGCATGTGACAAGGCCGAGATCACACAACGTTTTGCAGTCTAGTATTAACAGTATCCCTTCCCGGTAAATGGACAATACCGTCCCAAGTACCGTTGTGGGTCCTCCCCACTGCCTTACTTCCTAGCCTGGGTCTATGTTCCCGCAGGACACATAACCTCTTTTGATTACAGTCGCGCACGACTTAATCTGGCGTAGGGCGTCTTCCTTCTTTACACCTTATCCTCTCATAATTTTTCTGATCTCACACCACTCATGGACGAACTGCGTCCCACCAGTTTCCACACAAGAAACCGGATCGACAAGCCATGCAGGGAACTGCTAATACCAAGAAAGCTACTAGATTGCGCCTGTCCCATACCAGGTAAGTGGTTGGTACGTTTTTCATGCCACTAGACGCACAACACAAGGTTCTAGTCCTTACATGCCAGTGACCAGATCATACCACAAACCATGCACCTTCAGTGCCTACACATTCAGTGCAGCTAAGCACCTCCAGTGCTACCACCATTCCATACCAAAATACTGGTCACGGCTAGGGGTTCTATTTCATGAATATAAATGTACATGTTTATACTTTTATTAGTTCGTGGCTTGCTATCTTAACAAGTTCACATTCCTCAAGTATTCAATCTATCACTGCCATTATATCATTGATCTCAACACATGCAATATTAATGAGATATCTACTCATGGAATAGCATAGCAATTCATAAAATATGGGTTTCAATATGATCAAAGTATGACTTGCCTTCCGCGTCGTAAGTATCAGCAGTCGATGACGGTTCAGCGACAAGATCTTCAACCCCGGACTCTTGCCCTGAACAAGATCGAACAAGCAAACAGGCATTACAGTCAATCCTATTCTTACTAATTCACTACATGCAATAATGCAAGATGGAAACACTCTGGTGATACAAGATTTGAAAGCGATTTGAGTTTAACTATGGTAATCAGGGTTAAGATTAGTTGTCAAGGTTTATAAGGTTCCAAAATATCAGGGTAATATCAGGTTGTGACTGGTTCGCCCAAAAACAGCGAACGTCTTTAGATTGGCATTCGGTTCAAGGCATTGACATAAGGTCAATGGGTGATAGAGGGCTCAACTCAAGTTATGGCAGTAGAGAAAAGTGTAGATCACAATGTCAGGAGTCTAAGGGACAAAGTTATTTCCATGTTTCATGGCTGGAAGTGGGTGAAAAGGCTCAATGCCACTGGCTGACATAGGCTGACACTGCTCTAGAATGGCATTGACATGGTTTGAACAGTTTCCAGTGGATGATGCACAAGGTAGTTAGACAACTATTTGACAAGGTAGTTTCTGTTTTACATGACCAGAGGTGGGTGAACAGGGCTAATGCCACTGGCTGACATAGCCTGGCATAGGTTTGACACGGCCAGAACTAGGGTTAGCCATATCTTTTGATTAAAGGCTCCAAATGATGCACCACTTTGTCTGGTGGTTAGGCATTTGTAACAGGAACAAATGTCTCAACAGGATCTAGGGCAGGAGATGGGCGGAAAGCGATGAAAACCGGCGAAGAACACGGTGGCCGAACTATTCTCAACAGTTTCTGGACAAAACCTTGGCATGGTGATACCTCTTCATCTGGGCCGATCCAGGTGTCGAGCTAGAAGACAAAAATACTCATGGGGTCGAGGCACATCTACTAGACAAGGTGGTTGGGGTTGAAACGGCCGGGAACAAAATCCGGCGACCGGAGCTAGGGAAGAAGCCACAAAAATTTGGGCATTTCTGATCTAGGACGAATGAACTGGAGTATAACAAAGCTAGATGTGAAGCTAGATTGTCTGGAGAAACACCAGAGAAGCTTAACAGCGAGCTCCAGCTTACATGCAAGGCGCAAAGTTGGGGTTTTTCATATTTTAGCAAATTCTTCGATTCTGGTTGCTTAGAGATGGTTAGATAAGTTCACTAATCAAGATTGATCACAGGCTCGAGAGCTAATTCACTCTGGTTAGAGTTTAATTGCTCGCCGGAGTTTTCGGGGAAAATCAGCAATTCCCGGCGAGGTGGTGCGATAGAGTTCAATTGGCTGCTACTACACAGGTAAGTGGATGAGGGTTACTTACTAGTAGCTTCAATTTGAAGTTCGGTGCAGTGGATTGGCCTGGCACTGTGAGCCTCTTCTCGAGCTCGCCGGAGAAGACGAAGACGACGGCGTGGTTAGGAACTTGGGTGGTTCTGGGTGTGAGTGTGTTTGAGCTGGGCTGGGGTGGCTTTTATAGGCACAGCAAGGAGCTTGCAACGGTTGGAAATGCACGGGGAAGTGAAGCGGGCTGGAGGTGACAACACGACTGAATCCCGGCGAAGTGACGCGCTCCAGCGGCCGTGCCGGCTTTAACCTGCTGCTCTGGTGGAGGTGAAGGCGAAGTGATGCTTCCCCAAGGCATGCTTGCGACGTGGCGCAACTGTGCTGCCGTTGTCGGGCGCGCGCGCGGGAGAGCGAAGGCGCTGCTGGCGGGATGAAGCTGTTCCACGGCGGCGAACACGATGCACACACGTGGCAAGGAAACAGTGGCGGATGTGGCGGCGCTGGAGATCGCCGGCGACGAAACCGCAGCAGTGGCAACGGCGATGACCAAACTCCGGCGCTCGTGGTCGTTTGAACGGCCTGGTCGTGCACAGTAGCCTGTGGTCGAACCAGGGACTGATTTGCGATGATTTTTGGTTTGGCTTTGGACTAGATTGCAAATCTGGTCTTTGAGAGGTTTAATTTGAGATTTGATTTCATGGTTGAGTATAATATTTCTATTAATACTCATTTAGCTCAAATTTGAGAAAGTTTGATAAGGTTTGAGGGATTTCACCTATTTTCGAAAATAGGGTAAAATTAGGGTAAAATAAATCTGGATTTTATCGATCTCGAATTCTGGTGATTGGAGAGAGATTTTGGAAGTCTGAACAAAAGGGAAATCTGTATCAAATAGCATTTGGGAGGTGTTCCCTGAAGAAATTCTGGAGTTGGAATTGATCCGCAGATTTTAGCCTTTTCAGGCTTCCAGGTAAATAGAAAAGGACCTATTCGCAGTAAAATTTGGACTAATCTGCGAAAAGTGTTTAGATGAATTAATCTGGTTCCTAACTTTTTGAAGTAAGTTGAGGGTATAACTGGAAACATAATCCAAGAGACACTTGAGTCTGGATAGGGTTAAATCAAGATAACTTAGTTATCTGGAAACTGGGGTACTTAGGGTAAATCTGAATTTTCCTGTTTTCGAAAATAGAGAGAGGCTTAGGTACTGAGAGTTAGGGTCAGAATTTGATCTGGCTCCTGAAGACTTTTATCCTCAGAGTAACTGGTAGGTTAGATCTAGATAGGCAGATCTTAGTCTAAATCCAAAGGGTGGATTTTGGAGATTTTTAGGGTTTGGGGGAGATTAGAGTTCAGCTGATCTGGCTACTACTACAGAGATACATGCATGCAGGGTTTTTATGCAAAACTTTTCACCCCCAAAACTAGGGTGTTACAGCGCCGCTACCACTCTGGTGATAAGCTCCCTGAGGGCAGGTGTCCCCGTGTCTCGGGCGCTGTCACTGTCCCAATAGCGTAGGGTCTTTCCCCACGCTGGGGGCTCGCTCCGCGGCGGGAGCCTTCCTTGCGCCAAGGCTTCCCCCCGCGCCGGGGGTTGACCCCATGCCATGGGTGGTTCTCCCAGCGAGGATGCCCTCCCCGAGAGGATGCCCTTGAATGAGGGTCACGGGCTCCTGCTTAGCCCAAGTCCTGACGGCGGCAGCCCTGCTCCCCTAGGGCGGCTTACAATCCCCCTCGTGGACTGAGGGCGTAAGCGGCAACCCGGTTCCCAGAAACCACGGTAATGAATCACTTTGAGGGGTGAGTCCCCCCTCTAATACTCCAAAAGTCCCAACAACGGGAGCCTCGCTCCCTGGGCGGCTTACGATAACCCCTTGTGGACTGAGGTAACACCCTCTCTCGGTGGACTTTCTCCTGGGAGAAGGTTTTTCCTGTCCGAGGGCTCCGCGCCATCCGGACGCGGTAACATCCTCCCCCAGGTGGACTTGGTCTCGGGAGGAGGTTCTTCTCAACCGGTGGACTTTGTCCCGGTGGACTTTGTCCCAGGAGAAGGTCTTTCCCGTCTGGGGGCTCCGCGTCGCCCGAACGGGGTAAAATTCTTTCCCCGGTGGACTTTGTCCTGGGAGGATTTTTCCCATTCTGGGGCTCCAAGCCCCCCGGGGGCAGTTTTCTCTTCCTCACAGCGACTTTACGTCCCAAGTATAGTCCCTACCACCAGGAGATCCCCAGTCCCTCGGACGCAGAACGATTCTACCCCAGCACTGTGCGGGAAAATTACCCCGCAGACCTTAGCGTCATCCGGGGAAGGGTTTGACACATACCCTCTGGGGCCACGGCGTGTCCCCGAGGGTCTGGGGGGCTCCTATTGGGGGAATCCCGTATCTCCAGGCGGTCTTCGGAATGGGCTCCCGAACGCCCTGGGTCCAACATGAGGAGGAGGACCTCGGTGGGTCCATGGGCCTCTGGGCCCTGGGTGCTGGGGGAACTCCCGGAGGCTTACCGGGACCCTTGGAGGGTCCCCGGGCGCCAGAGAGTCCCAGAGGGCACCGGGCCCCAGAGGTTCACCGGGGGCCCGGAGTGTCCTGGAAGGTCACCGGGCCCGAGAGGGTCACCGGGCGCCGGAGGTTCACTGGGGGCCTGGAGGGTCCCGGAAGGTCATTGGGCCCTGGAGGTTCACAGGGGGCCCAGAGGTTCCCGCATGGTCATCGGACTCCGCAGGGACACCGGGCCCCAGAGGACCACCGGGGACCCAACAATCCCGAAAGGTCACCGGGCCCTGGAGAGTCCCGGAAGGTCACCAGGCCCCAGAGGTTCACAGGAGGCCCAAAGGGTCCCGGAAGGTCATCGGGCCCCAGAGGGTCACTAGCCCCCAAAGGTTCACTGAGGGCCCAGAGGGTCATCGGGCGCTGGAGGTTCACCGGGGGCCCAGAGAGTCCCAAAAGGACACTGGGTCCCAGAGGTTCACTAGGGCATGAACGGTCCCGGAATGTCACCGGGCCCCAGAGGTTCCCGCACGGTCACCGGACTCTGTAGGGTCACCGAGCCCTAGAGGTTCACCAAGGGCCCGAAGAGTCGCGAAAGGTCACCGGGCCACGGAAGGTCACTAGGCCCCGGAGGTTCACTGGGGGCCCGAAGGTCCCGGAAGGTCACCGGGCCCCGATTGGTCACTGGGCCCTGCAGGTTCACCGAGGGCCCGAATAGTCCCGGAAGGTCACTGGGCCCCAGAGGGTCACTGGGCGCCAGAGGTTCAGCGGGGGCCCGAAGGGTCCCAGAAGTTCACTGGGCCCTAGAGGTTCACTGGGGGCCCAGAGGGTCCCGGAATGTCACTGGGCCCTGGAGGTTCATTGGGGGCCCGGAAGGTCCCGAAAGGTCATTGGGGCCCAGAGGGTCCCGGAAAGGTCACCGGATCCCAGAGGGTCCCGGAGGATCCTGGGGTCCAGAGGGTCATCGGGCCCTGAAAGGTCCCGGGGGCCTGGAAGGTCACTGGGCCCTGGATGGTCCCGGGGGCTCGCAGGGTCATCGGGCCCCAAAGGGTCACTGGGGGCTCGGAGGATCATCGGGCCCCGGAGGGTCCCCAAGGGTCTGTAGGATCACCGGGCCCTGGAGGTTCACCAGGGGCCCCGAATGGTCACCGGGAGCCCCGAAGGTTCAGCATGTTCCGGAGGGTCACCAGGGGCCCTGGAGGGTCCCTGGGGGTCCGGAGGGTCATCGGGCCCCAGAGGTTCACCGGTGGCTCCGGAGGTTCACGAGGAGCCCTGAAGGTTCACTGTGTCCCAGAGGGTCACCGGGGGTCCGGCGGGTCATCGGGCCCCGGAGGTTCAATTGGAGCCCTGAAGGTGCACCGTGCCCCAGAGGGTCACCAGGGCCCCAAAGGGTCACTGGGTCCCGGGAGGCCACCAGGGGATCACAGAGCTCTCGGAGGAGTCCTAGTCGCTCCGCACGGCTGATCCCGACGACATGAAGGGTCACGTGCTAGTGGCCTGAGGAGTGCTTCGGGAACTGACAAGGACACTTGTCAAGCATCCAAGCCCTTCGACTGGTGAAATGACGCCAGCGCCCCTCGATCCAATGATCGTAGCTAGGGCTTTTTGGTCTTTTGCATGTTTTGGGGACTATATATACCCCCCTTGTATCTCATTGTAACTAACTCCAATTCATTTCAACACACTCAAACAATAGGCTCCCTTGGAGACCTCTCTCCCCGAGAGAGCACCTCCCCAGCAGACTTACGTCCGGAGGGTGCCGACAGGAGTAGGGCCCCTACTGGGACATGAACCTGTATAAAACCACTGTGGGTCAATTGCTGCATTGCCCGACGGGAGGTGACAGGTCACTTGGTCTGCTTGCGCCGCTGTTCGCGTGTCAAGTCTTCTCGTGAAATCTGCTGGTGGTATATATTATACCACGACAAAAATAATAAGTAAATATATCATGCATGCAGGGGAGATGCTTGGACAAAGCCACTTCGGTGCTGATTGAAGAGATAGGTTCAAAGAGGTCGAACGTCGAAGGGTCGACATTCGGTCCAAGGCTAGACATATCCTTAGGTTGGTTTTAGGTATGTTTTCTGGAGAAGTGTCAGTAGAGAAAGTTGTAGAGCACAATTCCACGAATCTATTGGACAAAGTGGCATTTCAATTGCTCAACCAGAAGATGATAAGCAAGGCTAATGTCAGTGGCTGACATGCACTGACATTGGACTGACATTGTCGAAAACTAGGGCAAAGCATTAGATTTGATTCTGGACTTCGGACACTTCACCAACTATGTCTAGGAGATAGGCGAAGATGCCAGGAACACAATGCAAGTGGTTTCAAGGCAAAAGATAGCCAGACGGCGATGAACGATCTTGGGCAGAAACTTGGCATAGTTCTGGATAGAAACTGCGGTGGCGACACGGCACAGACACAGTTCTTGACAGAAACTTGGCAAGGCCATATCTCACGATCTGGGCAGATTCAGATGTCGAGCTAGTGGAAGAAAATGCTCAGGGGATTGAGGCCAAGCTAAGAGAAAAGGTGGCCTTGGCTGGATCGGCCGGGACGCAAATTCCGGTGAATTGTGCCGGAGACGAAGACACAGAAATTGGGCGTTTTTGATTTAAAGCATTTGAGCTCGATTCCAAGCTTGTGGAGTAGCTGAGGTGTATCAGGAAGCTGTTGGAGGAGTTAAATAAGCTAGAGGATCACCAGAGAAGCTCAGCGACGAGCTCCAGTGAACAGATGAAATTCCAATTTGGGGGTTCTTCGATCTGGGCAAAACTGAAGGTTTTGATCTTACAGGCTTACTCAACTTAGCTCACTGATCACTTTGTTCTACTAGCACGAAGGCCAATTCGGTTTAAATCACTCAGCATTGGAGGGACAGGGGAAAAGGGGAGATCCGGTGATCGCCGGCGCTAGGGTTCGCTGGGGTCCAATTAAGTGCTATGATACAGAGAGGAGGACGAGGGGGGCTTACTGGTGAAATTGGATTGGAGAGGGAGGCAGTGGCTTGAGCTGGCGACGAGAGCTCCTCAGGTAGCTCGTCGGGAAGAAGATGAACGCGGGAGCTGAAGCTTTGTGGCTGCTGGAGTGGTGTGAAGAAACTCTAGGCGAGGGGGAGCTTATATAGGCAGTGGCTGGGCTCTCGAGAGTTGAAGCGGACCGAAACGGGATACGCGTGACTGGCCCCAGAGGCAGGATCAAGACGGCATGCACGGCGTTGGGACACGGCAGCGACTCTGCCAGTGCAGAAGATCGCGCCAAATCTGGCTGGAGCAAGGCGACGGGGTGGCTGGCTTTGGCATGGCTGCAACATGGCTCTGGTTTGCTGCTGCTGGAGCACGCGTGCGCGGGGGGAAATCGCGGCACAGGCACAGCTGATGTGGCTCTACGGTGGTGACACCGGTACGCACACGTGGTGGCTTCGTGGCGGAGGTGGTGGCAGCGTGGGAGCTTCGCCTGCGGCGAGTTCTGCGGTGGGGCGAAGTGGCAGGGCGCGGTCGAACGGGCCTGGTCGTGGTCGAAAATGGCATAGGGGACTGGTTGCAAGATTTGGACTGATTCGCAAACGTTTGGACTGATCTGCAAGGATTTAGTTCGGGAACTTGGACCTGTTTGCAAATCTGGGGATCTGGAGGGCTGATCTGATATCTGATTTGGAAGATGAGTGTTACTAAATCACTTGGACTCATCTAGCAAGAAAAATGGCAAGATCCGATAAGATTTGGTGGTTTTGACAAAAATTGAAAATAGAGTAATTGGGGTAAACAGGGTAATTAGGGTTTTGAAAACTTTGGCGAGGTTGAAACCAGTGTTTCGGTTGAGATTTTGGTCACTCTCTGTGCTTACCTGATGCGATAGTGGTCTGAAAGGTGGAGTTTAGCTGCCAACTTTTTAAATTAAGGTAGTGGCATACCTAAGATCATAATTCTGAGATAAGAGATCAAAAACGGGGTTGAGACATCCGAGAATCCAATGAAGATATTACTGCAAGCTAAAAAGGGTAGCAAAAATTTGGGATGTTACAGACAAGGGCCCCGGTGACCCCGTCCCGGGCGTCGCCTTTGGCCAGAGCCATTTGCCCGGTGACCATGGCCCCTGGCGGTTCGGTCCTGGGCGCAGCCATTTGCTCGGCGGAATAGGCCCCCAGTGGCCCCGTTCCGGGCGCCGCCATTTGCCCGGTGGCCCAGTCCCAGGCGCCACCATTCGCCCGGCGGCAAAGGTCCCCAGTGGCTTCATCCCGGGGGAGGCCGTGGAGGCCACCCGTGTGGGGGTCACATGAGGAGGACCTCGGGAACTAGCAAAGACACTTGTCAAGCATCCGAGCCCCCTCGCCATCGAAAGGACATTGATACCCTCCGATCCGACGGCTGCAGCCAGGGTAGTCTTGTAATTTGTGTCTTTTGGGCCTATATATGCCCTTGTACCCCTCTTTTGTAACCAAGGACAATTCATTTGCATCAATACACGAAAAACCAATAGGCATGTTTTGGAGCACTCTCCCCGCGAGAGAAATCCCCCAGCCGACTTAAGTCGGGAGCACGTCGACAGGACTAGGGTCTCAACTGAGACTTGAACCTGTATAAATCCTTGGGTCACTCTCTGTGCTTACCTAACGGGAAGTAACCGGTAACGCAGTCAGCTCACATTGTTGTTCGTTAGCTAGGATCTTCCACAAAACCTGTCGGGGTATTTGCAATACCATGACAACCGGAAACTATTGTGCTTACGCAATACCTTAAAGAAAGGCAATCCACATTCGCCCAACCTTGAAAGGAAACGACTTAAAGCCGACATTTGACCAGTTAGGCTTTGTACCTCCTTCGTGGTCGAAGGAGGTTGCATTTGCTCAATGGCCCGAATTTTTTCGGGATTAACCAAAATGCCCCGTGGACAAATAAGGAAACTAAAAGTTTGTTAGAAGAAACTCCAAAGGAGCACTTTTTAGGATTCAACTATCCCATGCTTATTCAAGTTACAGAAAGTTTCAGCCAAATCATCTACATGACTAGAGCTTTTAGTGCTCTTTACAACCAGACCATCTACATAAGCCAAATGGTGTGATGAAGGCAGTTTTCTGCTTATCTTCTTCTACCATGCTAATTTGATGCTACCCTAAGTAAGCATCCAGGAAGCTCAACAGTTCACAACCCACTGTTGAGTTGACCAACTGGTCGATACAGGGAAGGGGAAAATCATCCTTTGAGCCGGCATCATTGAGATTGGTGTAATAGACGCACATGCACCACTTATCGTTTGATTTCAGGACAATGATGGAGTTTGCGTGTCATTCAGAATGGTCAATTTCGCGAATAAAGCTAGCCTTTTGGAGTTTAGCCAACTCCAAACAAATGGCTTCTCTCCGATCAAAGGCAAAGCTTCTGAGCTGTTGCTTTATTAGTCACTGTCCAAGTTGAATAGCTAGCCAATGCTTGATCAGTTCCCTTGGGACTCTATGCATGTCGGATGGTTTCCACGCAAACACATCTACATTACCTTGGAGGAAAGTGCTGAGCACAAGTTCCTATTTGTTCTTCAGTTTTGACCCGATTCTAACATTTCTGGTCGGGTCATCTGGGAATAGGGAAACTTGTTTATGTTTTTCATCTGGTCATGGGGTTACCTTGACCGAATCTGTCTCTTTAGCTTTGGTCGCAGCATTGACATCCCTAAGGGGAAGCTGATCTACCAATTCCAAGGAGATGCGATAGCAAGTGAGAGCTGTATTCTGGCTGCCCCTGATAGTGATCGTACCTTTTGGTCCTGGCACTTGATGCACTGATAAGCATAATGCATCATTGCCATAAACTTGGTAAGTGAAGGCCTAACAGGAATCACGCTGTATGATGAATCAAAATCAATTACATCGAAAGTAATCAATTTTGTTAAAAAATTCTCTGGTTCTCTGAGCGTTACCAGCAGTACAACCTGGCCGATAGGAGTTATTAAAGGACCAGGAATGGTCCCAAAAAAGGGTGGACCACAGATTTAATTCTTGAACAAGGGATTTGCATCTCATCAAGTGCTTTTACACAGAGCAAGTCGAGAGAACTACCTCCATCGACTTGGAGTCTGCCCACTTTTGCATTGCTAATAGTGGGAGATATGACCAGTGGGGGTCACCGTGGTTGCAACAACCCCCTGGGGCAATCTTCCTGGCTAAAGGTTATGGACGTCTCTGACCAGCGAGGGTATTGAGGCTCTCCTAGGGGAACTTCAACATTATTGACCTATCGGCAAACAGATTTAAAATGGTGCTTGGAAATGTAGGATGAAGAACCACCAAAAATAACTTTAATATGATTATTTGATACCTGATATGGCATGTCCTCATCCCCATCAGCATCCTTATTCCCACTGGGTTGCCTTTTTTCTGGTATAATTGGCATAGGTGCATTATCTTGATAGAATTCTTCCATGCACTTTAACCATGTTCAATAGTTTTTGAGGTTGTGTCCCAGTACCTGATATACATGAACTTCCTGAGAAATCATTACACGGGATTTCTGATCTTAACGGTATAGAATTCTTTGATAACTTGGTGGAATTGTGACCCCGACAACGAGGAAGCCAACCATAGCTTGCTATCCGAACAATCGCCAGTCCACAAACCAAAAAACTAACCCACACAAATGATGCTTGAAGGCACAACAGCACAGATTAGGTGCAATTCATGGTGAATCAGAAGAACATGGCAGCAAGAACTCTCTCTTGGTTCTTATAAAAATCATATGGTGTCTAAACAAAATAAACTCCAATATTCATGATCTGCATAAAACCATGACCATGCCTCTCTTTTATAGAGGATGGTGTTTACAAAAGATAGAAGGTTTAAAGTAGAAATCAAATCCTAATCTAATTGAAATCTAAAATAAATCCTAACATACTATAAGAGATAAAAGAATCCCAAAATCATTTTTCTCAGATTCAGACTGGACTTTTTTCTCTCTTACAGTCATTACTCTTTTTGGTCTGCTGGTTGCATACGACGTCAAAATTTAATGATTCTTGATGCGTTGGAAAGCTCTTTTGAATACCTTTCAAATTGGATGTTTGTGCTGAGAATGGTGCTTGGTCAAAGTTGGACTGTTGCTTGGTCGGCAGATTGCATGCCGAGTAAAATTCTTTTGGTCGTATCAACCTTGGACTCTGATGTACTCATCATCCTCCCCCTCTTGAAAAGGACTCATCCTCGAGTCTGATAGAGAAGAACCGAAGGATGGAGAAAGGTCCAAATCTTTGAATGTAGCTGTAACAAAACTACTAGCTCTTCTTTTTTTGGAGAAAAATTAGGGTAAATAATCCTACCGTATCAACCTTGAGCTCTGATACCAGATGATATGCACCAACTTCATGAGAAATCAGTACACGGGATTTTCGATCTTCATGATGTGGGATTCTTGGATAACTTGGTGGAATTGTGACCCGATGACGAGGAAGCCAACTATAGCCTTCTATCCGAACAATTGCTAGTTTGCAAACCGAAAAACTAACCCACACAAACGACGCTCAAAGGCGCAGCAGCACAGATTAGGGGCACTTCATGGGGAATCACAAGAACATGGCAGCAAGAACTCTCTCTTGGCTCTTATAAAAATCATGTGGTGTCTAACCAAAAGAGATAAAAGAATCCCGATATCATTTTTCTCGGATTCGGACTGGATTTTTTCCTCTCGTATAGTCGTTACTTGTTTTGGTCTCCTGGTTGCATACGAAATCAGAATTTAATGATTCTTGTTGCGTTGGAAAGCTCTATTGAATAACTTTCCAACAAGAACTCACACGATCAAATTGGATAACTGTACTGGGAATGATGCTTGGTCAAAATTATACTATCGCTTGGTCGGCAGACTGCATGACGAGAAAAGTTATTTTAGTTGTATCAATCTTGGGCTCTGATGTCCTCATCATCCTCCTCCTCTTGAAAAGGAATCATCCTCGAGTCTGACAGCAAAGAACCGAAGGATGGAGAAAGGTATAAAGTTTGAATGTGGCTGTAACAAAACTACTCTCTTTTTTTTTGAAAAAATTAGGGTAAATCCTACCGTATCAACCTTGAGCTTTGATACCAGATGATATGCACCAAGTTCATGAGAAATCAATACACAGGATTTCTGATCTTCACAGCGTAGGATTCTTGGATAACTTGGTCGAATTGTGACCCGACGACGAGGAAGCCAACCGTAGCCTTCTATCTGAACAAATGCTAGTCCACAAACAAAAAAACTAACCCACACAAACGACACTCGAAGGCGCAGCAGCACAGATTCAGTGCAATTCACAGGGAATGAGAAGAACATTACAGCAAGAACTCTCTCTTGGTTCTTATAAAAATGATATGGTGTCTAACAAAAATATCTCCAATATTCATGATATGCATAAAACCATGACCATGCCTCTCTTTTATAGAGGATGGTGTTTACAAACTATAGAAGGTTTAAACTAGAAATAAAATCCTAATCCAATTCAAATCCAAAATAAATCCTAACATACTATAAGAGATAAAAGAATCCCGAAATCATATTTCTCGGATTCGGACTAGACTTTTTCCTCTCGTACAGTTGTTACTCTTTTTGGTCTCCTAGTTGCATACGATGTCAAAATGTAATGATTCTTGATGCATTGGAAAGCGCTTTTGAATACCTTTTATGTAAGTACTTTCACATTCACATTGGATATCTGTTCTAGGAATGGTGCTTGGTCGAAATTGGACTATCGCTTGGTCAGCAGACTGCATGCCGAGATAAATTCTTTTGGTCGTATCAACCTTGGGCTCTAATGTCCTCATGAGTACCTCAAGCGGTGGACACCACCTCTTGCTTCCTTGCGGGTTAGTCTATTTTTTTGTGTGGTCGCTATAGTGTCCACCAGAACGAGGTTTGTTATTCTTATAAGGAACCTTGGTACCTTGATCCTGTGGTCGCTTTTCTATGTTCGCGACCTCTCGAAGGCAGTTTCTTCAATCCTTCCCACCTATAGATGATCCAGACTTCTTGTCAAATGCTCTCTTTCTTTTCAGAGTCTAGACCAGGCTGGTGTTGACCATTTTATTCCATTCCACCGCTTCAGCTGCGTCAGAGTACTGATCAACCATGTCAAAGAGTTCTGATGTTGTCTTGGTGGGTGGATGCTGAGGTCCCACGTAAATCTTTGGTATCGAATAACATGTTTGAAGGCTCTGATTACCGAACTGTCAAAAATGTTAGGGATAGTGTTTCTTACTCCCACGAACCTCTTCACAAATTGCCAAAGGGTTTCACTCGAAATCTGACGTAAGTGATGAAGATCATCTTCCTTGCCAGGTTTTTCGTAGTAATTCCGGAAATTGCTTAGGATAGCAGCACATACCATTTCCCAGTTGTAGATCGATCCCTCTGGCTGGTTGGAAAGCCAGGTTCGTGCCGGACCATCAAGGACCGTTGGCAAATAACTGGTCATTACCCTTTCATTTGCACATGCTGCCTGGATGGCAGTGACATAGATCTGGAGGAATTCAGATGCGTTCTGTGTCCCATCAAACCGCTCAATCGTGCTCGACTTAAATTTATCAGGTCAGACCACTACGCGTAGTCCTTGCAAAAAAGCCTTGCAACCAACATTTGTAATATGCGGCTGTTGATCATCGTGACTATCTCCATGGTTGCAGCAAGAGTTGGCTTGAGGAACCTCACAGCGCGGCCCCAAGCGTGAGTGTATCAGTTCGCGGTCATGCTCGCGGGAATGATCTGTCCTCTGGATTTTGTCATGACCACGATGGGTTGGTATGACTCAGACATGGTTGCGTCATCCCTGGCTATGGTAAGCGCTATCTCCTTCCTGTGAATTGGTTATTGATCTCAGTTGGAGTTACATCTGACGCTACTCCATCAAGATTTTTTGCAAGGACTCGTGCAAATGTTACCCCGTCATCATTTGTGAAACTGGCGGGAGGGTTGTGGAGTGCTTCCACAATCACATAATGCACTCCTGTGTACTTCTTCTGGGAGCTAGAGGAGTCTTAGCCATTATAGCTTCAGCCATTGGGGAACGTTCTGGATCTATAAGCGGTGATTGGTCGGCTACGTCTACCAAAATGCCACTGGCGGGACGTTCTAGGGCCGAGGTTTGTGGTGTTATGGCAAAGTTGTACAAGGTAAAAGAGTTTCTTCTGTGGTCTTCCAAACCTCTTCTTCTCGCCTCATGCAAGCTTCATCTTCTTGCTGTTTGCGATCCTCTTCTTCTCTAGAAAGCAGCAGCTCTGGAGTCTCCTCAGAAAGACCAATGACTTCCCATGGAGTTGAAACTGCAGACGGGGAGAACATCTCCTCCTTTTTTGAATCATACTCAAAGTCAAGGAGGGAATGAAAATTGTTTGGAGTAGATTCTTCCAGACCCAACGAATGGTAATCACCGAGATCTCCTATATTTGACGTAGAAGAATTGTGATCATCGGCGCCCGCGTTGGTAGATTTCTCCAATGGCAGTCCTCTTGATGATGACTGAATCATCCACAATGGAAGCAGTTAACTTTGTTGCAAGGACAATCACGCTGATAGTGGTTCCTGTGCCAAGTCTGGCACATGGCTGCTACAGTCCTCGGGTTTGAGTACTGCGGATTTGGCCGATAGTGTGGTGTGGCTGTGGTACAACCTCGGGATGAGCTCCTTGGTTGGCTGACTGGTACTTAACCTTTTTCTTCTGATGGTCGTCCATCAACTGGTGCTTCTCGTCGATCTCAAGTAAATGGTTCACTAAGGTCTAGAAGTCTGTAAACTCGTGCGATGCAATGAGCACCTGCAGCACTGAATGTAGTCCTCCCTTGAAAAGCTTTGCCTTTCTTGTCTCGGTAGCAATGTCTTCGTGGCCATACCTTGCTAATTGATTAAACTAATGGAAATACTCTATCACGGTCTTTCCTCTTTGACGCAGGTTACTAAACTCTCTGTGTTTAGAAGCCATTACTCCGACAGGCACATGGGCTTTCCGAAATTGTTCAGAGAATTCTGCCCAAGTTATTCCTGTTGGATTGGGATGCGTAAGTATTTATCTGTTTTGACCCTTGCTTTTAACTTTTATAGTTGATCCACCACGATTTCAGTGGTCCAGAAAGTTGTTGAGATGTGTATAGGACCATATCAGTGTCTGAGCATCGCACTGTTTCTAGTTTTCTCTCTATGTCGTGCAACCAATCGTTGATGACCATAGGGTCAAGAGTACTAGAAAACGTGGGTGGGTGCATCTTCTGGAAATCCGTAAGCCTCGCGCACACTATCATTCTTTCAAATTGGGTGTCAACAATTGGGACAATATCCCAAGTCGAACTTACATGGATTATAACCCGAGTTGGTCACCTTTGTCGTTCTATAGTCGCAAGGGCTACAGAACGAGATCTAAATTATTTGCATACCCCTCTGTGGTCTCAAGGACCTAAGATTGAGACAATAGGATAGTCCAAGATATTCTCGACATAGCCTATCCTGTGGTCTCGGCTTGTATTACCGCAGGGTCTGCAGTCTCGAGACACCCACAATACTGAGGTCGCGAAGTTCATGGTCTCACTTACCCACGAATACCCTAGTCATGGAGATATATTCCCGTGGTCGCCCATGTTGTGGAGAGTGAAAGAATGAAAATACATGGTCATAGTTCATACGCGACCATGACAACTGAAGAGCCAAAATATCAAATGGCAATATGGTTAGGCCTATTCGATCATACCCAGTGGTTAAGCCTGTTTGACCACTAGCGCCACCTTGGATATCTTCATCCTCTTTAATTACCTTCTGGTAAACAGGCTTAATTGCACATTATGGCTAGTGCATGTTTTCCCCTCAGCGACCCTCCATTCCCGTTACCAACAACCGGCGACGAGCTATAAAAGAGGGATCACCATGACAAAAAGGGGACCTGGAAAAAAAGATCCAAGAGGCAAGACCTAGGAGATAGTAGCAATAGATTGTTATACCCTGTGTGACAAAGAATAGCAGATTGTTCTTAGTTCACGTAAGAACACCTCTTATTTTCTCCTTGTAAACCTCGATATTCTTAGAGAAATACCAACAAGAGTAGTGACGAGGATTATCACCCGAGCTAGTTCAAATTAATACACATCAGGTTTAAGATAGAATCAGATTAGACGTGTGTCCATAAGTCCGTCGCTATGGACAGCGATAATTCATGATCGCAGCCCTTGCGCGATCATGAGGCCGCAGACAGTGCGCTGTCAGGAGACTACAGACAGTGCACAGTTAGAGGGTCGTTGATTATCTGCGACCAGAATAATTTGGGAAGGCCTAACTCTTTGAATGGGCATAACCCGAGAATCACGAAGATCTTTCCACGTATGAATACAACTGCCAGGAGGTTAACATGTGCGGTTATCCCTTGATTGCACATGTTAAGCCCGCGTGGAAGTTAAGTGCGGTTAACGAAACTGCATCCTAACAACTGTCCAAGGCCGTTTCGTATTGGCACCCTTTTGTCCAGTATAAAAAGGTAGTCAATGCACGTTATAAGGACAGTTAATGATTCAGTCAAGCATACACGCACTACCAGGCGTTCAACAAACCTGAAGACTTAGATATAGTTAGATAGACACTAACATTGAAGAGATCATCGCCTGTGATCATCTCTTCTTCCTTCTTGTAAACATCTTATTTCATATAGTGAAATCACAACAGGACGTAGGGCTATCCATCGAGGGCCCGAACCTGTATAAAATCTTTTGTGCCCATACAGATATTACTCATCCTACCTTCCTGGAGGAGCACCCTGAAAGGTCCCGCAACTCAAAATTTGCATAAGATCGACTAAGGACTCCGAGTCCAAATCGTAAACGGCTGGCGCCCACCATGGGGCCTTTTCTCAAGGTGCTTTCCTTTCATCCAGAGTTTGGTGAGCAATGTCTGGAGCATATGATTCCGAGAACGACTTCGATCTCGATGATTATGCCCATATACAAATGCCTTCGCCTAGCGATCCCGTTCCAATGGAAGAGGTCAGTTGCGGAGACATTCCGAAGGGACGTCAAGAGGACACATCTTCCCCTACCCGGGTCATGTCCATCGACCAGGGGATGGAAGAGACAGGTCCAGAACTTGATGTCAGTTCCGCCATATGCAAAATCGAGTCTCGATCGCCATGTTTTCCCGTCAGGGACCAGGATGGTAGCGACCAGGAACTCAGTCCAGGGAGGTTTGATCCTGACAACCTCCACTCTCTCTTTGATTTCAAATCGACTCAGAGCAAACAGAGATGTTCACTCCTTCTGTAGCTTTGCTCCCCAGAGAATTCGCTGCCTTGTCGAAAGAAAATCCCGATCAGCGGATTGCTGGGGAAGAACAGGAGCGCAGATAAAAGGAGGAACAAGAACGCAAGTAGAAGGAGGATCAGGTCAGCGAGTGATGAGATAACAAACTCTACAGGACAGCCCTAGAGGCTCTGCAAAATGACGCCGCCCCTAGTTCCTCCCGTCGCCCACACAGTCGCAGGCACGACCAGACGTCTTCTTTACCACCGGAGAATTTACCGGCGGATGAAGAAACGATTACACCTGACGCACCAAAGAGGAGTACGCATGGCCAACTTCTATCTATCACGGAGTTCTTGCGTAATTTTCGTCCTACCCTCACTAATGCGGACAAACTGGCTTTTGCTAGCATCCTGGCGGAGAAACTGGATGAGGTTACATCTGATGCAACCCCTACAGCTTCCTCCCGATCTATGATACGTTCCCATGAAAAGGAGTATTCTTACTCTAGTCATGGTAGGAGTAATCGATTACCATCCAGATCACTTCGGCATGACAAATCCAGGTGCGTGGGTAGTTCTCGTGATCGAGATCGAATTCCTGTGCATTCTCATCTGGGACCACGTGGCGCATCTCCATCGCGCGACATCGCTCGTGGATATGCTGGAAACCATGGAACTCTCCACAGTCCCTATGTAGGTTGTAAGGCTTTCTCGCCAAGCCTCTGTGCGGTCATCTGGCTGGATAAGTTCAAGCTAGGGGCTATTGAGTGTTTTGATGGGACCTAGAATCTGTCGGAGTTCCTTCAAATTTACATCACTGCTATCCAAGCGGCTGGTGGGGATGATCACGTCATGGCCAACTACTTGCCGACTGTTCTTGAGGGACCGGCAAGGACCTGGCTATTCAATCAGCCCGAGGGTTCAATATATAACTGGGAAATGTTGTGCGATGCTATCCTCAACAATTTCCAGAATTGTTATCAAAAACCCGGGAAAGAAGACGATCTTCATCGTCTACGACAAACCTCTACAGAGACTCTCCGACAGTTTGTCAAAAGGTTTGTCGGGGTGAGAAATACCATCCCAAACATATCCGATAACTCTGTTATCAGGGCATTTAAGCACGGTGTTCGATATTAGAGATTTACGGAAGATTTACTTATCAACCCTCCTTGATCAGTCGCCGATCTCTTTGATATGGCTGATCGCTATTCAGACGCGGCTGAGGCCATTGAATGGAATAGGATGGTCGATAAAGGAAATTTACCGCCCCAACCAGGTCTCAAGGACGTGAAAAAAGATGATACTGGCAAGAAGCCGGAGTCTTCATCGGGCAGAAAGTCAAAGAAGACCAAAAAGAATCGAACCGGACAGTACTGGGAGGTCGTAGTCGCGAAAAAGCCGCCGCTGTCGAAAGGTAATTGACGAGGATTGACACCCGGGTCACTTCTAATAAACTTTTGGTTCAAGACAGGTTCGAACCAGACATGTATCTGGTGATGCGAATTCAAGCTATTCTGAGGGGCATCACCATGAGGTCGCAAGCTTTACGCGATCAGGTCGCAGCTTTACGCGGTCAGACCGTAAGCCTTACGCGGTCAGAAGTTCGTAGGCTGTACGCGAACTACACATTTGGGATATTGCGCGGTCAGCTAATATCCCGCGGTCAGAACATCTACCGATCAAGATACTTGAGATCTATTTATTCGGTTGCCCATACAACAGGATATTCTAAGTATCCCGAAGATTCCTACACGTGGAGAATCAACCGTCAGAAGGTTAACACATACAGTTATCCGTGAATAACACGTGTTTAACCTGCGTGGAGGTTAAGAGCAGTTCCAAAAAACCGCATCCAACCGTCCGTGCAACCATTTGATGCAGTTTCCTCTACATGGCACCCTTTCAAACAGTACAAAAGGATGGCATGGAGCATCAATCAGGAGGGGGATCATCCGAAACATCAACCGAGAGATCGGAAGATCAAGAAACCCAAAATCATCCAAGATAGCCAAGTCTACGGCACACCTCATATAGCATTTTAGTAAGCCTTCTTTGGCTTATCCTTGTACACTCTTACAGGGAAAATCCTCGCCTGTGAGGACTTTTCCCTCCATTTGTAAACCTTTTACCACACTCAGTGAAATCTCAACAGGACGTAGGGCTTTTACTCCCACCATCGAGGGCCCGAACCTGTCTAAACTCTCTGTGCTCCTGTTCACTATTGTTCAGCATACCTTCCCGAAGGGTCATCTTGAAAGGTCTCACAATTATAAATTCTGCATAAGTTCGGCTGAGGACTCCGAGTCCGAATCGTCGACAGTAATAAGTTTTCATTTAAAAATAAAACTGCCTCTGGTGGTTGCAATTCCGACCAGCCAGAAAAACCAACTAACTCGCAGGAAGGCAAGAAGTGGTGCCTCATCCACAACTCTCCGGGACACGACCTTAAGAGTTGCCAGAGCTGGTTGAAGCAACTAGATGACTTCTACCAGAGAATTGGGCCGATGCCAACTTTGCCATCGAAAGAGCAGACTTACGGGCTTAGAGACGCCGAGGGGGACGAAGAGATGTCCTACCAGGTACCTCATAATTACGTTAATGTCATTTTTCGGGGTTCCTCTTCTTTTGTTTCTAAACGACAGTTTAAAGCATTTCATCGAGAAGTTAGCCAAGCGGAAGCTCCCCTTGGCGAACCTCAATACCCCCGTTGGTCGGACACTCCTTTCACGTTTGATCGCTCTGATTGTCCCATTGGGCTTACTCGACCATTGAGATTACCTTTGGTCATTACCCCAATTATCAGTAACGCGAGAGTCGAAAGGGTCCTGATCGATGGAGGTAGTTCCTTGGACATTTTACTGGTCAAGGCATTGGACGAGATGCAGATCCCTCGTTCAAAAATCAAACCCATAATCCATTCATTTTATGGGATAATTCCTGGCCCCTCGATGATGCCGATGTGACAGGTGGTGCTCCCAGTCATGCTGGGTGAACCAGATAATTTCCGAACTGAGTTAGTTACTTTTGACGTAATTGATTGTGATTCAGCTTATAACGCGATTTTTGGCAGGCTAAATCTCGCTAAATTTATGATGGCAACGCACTATGCCTATAAGTGCAGCAAGTTACTTGGCCCGAAAGGCATTATCTCAGTCCAAGGCAGCCGCAATGTGGCATTGACTTGCAATCGCTTATCACTGGAGCTCGTGGATCAACTTCCCCTTCGGGATGTCAAGATCACCATCACGGCTGCGGATACGATCAACGTCGCCCCACGACCAGAGGAAAAGCTAAAACTGGTTCCATTATGCCCAGATGATCCATCTAGAACAAATCGGATTGGGTCAAGCCTGGACGACAAATAGGAACTCGAACTCATTACTTTCCTCTGGGCTAATGCAGATGTGTTTGTGTGGAAACCATACAACATGCCCGGTGTCCCAAGGGAGGTAATTGAGCACAGGTTAGCAATTCAACTTGGATAGCGACCAATAAAGCAGAAGCTTAGACGCTTTGCTGTTGATCGGCAAGAAGCTATTTGCGCGAAGTTAAACAAACTCTAAGCAGCCGGGTTTATTCGAGAAGTCGATCATCCGGAATCGCTTGCAAATCCGGTCATGGTCTGTAAGTCAAATGGTAAGTGGTGCATGTGCGTTGATTACACCAGCCTAAACAGTGCCTGCCCGAAGGATGACTTCCCCTTCCCCGCATCGATCAATTGGTTGATTCTATTGCGGGTTGTGAACTGATGAGTTTTCTAGATTCTTACTCCGGATATCATCAAATTAGCATGGCAGAAGAAGAGGAAGAGAAGACTGCCTTCATCACACTATTTGGCACCTATTGCTACGTCAGAATGCCATTTGGTCTCAAGAATGCTGGTTCCATGTACCAGCGCTTGATGCAAAGGACCTTTCTTTCCCAGATGGGGCGTAATCTTGAAGCTTACGTAGATGACTTGGTTTTAAAAGGCTTAAAAAGCTTCACTCATTTAGATGATCTTGCTGAAACCTTCTGCAATTTAAACCTATTTAGAATAAAATTTAACCCAGAAAAGTGTTCTTTCAGGGTTTCATCTGGTAAACTTTTAGGCTTTCTCATTTGTTCTAGAGGAATCGAGGTTAATTCCAAAAAAATCAAGGCCATCGAGCAAATGAGGTCTCCTTCGACCATGAAGGACGTCCAGTGCCTGGCAGGTCACATGGCGGCTTTAAGTCGATTTATATCACGACTAGGCGAGAGGGGATTACCCTTCTTCAAAGCTCTCCGCAAGCACCATGGTTTTACCTGGTCGGATGAAGCCGAGAAATCATTCCAGGAGGTTAAATCATACTTATCTAGTCCGCCGGTGTTGGTTTCCCCGGTCGTAGGGGAACCACTACTTCTTTATTTGGCGGCCACACCTCATGCGGTCAGTGTTGTTCTAATCGCAGAAAGAGAAGGTGTGCAACGACCCATCTATTACGTGAGCGAGGTACTTCATGGTCCTAAGGAGCGTTACCCTGAGGTCCAGAAGATACTTTACGCGCTACTGATGGCTTCCCGCAAGTTACGACGTTACTTTGAGGCACATAAAATTACAGTGTCCTCATCCTTTCCCTTGGGAGATATTATCCGAAACCCGGAGAAATCTGGTCGAATTTTGAAGTGGACTGTGGAACTTGGAGCATTTGAAATCCATTTCACCCCTCGCACTGCGGTCAAGTCTTAGATCCTTGCAGATTTTGTGGTCGAATGGACTAACCCTAACCCTCCAAGGCAAGAATCCGAAGACTTGTCGTGTACCGACCATTGGACAATGTATTTTGACGGCTCTCGTAGTTTCCAACACTCGGGCGCTGGAGTTGTCTTAGTAACACCTCAATGCAACCAACTCAAGTATGTCATTCAATTACATTTTGTTGCGACTAACAATGCAGCAAAGTATGAAGGTCTTATTGCAGGGCTCCGGGCAGCGAAACTCCTCGGAGTCCGTCGATTAGTGGTGAGGGGAGACTCACAGCTAATCGTAAACCAGGTAAACAAGGAGTACAGCACCTCTGATGAGACAATGGCTCATTACCTGTGGAAGGTGAGGAGATTGGAAAAACACTTTAGTCATTTTGAAGTCCAATAATCCCACGAAAGGACAATATTCTCGCAGGCCAATTATCTAAAATTGGATCCTCACGTACATATGCTCCAACAGGGGTGTTCGTCGAACACTTAGAGCATCCTTCGATCATGACTACAGTCAAAGATGACCAGGTAACAATCTTTTTTACCAACCTTGGACAAGAAGGGGATTGGACCCATCCATTGAGGATCTATCTCGAACATGGGACCTTGCCCAAGGATGAAACAAAAAGTGATCGGTTGATTCGAAAAGCGCGCCTATACAAGCTTATAGAAGAAGTTTTGTATAGGAAGGGTACTCAAGGGGTATTCATGCGTTGTATTTCTCAAGAGGAAGGTAAATCCTTCTTGGAAGAAATCCATGGCGGTGTGTGTGGTGCGCACACTGGTCGGGAAAGTTTTCTGACAGGGTTTTTTCTGGCCTTCGGCACTAGATGATGCCAAAAATTTGGTCAAGACATGCCCCCAGTGTCAATTTCATGCCAGACAGGTTCATCAGCCCGCATATGCCTTGCAAACCATCCCATTAACGTGGCCCTTTGCTGTCTGGGGAATGGATATTGTGGGACCTATGCCACAGGTCGTTAATGGTTACAAATTTCTGTTCGTAGCCATTGACACGTTTACAAGGTGGATTGAGGCTGAGCCAGTCCGTAACGTCACCACTGCTGCGGCACATAAGTTCTTTCATAAGAACATCATCACTCGATTTGGTGTTCCAAGTCGTCTCATCACTGACAACGGTTCCCAGTTCGCTAGCGGCCTCTTCCTGGACTACTGCGATAATGTTGGAACCAAGGTGTGCTTTGCTTCTGTAGCTCATCCACAGAGCAATGGTGCTGTCGAACGCACCAATGGGCAGATATTACAAGGCATCAAGAAACGTGTTTTCGATCGCCTTAAAATGCGCTCGGCAGCTTGGGTAGATGAACTCTACTCCGTTCTATGGGCACTACGCACTACCTGTAGTCAAGCCACCGGTGAGACATCTTTCGAATTGGTATACGGCGCCGAGCCGATGTTACCTACAGAAATTCGTATTGGTTCTATCCGAACAGATCAATTCGACCAGATTGATCATATCGAACAACATACTCAGGATTTAACCTTCCTCGAAGAAAAGCATGATCGAGCATTGATGAGGTCAGCAATATATTTGCAAGCTTTGCGAAAATATCACAAGTGCAATAGTCTTCATGTGGGTGATCTGGTTTTACGAAAAATACAAAACCAGTCCAACCGCAATAAGTTCTCTCCTCAGTGGGAAGGCCCTTACATTGTTGTTTCAGTACCGCGACCAGGATCGGCTTATTTAGCGGTGGAGGACGGTAGAATCTTATCCAATACGTGGAACATTGATCAACTACGCAAGTTTTATGTGTAAGTTTCCCAATCTTTTTTCCTATTCAATTAGTATGGTTTAACAAAAACTTCGTGAGTACTTTTCTTCGGCTCATGTTATGTTCGTTTTCTTTATTTGCCATACCTATACCGAGCCTGGCTCGGGGGCTGATCGTCGATAATCATCTTGTTACAAATATCCTAACCGGATTCATTGGCCGATTTCATGGTCGCATCCAGCTAAGACATACCTCAATAAGCCGTTTCTCAATGCACACGAGACTCACTGGCATGTTCCTGATCATTCGAGTGGTTGCTAGTTCGTAATAAGGTCGGATGTTGTATTGAGGTCAGTATCGGTTTGATCGGATGATCATATCTAAGTTAAAGCATTTCTTGGGTATTCATAATGCCCATATTTTTCCAGAGATTATAATACTAGATCTTCAGTACTTATGATCTCAGGAAGGGGCTAAGAGAATATGGTCATAATATGAAATGAAGAAAGTATCACTCTTTTCCAAAAATTTAAGGCACGCATTGGCATGTTATAAATGTAATTTCACAGGTATAATTACTAAGAGAGATCATTACAAGGAATCAAATAAGGCCTAGCTCTTTTAGCAGATCTTTGACTAGAGGCTTGACTTCCTCAGAGATGGCCTCAAGTCGATCACTGTCGATCTCTACATCTTCTACCACCGGCTTCAGATTCAAATTTGGTCCGTGGTGAAATTGTAATCTGGGGATAACGGCAGAGGCTACAGATCTAACATTTGACCTTAGTACCTCTTCCTACCATTTGGTATCTTCAGGAAGATACTCAAGGAGTGATTCGGCTTGGGCCACAACCAGTGTGGCTAACTCGCTAAGGCTTGGATTGTCCTTTTTTGACTCGATCACATCTGCTTTTAGCAGAGTAGCCACCATTTTCAGATTTTCAAAGATGTTCGATTGAATAGCGCTGTAGCAGGAAAATGTTTCATTTAGACCTTCATTCTCCAGGCTAGCAGTATCAATTTTCTAGCTTTGCAACTTGATGGTCGCCTAAAGGTTTCTTTTCTCTTCTGAAAGACGGCTTATTTGATCCTATTGTGCTGTATGAAGACAGTGAACATTTACTATAAACAGTTCATACGATGAGAAGTTCTCTTCTGGTCGGAAGTATACTTACAAGAAAGTTTTGATTGCGCTTCGCGAAGTTCCTTCTCTAGAGAAGAATATCTCACAGCTGCAGCTTCTTCTTGATTCTCTCGATCAGCCATGCTCTTGTTCAGAAAGGCATTTTCTCTGTAACAAGAAGGACGATAAGCTACTCTTAAATACGGATTCAAGTTAATATGAATAAAGAGCACCATACTTACTGTTACAGCCAGCTGATCTCCCGTTGCGCGACCTTGATATGCTTTGCTATAGCTGTCGACTTGGTCGCCACCCGGGTCAAGTCCTAGAACCCGATAAGAAATTGCTCTTAAGGCTTGAATATTCCTGAATTTTTGCAAGTTTGAAAATAAAAAAAAGAAGACTTATTCATATCTGTTGGGGGAAATCTCCGCGGGATCAAGTCCAGGTAAGACGCAAGGCTCCCGGTGACTTGTCCTGGGCGCCGCCATTTGCCTGGGGACAAGGACCCCCGGTGACTTGTCCCAGGCGCCGCCATTTGCCCGAGGACAAGGCTCCCGGCGACTGGTCCCGGGCGCCGCCATTTGCCTGAGGACAAGGCCCCCCGGTGACTTGTCCCGGGCACCGCCATTTGCCCGGGGAGAAGGCCCAGGCGACTGGTCCCGGGTGCTACCATTTGCCAGGGGACAGGACCCCCCATTGACTTGTCCCGGGCGCCACCATTTGGCCGGGAACAAGGCCCCCGGGTGCCGCCATTTGCCCGGGGACAAGGGCCCCGTCGACTGGTCCTGGGCGCCGCCATTTGCCCGAGGACAAGGCCCCCCGGTTACTTGTCCTGGGCACCACCATTTGCCAGGGGACAAAGCCCTAGCGACTGGTCTCGAGCGCCGCCATTTGCCAGGGGACAAGGTCCCCCGGTGACTTGTCCCGGGCACCGCCATTTGCTCGGGGACAAGACCCCCGACGAGTGGTCCCGGGCGCCGCCATTTGCCTTGGGACAAGGTCCCTCGGTGACTTGTCCCGGGAGCCGCCATTTGCCCGGGGACAAGGCCCCCCGGTGACTTGTCCCGGGCGCCTCCATTTGTCCTCGGTGGCTCGTCCCTGGCGCCACCATTTGCCCGGGAACAAGTCCCCCCGGTGACTTGTCCCGGGCGCCGCCATTTTCCCGTAGACAAGGGCCCCTAGTGTCAGGTCACGTGAGGACCACACGAGAAGCACCTCGGGATTTGGCGGGGACACCTGTCAAGCATCTAAGCCCTTTGACTAGGAGAAGGACGCTAGTGCCCTCCGATCCGACGATTGCGACTTGGGTAGTTTAGTCTTTTTGCATCCTTTGGGCCTATATAAGCCCTTGTACCACCTCTCTTGTAACCTAAGATACTCATTTATACTCAATCCGAAAAATGAATAGGCGTGCTTAGGAGCCATCTCTCCCAGAGAGAACTCCCCTAGCCAACTTTAGTTGGGAGCACGTCGACAGGACTAGGGCCTCCACAGAGGCCTGAACCTGTATAAATTCTAGTGTCATTTGCTGCGTTTGCCCGACGGGAGAGGACCGGTCACGCGTTCAGCTCGCGTCGTCTTTTCTTCGCTAGGAATCTCAACAAAACCTCCTGGGGTATTCGCAATACCACGACAGTTGGCGCCGACCGTGGGGACCTCGCGACAAATCGCCATGGCTCCCCCAAGAACGAGGGCTCGCGCCCTTCCCAGTGACGCCGGTCCCAGTGACCCGGCGCCACCCCTCCAAGCGCGGCCTTCCCAGTGCTGCCACCCGGACACGGCCAAACCCAGGTATGACCCCTAACTCTTCCGGTAGTTTCCGGTGTACAGGGCTCCGAGTCTGGCCCGGTGACCTCGGATGCTCCTGGGGGGATTGGCTTTCCCCCGGTGACTCCCCCGGCCTCCTGGGACGTGCTACTCGAAGCTCTTGTTGAGGGCCAACTCTGCGCCCAGCGCTCGATGGACGAACTCCTCCGCATCTTGGCGTGGCCGCCGGCCCCCATCTACCCACAGTTCCCGTTCATGGGGGCAATGCCCCCGTTTATGGGACACCCGGTGGCCCCTCCAACCCTCAGAGGTTAGGTCGATCCTGGGGCCTGTGGTTCCACCGGGGGTTACGTTCTAGCGGGCCCGCCATCTAGAGCCTTCCTGACCTCGGGGGCGTTCCCGATGCCGGGGACTTACCTTGTCCCCGGAGTCTTCCCCATGCCGATGATTCACTCCTCGCCCGGGGTCTTCTCGAGACCGGAAGCCGGCTTCTCACCGCCGGTTGTGCCCATCGTTCCGGAGGTGGCCCGTCGGACGACTCCCGCACCGTCGCCGGACCTTCCCCATCAGGATCCGCACTCTCTGGTCCGGACGGCATTCCCTGGGACCGCCCGGTAATGGATTCCGCCCACGCCCCGGTTGCGCCTCCCACGCTCGCAGTCGATGCGCATGAGCTCCCTCCTCCCCCAGGGCCGCCCCCGAGGGCTCCCCTAGTAGATCAAGTCCGCTCCACCCGGGAGGAGGTCGAGCAAATGCGTACCACCAGGTTTGGGGAGGCTCCCTCGTACGGCCACCCGGAGCCTCCCCCGGGTCGTGGACGCGGGGAGCCCCTCTCCCGCTCTGGCCGGGGCAAGAGACCCGCTGAAGAACCAACCACCGCTGGGGGGTGTTCAGACATCCTGGAGGTCAGCTCAACTAACCCGAAGGAAAAACGGCGCTACCGCCATGTCGGCGGACCTCTTGGGCCCCTCCCCAACTCTGACAACGAACGCGTTTCCCCCGTCAAAGGGGACAGCGACCGGTACTCCCCCCGAGAGGTGGAATGGGCAAACCAACCACTGTGCCACCGACTCTGGTGCATTCGATGCCGCGGCCTTATCGTCCGCCGCACATCGAGCACTACAATGGTGAGGCTGACCCCTATGAGTTTGTGTAGGTGTATTCCACAGCCATGTCGGTGGTTGGGGGGGATGGGACAATCTAGTGCAATGTCTTCCCCCTCTACCTGATTGGGATCGCCCGCTCATGGTTCTACAACCTGAAGGCCGGCTCCATCAAGTCCTTTGCGCAGCTAAAACACAAGTTCTGTGCAAACTTCCAGGGGAACTACGTGCGCCCCCTGGATTCCTTGTGTTGGATCTAGGTAGATCTTAGTATCTAGGTTTTGATGATTAATGACGTTTTGGATAAATCCATGATGATTAAAGCTAATCTGAAGATATCAAATTTGATGATTAAATGACAATTTAGATAAATCCTGATTTAGCACAAGTATATTGAATTGGTTATCGGTAAACCTTGAATTGGATGTTTTCCTCGATTGCGGGTTTGATATTGATGCATATGTAGAGGATGAGCTCGGTGGTTGCATCAAGCTTGTGCTAATTGATTGATCAAGATGTTATATGTTAAATCTTGAGGTTGGTGACTCCAATTGTGGATTTAATATCGATGCACATGTTGAGGGAGAGCTTAGGATGATTAGTTATCCATGTTTGTGCAAAAGGTTGATGACTCCGTGTTTTGGATTTGATATCTCTATGTATGATTGAGAGAGAGCTCATGATGTTAGTCATCCATATTGGTTGATATCATAACTTGAGTAGTATGGATCGTGTGCGCATTTCTGTATCATATATGGATATATATGATTGTGAGATTCATCCATTACTCATTTGTTGTTCATTGAAATTGGTTTCATCATTTCACCGAAGAAAGAAATTGTTGAGTGAACTCCTGTGTGAAGTGATTTATCTGGTGGTGATTAATTACGAACTGCAAATGAGACTAACGTTTGCGCATTGAGTGTATATGTTCTAGTCTCAGAATGGTTGCAGGATGAAAACAAGCAAGGGCGTGAAGAGGATGAAGACGATATGAGACATCCCGGGCAAGGTCAAGCTTAGCGAGGACGAGCTTTGCGAAGACAGGCGTCGAGATGTCGAGCTTCGCGTGGTCAAGCTTAACGAGATCGAGCGTTGCGATGACAAGCATCGAGCGATCGAGCTTCGCGAGGTCAAACTCCACCTAAGGTAAAATCCAAAATTAAGGATTGTTTTCTTAGGGTTTTACCGGTCTCGGTGTTTGGAGACAGACCGGGTTGATAGGTTTCTTTTTACTAGTTTGACCGTACTATTAAGAGGGGTCAGAAACTAGTAGCTCGAATCTGTCTAGTGTGGAAGCTCAGATGCATTCATATCATTTTGCACTAGTGTCTTGCATTGCTAGTGAGTCTAAGTGTAGTTCATATGCATTAGATTAAATGTTTTGAAAACTGCACTTAGTCGTGATCGCCAGCTGTTTAAATTGGTTAATTTATCTAGAGCTGGTCGTGGTCGTATTTGCATATTCTGATCGTATCAGTGTTGATACGTGGTCGTGGTCGTGTCGCTTGTTTGCCGGCTTTCTGTTTAGGGTTTGGGCGTGGTCGTAGGAGTTCAGACTGGTCGTACCAGTCTTCGACTCGCTTGCGTACGCTCGACCAAACCCTATCGACCAACTGTTTTCGATCGGATGTCAAGAACTGTGTGGTCGTGGTCATTGCTAAGTGACACAAATCACATCCGCGAGAAAACGGCAAATTCGTATGTGCAAATACTCTAAAATTTCATTTGAGATGATTTTTGGATTGAACATTTTGACAGAAGGAAAGTTTCTGAGTTTTCTAGAAGTTTATAGACCTTTCTAGGACTTCCTTCTGTTGACAAAATTGTAGAGCTCTGAGTTATCTTTCTAACAAACCAAAAATTACCTCAATCGGATCTCTGGATCAAAAGTGATGCTTGTTTTACTGTCAGTGTGCAGTGGCCGGACAAATGCATCCGTCCGGAGCTATTTGTCCGAAGTGGTCGGACTTTGTCTGAAATGACCGGACATTGTCCAGCCTGTACAAATTTTTTGAGCCGAAAAATGAAACGGACAAATGCATCTGTTTGGGGCTATCTGTCCGTTATGGCCGGACTTTGTCCGAAATGACCGGACATTGTCCGGCCTGTACAAGTTTTTTTTTGAGCCGAGAGTTAACAGAGACATATCCATTTGTCCGGACTTTTTGTCTGGACAAATAGTATCCATCCGGCCTTCACCAATTTCTCCCAACGGTCACTGACACGTTTGCAACGGCTGAAATTTTTGTACTGGCCGGACAGTGTCTGAAGTGGCCGGACAATGTCCGGCCTGTACAACTTTTGGCCCGGTTTCTTGCAAACGGCTAGTTTTTCATTGAGGCTATAAATACTTCGTGTTTGACTTCATTTTTGGGTGCTCAAAGAGTTCATTCTTCAGCTGAAAACCTAGCCAATTGAGTTGCATATGTGTTATTGCATTTAGAGGCTAGAATTGAGCCCAAATCTTGTGTAGATTTGAGAGAGAGCTTGAGGGAGATTGTGTGAGTGTTTAGTGCACTTCATCTCCATTAGATTGCTAGTGCTAGAGTGTTGAGCATCTCATTTGCATCATTGAGCTTCTAGCACATGGTTGGTTCAAGTGAAAGTGCATCCGGCTTGTTACTCTTGGCGATCGCGTTCGCCTAGACGGTGCCGGAGGAGAGCCGAGATCTCTCCAATTGAAGTTTGTCGGAGAGGCCGGCAAAGGATTGTGAAAGGTGTGGTGCTCGCCTATCTGGTGTGGAGAAGGAGCAACCCTAGTGAGATATCCTTCGTGGATATAGAAGCGAGGCTCCGAGTGAGCGCTTCAACGAGGAGTAGGGGAGACCGGGCGAGTCTCCGAGACCTCGGTAAAAACATCGTGTCAATTGCGTATTTATCTTTTGCATTACATTCATCTTGACATAATTGCTATATTTACTTTTGTTGCATGATTTGTTGAATAACTTACATGGTTGAATGCAAATAGTTGATTAAATTGTTTTAAGGCTCATTGTATAATCTAGCTTAAACGATTATCTTGTTGAAATTGCTTAGTGGGGAAGAAAATTTAAAAGCCTCATAATCACCCCCCCCTCTAGTCGGCATCCTCGATCTTACAATTGGTATCAGAGCAAGGTCTCTCATTTATCGGCTTAACCGCTAGAGAGAAAGGATGAATTCGCTAGAGAAATTTGGATTGATTGCTCCTAAATTTGATGGCTCAAATTATACACATTGGAAAATCATGATGAGTACTCATCTTGAGGCATTGAATTTGAAATTATGGAAATTAGTGCAAAAGGGTATGGATAGCTCATTATCTTCGGATAAACATACTCTTCTATTATATACAAAGGCTAAAAATGTGCTTCTTGAATCACTTAGTCATGATGTGTTAGAACTAGTGAGTGATTGTTTGACCGCTCACGATGTTTGGTTAACTCTTGAGACTTTATTTGTCGGCACATCCAGTTTTGAGCATGTTAAGATGCGCTTGCTATTGCGGGAATTCGAGGCATTTGTGATGTTGGAGCATGATACACTCTGCACCATATATGATCGCTTGATCAATATCACAAATGAGCTCAAAGCCCTTGGTGCTAATATTTCCGATCTAGATATTTGTAGAAAATTGCTCCAGGTATTGCTGGATGGTTGCTATGGAGACTTCATCACCAATCTTGAAAATGGTGACCTTTCCAACACTTCACCGAGCGAGCTCATTGACATACTTATGTCAAATGAGGCAATGTTCCAAGAAAAGGACATGTGTTCCACCTCCGAGCATATTGAGGACAATGATTTAAATGCGGAGGATCAAGAATCTTTGAGCGAGCGCAAAATCGAAGATGATGTGGTTTGCCCTAGCAAGACAAAGGCTAAACCGAGCAAGAAGAGCTCAAGAAAAGGTAGAAAGAAAGGGTCAAAGTCGGAGTCTTCAACTCAAAACAATTCTATATGCCCTTGGGTATCCGACTCGACGGTATCAAACTCTAACCTCTCTAAGAATGAGCTAATGGACATAATTGTAGAATTAAAAGATTTGCTTGGCAATTTAACTCAAAAATTTAGCACTTTGAAAAATAATTACTCATCTTTGAAAGTGCAACATCTAGAATTGAAAAATTCTTATGATTCTTTGCTTGCCAAGAACACTATTAGCTCAACATGTGTATTAGATGTTAGAGTTGCTTGTGAATCCCCTATTGATCCATCTTTAGAGTCACTCACTTCTACTCCCCATGCGAGCAATAATTCAATTGTTGATTCATGGTTAGATTCAAATGCTAAACTTGTGGACATTAGTACTTCATGTAAAAACTTGTCAAATGATTTAATTATAGATTCACATGTTTGTATGGATGATACTAGTAATTCATGCCATGATTCATCTAGTGACTCATCTCTATGCCATGGTATTAGTTCTAGTAAATCTTCATTTGATATGCCTAGTTCATCTAGTCATTTTAGTGCTATACCTTCTAGTTCATCTACTTATGATGATATGCCGTCTTGCTCCTATTCTTGTATTAATGTGGAATCATCTCAAACATCTAAAATTCAAAATGATGAACTTAGGAGTAAAGTAAATAGATTGAGCAAAAATCCTACTAGATGTCATATGAGTAGTGCTATGTTTGCTAAACTCTCTTTAGAACATAAAAATTCATTTTAAAAGGGAAAATTAAAAATTGCACACTCATCTAGTAAGAGGCATCATATTTCTCATTACACTCATGCCATTTCATTCAAAAGGCCCTCACGAACCTCATGTTATTTAAAAGGGCAACATTCGTATGAGTGCGCATCTAATCCTTTTAGAGTTGGTTCTTTTGACTCTTATTTGATTTCATATTCTAAAAAGGGTTTAGTTGCAAAACCTATTCATTGTCATTTTCAAAAACCTAAAGATAGAGCTATTTGGGTACCAAAAGACCTATGCGACAAGGTTAGAGGGCCTCGTATGGTTTGGGTACCAAAAAGAGTTTAAATCTTTTGATGTGACTTTATAAAAACATTTGCATTGCATCTTCTCTTTTTGTCCTTTGTTGTTTTAAATTCATATGGCAAATTTTGCAAAAGAAAAAAAATTTAAATCCTATGTTGTTGCATCATTAGGGTTGTAATTTAAAATGCTTCCGTTGCTCATCACAACCCTTTATGTGAAATAACTCAAAATTACAATTGTAAGTTTTAAAATGAGCTCATTTGGTCAAATGTCAAATTTTCACTCAAAAGGTCAAAAATCATCATTTTCTATCTAAATGGTCTTCAAAACGTATTTAAAAGGTTTTTAAAGGCTTTGGACGAAGAAATGATGTTAAAAAGTATTTCTATTGAAAATTAGCCTCCAAAGGATCTTCGAGTATCTTGTTTTTCAACAAAATCGTTTTCGAACTCAAATCAAAATCTATTTGGTTTTTGCCAAAACTTGCTTTACAAAACTTCTAGATAATCTAGCTTAAGCGATTATCTTGTTGAAATTGCATAGTGGGGAAGAAAATTTAAAAGCCTCCTAATCACCCCCCCTCTAGTCGGCATCCTCGATCTTACACCTTGTAGCTGTACACTGTCCGATAGAGGACGGGGGAGACCATCCACAGCTTCTTCAAGCGCTTTGCTCAGGTCAATAGCAAAGTAGCTCACGTCCCCGACTCCACAGTCAGTGAGGCATGTAAGAGCGGGATCCTCCCCAGGGAGCTGCACCGGAGGCTCTCTCGAAGTTGCCCCTCCTCCGCCAATGAGCTCTTCACCATACTCGAGAAGTACGCTCGGGCGGAAGAGGATGACCTCTGGAAGAAAAATCAGGGAGTCCCCGCCCCCGTCGACCAAGAAGCTAGGGACCCCCTCAAACGCCCCAAGTGGGGCAATCGTAGCGAGCCACGGCCTCAGGACACCTTTGTCCTCGAGGCCGGAGGCGGTTCGCGCGATGCCTCCAAGGGCAACCGCCCCTTCCGCAAGCCAAAAGGTCGAGGGGGGGGGGGGGCATTGTGTACCTTCCACAACTCCAATACCCACGCCACTCGGGAATGCCACCAACTGCTCCAACACTTTGCCGCATTTCTCGACCAGCATGGGTAGGGCGGGACCCCTGCCTCCTTGCCCTCTCAGCCGGCCTTACAGGCCCTTCCTGCCCCCGCGGGGGGACAGCCAGAACAAGCGCGAGAAGGGGACCCTTCAAAAACGCTCTCCTTCCAAACAACCCAAAGGCGTGTCAACTTCATCATGGGAGGGCCCACCTCTGGGCGGGACTCTAAGCGCCAACGCAAGGAGTACGCATGTGAAGTAAAGGTAGTGGGGGTGCTGCACACGTCTCGACCACCCAAGTGGTCGAACGTCCCCCTCACTTTTACAACAGAAGACGCGCGTGGGGTTCGCTTCCACCATGACGACGCACTCAACGTCTCGGCCACCGTCTACAACTGCCACCAGGCACGCATTCTCGTCGATGGCGGAAGCTCGGCCGACGTCCTATACCTAAAGGCGTTTAGGGAGATGCAGGTCGACGAGAAGCTACTGCAGCCCGCAGCAGGGCCCTTGCAGGGATTTGTCCCAGGGAAGATGATCCACCCCGTGGGGATGGTGGATCTCCCCATGACCTTTGGTACCCCGGACAACTATCGAACAGAGATGGTCTGGTTCGACGTGGTGGACCACCCCTCCTCGTACAACACAATCCATCAGAGCTACCTCTGGGTGAAGATCCCCGGGCTTCATGGCGTAATCACCCCCCGGGGAGACCAAGACGTGGCCCACGCTCTATACGAGCGCGCCGCCACAATGATCGGGAGGGTCAACATGATCAAGACCCCGGGGGGAGAGACCTCTCCCCAAGCCCCGTCCGGAAGGGGACCTCCGAAAGGTCCCGCTGTCCCCAGAAGACGGGGACAAGACCGTCAAGATCGGGGTGGATCTCCACGAGGAGCACACAGAGCAACTCACAGCTTTCCTATGCAATAACTCCGACGTTTTTGCCTAGAAGCCTTCCAACTTGCGAGGCATCGCTCGTGAAGTCATCGAGCATAGCTCGCGGTGACTCCCGGTCACCCCGCGGTCAAGCAGAAGTTGAGAAAACTCTCCCTTGAACGCCAAGAGGTGATCAAGGTCGAGATCACCAAACTCAGAGAGGCAGGGTTCATTCGAGAGGTCTTACACCCCGAATGGCTTGCGAACCCTTTCCTCATGAAGAAGTCGAATGATAAGTGGTGAATGTGCGTGGACTTCACTGACCTCAACCACGCTTGCCCCAAAGACAACTTTCCACTCCCGCGGATTGACCAACTGATCGACTCGACCGCGGGGTGCGAGTTGATGAGCTTCCTAGACACGTATTCGGGCTATCACCAAGTCCGAATGGCAGAAGGGGATGAGGAAAAGACAAGTTTCATAACTCCCCTCGGGACCTTCTGCTACGTCCACATGCCCTTCGGGCTAAAGAACGCAGGAGCGACCTTCCATCGACTCATGACGTTGGTCCTCAAGGATCAGATCAGCCGCAACGTCGAAGTCTACGTCGATGACGCAGTGGTCAAAAGTCCCCGCGTGGCTCCTCACATCGACGATTTAGCGGAGACCTTCTACAACCTCCGCGCAGACGGGTTGAAGCTCAATCCGGAGAAATGCGCCTTCGGCGTGCGTGGAGGGAAGCTTCTTGGCTTCCTCGTGTCCCAGCGGGGCATAGAGGCCAACCCCGGAAAGATCCAGGCACTCCTGGATATGCTCCCGCCATGCTCGCTCAAAGACGTTCAACGGCTCACTGGCCGCTTGGCCGCGCTGAGTCGCTTCGTCTCGCGGTCGGGGGAACGTGGCCTCCAATTCTTCAAAATCCTTTGGGGCCTCGAAGGGTTCCGATGGAGCCCCGAAGCCCAGGAGGCCTTCGATGATCTAAAGAAGTATCTCACGAGCCCCGCAATGCTCGGGAGGCCGTCTCCAGAAGAGCCCTTGCTCCTTTACCTGGCCGCAACCCCGGTCGCCGTAAGTGCGGTATTGGTAAAGGAACAGGACGGGCAACAGCGTCCCGTCTACTACGTGAGTGAGGCCCTCCAAGGGGCTAAAACTCGGTACACAGAGATGGAGAAGATCTGCTACGCCCTTCTAATGGCGTCCCGGAAGCTTCTTCACTACTTCCTGGGACACCTGATCACTGTCCCGTCGTCCCTCCCTTTGGGGGAGGTATTCCAGAACAAGGAAGCCACCGGCTGGATAGGAAAGTGGGGGCCGAGCTTGCTCCCTTCTCCCTTTCCCTCACTGGGCGCTCCGCCATCAAGTTACAAGTCCTCGCTGACTTTGTGGCGGAGTAGACCCCTGACTCCAGGCCCGGGGACGAAAGCGTCCCCACACCGCCCCGACGCAACGACCATTGGACGCTTATGTTTGATGGCTCCTTGTGTTTCACTGGGGCCGGCGCGGGAGTAGTCCTCTGGAGCCCTGAGGGGAGGGAACTAGAGTACGCGGCGCGGCTCGACTTCCCCGCCACGAACAACGTCACTGAATACCAGGCCTTGCTCCTTGGGTTGCGCCTCGCACGCTCCCTGGGGATTCGTCGCCTCCTCGTGAAAGGAGACTCCAAGCTCGTAGTTTGCCAAATGGTGTTGGGGGAAATGTCCACGAGACTAAGTCCAGATAAGAGGCTGTTCCATTTGCTCGGCGACAAGGTCCCCACGGTGGCTTGTCCCGGGCGCCGCCTTTTTCCTGGAGGCAAGGCCCCTCGGTGGCTTGTCCCGGGCGCTGCCTTTTGCCCAGGGAAAAGGCCCCTCGGTGGCATGTCCCGAGGGCCTCCTTTTGCCCGGAGCTTGTCCCCGGGCACCGCGTTTTGCTCGGGGACAAGGCCCCCGGTGGCTTGTCCCGAGCGCCGCCATTTGCCCGGGGGCAAGGCCCCGCGGTGGCTTGTCCCGGGCGCCGCCTTTTGCCCGGGGACAAGGCCCCCCGTGGCTTGTCTCGGGCGCCACCTTTTGCCGAGGGACAAGGCCCCACGGTGGCTTGTCCCGAGCACTGCCTTTTTCCCGGGGACAAGGCCCCCCAGTGGCTTGTCGCGGGCCGCCTTTTGCCCGGGGGCAAGGCCCCCTGGTGGCTTGTCCCGGGCGCCGCCTTTTGCCCGGGGACAAGGCCCCCCGGTGGCTTCTCCCAGGCGTGGCCATCCTTCCGAAGACAGAAGTCTCCGATCCCGGGTCACGTGAGGATCACGCGAGAAGCACCTCGGGAATCGGCGGACACGTGTCAAGCAACCAAGGTGCCTGGCCGGGAGAAGAACGTTGCTACCCTTCAATCCAACGGTGGAAAGCGGGGTAGTCTAGTCTTTTTGCATCTTTTAGGGCTATATAAGCCCTTGTAACACCTCATGTAGGGGAGAGAATGCATTATTACTTGGAATAGACAATCTCACAGGTGTGCTCCGGGGCCATCTGTCCCCCGAGAGAGCTTCCCTAGTGATACCGGCCTAGACCGTCTCGTAAGAGAACGAGATCGGAGCAGTAAGACGAGTATTCTGTCGTTCTTTCCACAGGGACTAGAGAAAACGAATCATGTAAAACTAACTAAATCAATGGCAAATGAAAATAAATCAGACAAAAGAAAACAGAGAAGATGTTGGAAGAAATAAAGAGAAAGAGGTGGTTTCCTCGACAAGAGACTAGTGTTCGTCCTGAACTCGTGTTTCGTAATACAAGCAATAGAAGGAAATCGTGTATTGGTAGCGCGCGAGGCAGCGCAGAAAACCATCATCGATCGCAATCTACGGCGAGTATCGACGAAGCACAAGTACAAAATAAACACAAATCATCTATAGCTCTTCTCAGCCACGATTCAACAACAAGCATAAGCAGTTCAAGTTCAAATGGTCATTCATGAGATCTCAGCCTTGAGAATAATTGAATCAAAACACAGCCAGAAAATAAGATGTTTCATAGTTTGCAATTTCAGAATAGACCAAAATTTAATTATTCAGGAATCACATTATCTTCTAGCGTTCTTAAATAAGTTGAATTGCAGTCAAGAATCGATCAGCACAGGTCAACTCAATTTAATTCATTCAAAGACGGGAATTTCCTTCACTGGACAATAGACAGTAAACAAATTTGACCCATACATTCAGTACACTCAAGAGTCATACATTTCAAAACACATCCAAAACTTCAACCTTCAGGAAAGATGGAAAGCACAAGATACTATACTGAGAAGAAGTAGATTCCATCCAACATAAACTCCAAATCTTAGACACAGTGAGCAGATGGCATTCACAATGACTTGGAAGCAAGGAATTAAACACTAGTTCATTCAGAAGTCAGTGCAATCAAGGCGTTGATCAGTAGAAGTTATCACACAAGAACAGATTGAAGCAACAACATGGCAGCAATAGGGAGACAATGAACTCGATTCAGATTAATCTAACATTGCTAATTGCAACTGATTCAGAAACTGTGTCCAGATTCTCATCATATACATTCATTTAATATCTCATACATTGATTTCAGTTCATCTTGATTCAAGCACAGAGAATTAAGGAAGGAGAGAATTGAACCATAGTTGCTCGATGCTGGAGCTGTCGTCTTGGAGGCTTGCTGTGGTCGTGGAAGAAGAACGCGGCCATCGGCGCTGAGGAAGAAGAAGTCGCCCAGGTCAAAGAGGATCAAGCCGTCGGATTGGAGTGGGGGCGGCGGCGTGGGGAGAGGAGCAGCAGCAGAAGGCGGCGCCCGTGGAGATCCGCCGAATCTGGCGTGCGGCGGCGCGAGATCGGGTTGGTGGAGATGCGGAGATCTGGTGGCGGCGCAGTTTGGGCGCAGGAAGGCCAAATCCGGCGCGGGCTTGGGGGCGGCGCCGGACTTGGGTGTCGTGGCAGATCCCGGCGCAGGCGCGGAAGGGGCGCCGGTGTATGTGGAGCCGGCGCGGTGGCTCGGTCGGCGACGGCGGCTGTAGGGAGAGGATCGGCGGCGCGGGAGAGGGCGGCTAAGGCGCTTGATTTGTGGCGCAGATCAGGGAGCTCCGGCGCGATGAAGAAGGTGGCGGGATGGTGGATTCGGTGGCGCCGTGGTGGAGCAGACCGCCGTGGTGAGCGGCGCGGGATCCGTGGGCGAGGAGACCACGAGGGGAGGCCGTGGAGGTGCGCCGAGGAGACCGGGGAGGAGGCGTGGCGACGCGGGAGCCTTGGAGGCACAGATCCGAGAGAGCAGTGAGGATGGAACAATTTAAGAAGAGTCAGGAAGAAGAAAGAAGGGGAAGTCGGCTTTGGGTTAGAGATGGACGGAGGTGTGGAAAAACCGGGGGAAGGTAGAAAAGAAGCTCCGCCGGCGGTCTACGGCCTGGCGGTCGCCGGAGTGGTGGACGGAGGTGAGGAAATTGGGAGCAAAGAGAGAAGGAGAAGGTAAAGTACAAAGAACCAGACTCAAGTTTCTCCCATGGTGGCTGGCTAGGGTTAAAGAAGAAGGTCAAATTCGAAAAACACCCTCGGGGTTTTAGAGAATTACAGAAATGGGATCTCGCAGCTAGGGTTTGGGATTCCGGGCCCTCGGCGACTCCGATTTTGGCGCGGTCGGATCCTACGCATCCGTGGAAACGCGCACTTCCATCAGGAATCGACCGATGGCCGAAACAAGTTGAAGAGGCATGACCGCTAGCCAGAAATCCATCTGATTCGCGCTGACCTGCGATAAAACTTGCAAAACAAATAATCCGGTCGATTTGGCAGTAAATCTGGAATAATCTATGTAAATGCCGAGGTATATGACTAATATGTGCATGATCGGGGGTTTAAACATATAGAAATTATGCACAAATATGATAATTATCACCTAGCCAACTTCGGTTGGGAGCACGCCGACAGGACTATGGCCTCCACTAAGGCCCGAACCTGTATAAACCCTCGTGTCATTTGTTGTGCTTGCCCGGCTAGAGAGGACCGATCACTCGGTTAGCTCGCGTCGTATTTTCTTCGCTAGGATAGTCCACAAAACCCACCGGGGTATTCGTAATACCACGATAGTTGGCGCCGACCGTGGGGACTCGTGACGAGATGTCATGGCTCCCCCGAGAACGAGGGCCCGCGCCCTTTCCAGTGACGCCGGTCCCGGTGACCCGGCGCCGCCCGTTTGGGACGCGACCGTCCTGGCACTTCCGCCCGGAGGCGGACAGACCCAGGTACCGCCTCCCACCTTCCCTGTTAATTTCGGTGGTTGGACCTCCGGGTCAGTCCCGGTGACCGCGGTCGCCTCGGCCGGGACCAGTCTCCCGCCGACGGCTTCCCCGGCCCCCCGGAACGCTTTGCTCGAGGCCTTAGTGGAGGGCTAGCTCCGCGCCCAGCGCTCTATGGACGAGCTGCTCCGTGTCTTGGAGAGGCCACCGGCCCTCACTTACCCACCGTACCCGTTCCCGAGGCCTATGCCCCATTTTACGGGTCACCCGGTGGCCCCTCTGGCCCCTGAAGGTCCAGCCACTCCGTACGATCCCGCCGGAGGGTATCCTCCCCCGGCGGGCCTTCCGTCCGGAGCCTTACCGATGCCGGGGGGTCACTTCATGCCTGGGGCCTTCGCGGTACTGAGGGACACCCTGTTCCGAGCCCATTCCCGAGGCTGGGAGCCTACTACATGCTGGGGGTTTTCCCTGCGTCGGGAGCCAGTCCCACCCCGCAAGTTGCGGTTACCGCACCAGGGGCAGTTCACAGAGCAGCTCCCGCGTCGCAGCGGGCCTCCCCTCAACGGCTCCCTGGTTCCGGATAATACAGGGGTTTCCCACTCTTCGGTTCTGGGCGTCGCCACGGGGGTTCGCTCCCCGGTTCCAAATAATACAGGGATTTCCCCCTTTCCGGTTCCGGGCATCGCCGCGGGGGTTCCTTCCCCGGTTCCGGATAATACAGGGGTTCCCCCTTTCCGGTTCTGGGCGTCACCACAGGGGGCTCCCCCTCACCGGCCCCGGTAGCACCCGGGCCGGTAGCTACAATGAATGGGCTCCCTCCTCCCCCTGGACTACCCCCAAGGGTGCCTCTGGCGGATCAAGTCCGCTTCACCCGGGAGGAGGTTGAGCGAATGCGTACGACAAAGTCTGGGGAGGAACTTCCCCCGGGTCGTGGACGCGGCGAGCTTCGCTCCCGCTCCGGCCGGGGGAAGAGACCCACCGAAGAACCAACCTCTCCTGGGGAGAGCCCAGACGTCTTGGAGGTCAGCTCCAACCCAGAAGAAAAGCACCGTTACTGCCATGCCAGCGGACCTCTTGGGGCCCTTCCCGACTCCGACAACGAGTGCGCGTCCCCTATCAAAGGAGACAGTGATCGAGATTCTCCTCGAGAAGTGGAGGGGGCTAAGCAGCCGTTGTGCCACAGACTCCGGTGCATTCGATGCCCGCGGCCTTACCGCCCGCCGCACATCAAGCACTACAATGGTGAGGCCGACCCCTATGAATTTGTACAGGTGTATTCCACAGTCATCTCGGCAGCCGGGGCGGATGAGACGGTGCAGTGCAACGTCTTCCCCCTCTACCTAATCGGGATCGCCCGCTCGTAGTTCTACAACTTGAAGGCCAGCTCCATCAAGTCCTTCGCGCAGGTTAAGCGCGAGTTCTACGCGAACTTCCAGGGGAACTATGTGCGTCCCCTGGACTCCTCGCAGCTGTATACCGTTTGGCAGACGATGAGGGAGACCATCCGTAGCTTTTTCAAGCGCTTTGCCCAAGTCAAGAGCAAAGTGGCTCACGTCCCTGACTCCACGGTAATCGAGGTGTGCAAGAGCGGGATCCTCCTGGGAGAGCTCCATCGTAGGCTCTCTCGAAGCTGCCCCTCCTTTGCCGACGAGCTCTTCAACGTGCTTGAGAAATACGCTCGGGCGGAGGAGGATGACCTCTAGAAGAAAAACCAGGGGGCTCTAGCCCCTGCTAACCGGGGGGCTAGGGACCCCCTCAAACGCCCCAAGCAGGGGGGTCGTAGCGAGCCATGGCCTTGGACACCTTTGTCCTCGAGGGTGGAGGCGGCTCGCGCGACGCCTCAAGGGGCAATCGCCCCTTCCCCAAGCCGAAAGGCCGTGGGGGAGGATAGTCATCCTGTGGTCGGGAAGGCCCCGTGGCAGGAAGCAGGGAAGGCCCGTGGTGCACTTTCCACAGGTCCAGTACCCATGTCACTTGGGAATGCCATCAACTGCTGCAGCAGTTCACCGCGTTCCTCGATCAGCATGGGCAGGGGGGACTCCGGCCTCCTTACCCCCTCAGCCGGCCTTACCAGCCCTTCCTGCTCCTGCGGGGGGACAGTAGGGGCAGACGCGGGAGGGGGAGCCGTTAGAAACTCTCCCCTTCCAAACCTCCCAGAGGCGTGTCAACGTCATCACCAGAGGGTCCACTTTCGGGCGAGACTCTAAGCGCCAGGGCAAGGAGTACGTGCGCGAAGTAAAGGTGGTGGGGGTGCTGCATATGTCTCCGCCACCCAAGTGGTCAGACGTCCCACTCACCTTCACGGCGGAAGACGTGCGCCGGGTTTTCTTCCCCCATGACGACGCGCTCATCGTCTCCGCCAACATCTACAACTGCCATCTGGCCCGCATCCTCATGGATGGCGGAAGCTCTGCCGACATCTACGTAAAAGCGTTTAGAGAGATGCAGGTGGATGAGAAGCTCTTGCAGCCCGTAGCAGTGCCTTTACAGGGATTCGTCCCGGGGAAGGTGATCCACCCCGTGGGGAAGGTGGATCTCCCCATGACGTTCGGCACCCCAGACAACTACTGGACTGAGATGGTCCGGGTTGATGTGGAAGACCTCCCCTCTTTCTACAACGCGATCATGGGAAGGACCTCAATCAATCACTTGGGGGCCACGATCCACCAGAACTATCTCTGCGTGAAGATCCCCGGACCTCACAGCGTGACCATCGCCCGGGGAGACCAAGAGGTGGCCTGCGCTTTATACGAGCGTGCCGCCGCAATGATCGGGAGAGTCAACATCATCAAAACCCCAGGGGGGAGGCCTCTCCCCCGGAATCAGACACCGTAGCGATACCCCCCGGGAGGTTCCTCCCTAAGCAGCGCCCGGAGGGGGACCTCCGGAAGATCCCGCTGTCCCCGGACGACGGGGACAAGACCGTTAGGATCGGGGCTTGACGAGGATTGACACCCGAGTCAGTTCAAAATTAAGTGCACGACTAGTTCAAGATAGATTCGAGCCAGACACGTGCCTGGCGATGCGAACTCAAGTCATTCTGAGAAGTGCCAGCCCGAGGTCGCAGGCTTTACGCGATCAGATCGCAGCTAGTGCGCGGTCAGAAGTTTGTATGTTGTGCACGGACAGAAGGCTGAAGATGTTGCGCGGTCAGCCTTCATCACGCAGTCAGCACACTTTTGACCAGGGAACGTGGGATTAATCTATTTCTGCTACAGGAATATCCCAAGTATCCCGAAGATTCTTCCACGTAGAGGAAAAACCGTCAGGAGGTTAATACGTGCAGTTATCCGTAAGTAACACGTGTTAAACCTGTGTGGGAGTTAAGAGTGGTTCTCTAAACCGCATCCAAGCAACCGTTTGGTCCCGTTACGACTTGGCGCCCTTTCGGCCAGTATAAAAGGGCGGCATGGTGTATCAAACGGGGGATATAGAGAGATCGAAGGATCACGAGATACAACACATCTCACTTGAAGAATCAAATAGCCAAGACTACGGCTTAGATTATATAGCATCCATGAGCCTTCTAGGCTTTATTTTGTACACTCATATAGGGAGAACCTTCACTTGTGAAGGTCTTTTCCCATCACTTTGTAACTCTTTACTACACATAGTGCAATCCCAACAGGACGTATGGCTATTACTCCCACCATCGAGGGCCCGAACCTGTATAAACTTCTCTGTGCTCCAGTTCTCCATAATTCTACATACCTTCCCGGAGGGATCCCTTGAAAGGTCTTACGAACTACAAATTCTGCATAAGTTCGGCTAAGGACCTCGAGTCCGAATCGTCGACAGCTGGCGCCTAAAATGGGGCCTTTCTCAAAGCGTCCTAATTTTCATCCGGAGGTTCGCTGAAATATGGCTGGAGTATATGATTCTGAGAATGATTTTGATCTCGAGGATTATGCTCACATTCCAATGCCTTCTCCAAGCGATCCTGTTCCGATGGAGGAAGTTGGAGGCGAAAATCTCCCAGAAGTTGAATCATCTCTCCAAGTCATGTCCATCGACCAGGAAGTGACTAGTGCACGGTCAGAACCCACCGAGGTTCTTAATGTGATAGAGGGTGAGTCCGGTCCGTCATACGACCCCGCTGAGGGGAAGGATTATATCGACCAGGAAATCAGCCCGGGGAGGTTCGACCCTGATAACCTCCACCATCTCTTTGATTTCGACTCCGACTCGGAACAAACCGAGATATTTTCTCCATCGGCGACCACTCTCCCTAGACAGTTCGCTGCCTTATCGGAGGAAGCTCCTGATCAACGGGCTGCTAGGGAAGAACAGGAACACAAACAGAAGGAGGATCAAGATCTCGAGCAACAAAACAACGAACTGCGCAGAACTGCCCTAGAGGCTCTTCAAGATGCGCAGGCTCGTTACGATGCTGCTCCGAGTTCTTCCCGACGATCACGTGGTCGCAGACGTGACCAGACCCCTTCTTTGCCTCTGGAGCATTTCCCGGTGGACGAAGAAACGGTAACACCTGGTGCCCCAAGGAGAAGTACACATGGTCGGCTGCGATCTATTGTGGAAGTCATGCGTAATTTCCCTCCTACGGTCACGGATGCGCAGAAACCGGCCTTCACCAGAATCCTGGCGGATATGGGACCCTCATTTGAGGATTCCAGTGGCAACCGCCCAGGTGGATTGCACTCAGAAAAGCCACATTGCAGCTCACAATAACAAGATGCATTATATAAAAATGCGAGTAATTTAAAACAAGTGCTGATCACAAGGACCAACATCACAATAACTTAGCGCCAAAATGACGCACTTAATTGTTAATACAAATTAAGGAGTTTTCGACACAAAGGTCGGCACAAAATAAAACAGTAATGATAAACAAAAGGACTTCATTGGTTTTCTTTTTCAGCAGCAGCGGTGTTGCACGGGCCTTCTCCACATCGAACTCCACCTTGGTGCATAACCCTTTAACCAGATGGGTCTTCAGTTTCTTCTTCTTGTTCCACATTGGGTTCAAGACCATAAGATTCGGGGTCGACGAATCCTTCTTCTAAATTTGTTTGTAAAAGCAAGGGTGAGCACATTGTCCACATGGTGCTCAACAAGTCCCAAGTAACAATGCATGTATATATAGATGAGGGGGAATTTCTCAAAGAATAGCTCTTTGGCTTTGTACATACATATAATAGATTTCCACATACAGCTTTGAAGAAAGGGTCTTTATTTTCGAAAGCGAGACTTGTAAAGTCCTAAGCTAGGTTTTCAGAAATGTTATGTGTGGTGGTCTTTCATGAGTCACCACTTTACTCAGATTTTGTAAAAAAACCTTCCAAAAGCTACTTGTGCTGCATCGACGTGAATAGAATTCACAGCGCGCAGACTCCATGACCTGGGAGCTCAGAGTATCCGATACTTTTTAAACTTTGCAAAGGTGCACCACCTTAATCCACCAATCATTCGGCTTTCAAGTCAGATCAGCTTCATGCGACTTTTACGCATGTGACAAGGCCGAGATGACACAACAGTTTACAGTCCTAGTATTAACTATTTCCCTGCCCGGTAAATAGACAGTTAAGTCTTAAGTACCGTTGTGGGTCCTCCCCACTGCCTTACTTCCTAGCCTGGGTCTATGTTCTCGCAAGACACATAGCCTCTCTTGATTACAGTCGCGCACGACTTAATCTGGCTTAGGGCGTCTTCCTTCTTTCCACCTTTTCCTCTCATGATTTTTTTCTGGACTCACATCACTCATGGCCTTCTGCGGCCCACCAGTCCTCGCAAGAAACTGGACCGGCAACCATTGCAGGGAAAAGCTAACACTAAAGAAAGCTACTAAGTTGCGCCCGTCCCATAAACAGGCAAGTGGTTGGTACGCTTTTCATGCCGCATAGAAGCACAGCACAAGGTTCTAGTCCTTATGAATCTCTAGTGAGGAGTCTTTCACATTCCCAGTGCGCACACAGCACCATCCACTCAAACCATCCTCACTATCGATTCCAATCACATTTTCTTTCACAAAAGGGTTTTGAATACACTTTTCTCATATGTGACCATTCAACATTTATCATATTATCTTGAGCATAGTATAGCCTAAGCATGATATTCAAGGGTAACAAGGGTGCAGGGGTATTCAATGTCAAAAGGGGCTTTACAATCATTTAGGTCATATCTAATCATTTTATTGAAACATAGTTCTTATTTGAATCTAAGGCATGCATATACTTGAAAACAGTTAACATACTTCATTTCAAAAAAGTAGGTTAGACATGATCAAGGGTTTGAGACTTGCCTTGCAGTGACGGGTCTAGCTGCTCAAATGAATCTTCGGGGATCTCCTCTGCTCCTTCAACGTCTGGTTCCACGGCGGGTATAAACAACACATACATACTATATAAGCATACAAGCACTAGAAAATAATACGTAAATACATCATGCATGCAGGGAAATGGTTTAGACAAGGTCACTTGACACTGGTCGAAGAGATGGGCTCAAAAGGACTAGAATGTCGAAGGGCTGACATTCGGCTCATGGCTTGACATTGCCCTAAATTGGTTCTAGGTCTGTTTTTTGGAGATGTGATAGTAGGGAATGTTGTAGATCATGGCTCAAAGGACTTACTGGACAAAGTGGCATTTCAATTGCTCAAATGAAACAAGTCCAAATCATCCAATGCCACTGGTGGACATGCACTGACATAGTGTTAGACATGGCCAGAAACTAGGGCATTGCATAACTTTTGACTCAGGACTCCAATTGATGCAAAACTTTGTCTGGGGTTTAGGCATTGATAATAGCTACAAAACTCTCAACAGGCTCAAAGGCTGAAAGTGGCCGGAGGGTGGCCAAATCCGGTGAGCAAACACGGTGGCCTGAACATGAATTGAACCACTGGACAGCAACATTGGCATGACCATAACTTTTGATTCAGGTCGATCCAGAAGTCGAGCTAGTAGACAAAATTGCTCAGGGGGTTGAGATCTTTCTAAATGACAAGGTTTCACCGGCTAGTTTGGCCGGAAAATGAACTCTGGCGATCGGGGCCGAAGACGAAGGCACCGATTTGGGGGTTTTCGTTCCAGGGCGTTTGAACTCAATTCCACTCTCGGGAAGCATCTAGGGGCTGTCACAAGGCTATTGGTGCACTCAATTTTTCCAGAGATTGGCTAGAGAAGCACGGCGGCGTTCTCCGGCGAACTACCGAGGCTCGAACATGGAAATCTGGCGCTCGGGGAAAAATTGGCGATTCCAAGCTTGCAGGTTTGTTTCTCCTAGCTCACTGATCAATACTCTCTACTAGCACGGGGATCAATTTGGCTTGAATCACTCGGCATTACGGGAACAGGGGATTTCGGTTTTTCCGGTGATTGCCGGCGTTGAGGTTCGCCGGGGGCCAATTGAACACTATGGTACGAAGAGAAGGATGAAGGGAGCTTACTGGTGGCGTTGGTTTGGAGAAAGAAGCTTCGGGCGAAGCTGGCACCGATGGCCTCAGAAGCAACTCGCCGGAGAAGAAAGTCTTCACGGCGGCGCTGGAGAACTCAGCAGCTCTCTGGTGGTGGAGGCTAAGGCTTACAATGCGGGTGGTGTGAAGAGATGCTGGGCAAAGGGAGGGCTTTATATAGCCGCGGGGTGAAGCTCTCGGGAGCAGCAGCAATCACCGGGGAGATCTTCATTCTGGCGCTGGAGCGGTCATCGAGGTACTTCGGGACACGGCGGGGTTCTGCCAGAGACGATGAATCGCGGGGAAACAGGATTCTGTCAGGGTGGTGTGGTGACGATCTCCGGGATGGCAGCCATGTGGCGTGAGGCTTCTGGCAGCAGTAGGCACGCGCGCGCGCGGGGAAGAACATGGCACGGTGTGCTTGAAGCGTTCCACGGTGGCGGTACAGTTGTGCAAGGTTAGTGGCTACGTGGCCGTGAAGGTGGCAGCACGAGGAACTTCGCCGGCGGTGAGCTCAACGGCGCGGCAAATGGCGGGCGCTGGTTGAAATCTTCACAGGGACCTGGTTGCGAACTTTGAACCTATTTGTGACGATTTGGACTGAACTGTGAAGGTTTTGGCTCGGGAATTTGGGCCTATTTGCAATTCTGAAGATCTGAAGGGCTGATTTGAATTCTGATTTTGCAGATGAGTGCTACTAAATGTCTTAGACTCATCTAGCAGGAAAAATGGTGAAATCCGATAACATCTGGTGTTTTTGACAAAAGTCGAAAACAGGGTAATTAGGGTAAACAGGGTAATTAGGGTTTGAAACTTTCGTCGAGGCTGAAACTAAGGTTTTGGTCGAGATTCTGGAATTCTTCCAGAAGGGAAAAATGTTCAGAAAAATGAAAAAAAGGTAATCACTTGATCAGGTCTGGATTTTGAGATGATCTGGGACTTTTAGTCTTTTCAGGTTTTCTGAAGCTTCTTAAAAGGACTAAATTGAAACACTTTTGGACTCAAACGTGAAAACGATCTGGGGGTGAAGCTTAGCTGCCAACTTTTTAGGTTAAGGTAGTGGCATACCTAAGATCAAGATAGGGTTAAGATATCAGGGACTCCAAAGAAGATATGCTGACTCACAAGCAGAAAAGATAGTCAAAAATAGGGATGTTACAGCGGAGAGGTTGGATGAGGTCGCATCTGAGGCGACCCCAATGGCCTTTTCCCGGTCGGTAACCCGTTCCCGTGAACGAGAGTGTTCTCACACTGGTTCAGGTCGACGAAGTTACCAGCCGCCTGTACCATCCCGCCAGGACAAGTACAGGCGGACACAGGATTCTCGTGGTAGGGATCGAGTCCCTGTCCACTCTCGTTTGGGATCGCGGGCAACTTCACCATTGCGTGAAGTCGCTCGTGATCCGGTCGGGAGTCACAAGGCAGTCCACGGTCCCTACGTTGGTTGTAAAGCTTTCTCGCCCGGCCTTCGTGTGGTCGTTTGGCCTAATAAGTTTCGACCAGGGGCCATAGAAAGGTTCGACGGACCTCAGAACCCATCCGAGTTCCACCAAATCTATATCACTGCCATCCAAGTGGCAGGAGGCGATGACTGGGTCATGGCCAACTACCTGCCTACAGTCCTTGAAGGACTGTCTAGAACTTGGCTGTTTAATTAGCCCGAAGGTTCTATCTACAATTGGGAAATGCTGTGCGATGCTATCCTCAGCAATTTCCAAAATTGTTATCAAAAGCCGGGTAAAGAGGACGACCTCCATCAACTACGACAAACTTCGACCGAAACCCTTCGGCAGTTTGTGTGAAGAGATTTGTCGGGGTGAGAAATACCATCCCGAACATATCTGACAGCGCCGTTATTAGAGCATTTAAACATGCTGTTCGATATCGGAGATTCACCGAAGACGTGCTCATCCATCCTCCTCGATCAATGGCCGATCTCTTTGATATGGCTGATCGATACTCCGACGCGGCTGAAGCGGTAGAATGGAACCGGATGGTCGATAAAGGTGACCTACCACCCCAACCAGGTTTCAAGGACGCTAGGAAAGAAGATTCAAGCAAGAAGCCCGAATCTTCGTCGGGCGGAAAGTCGAAGAAGTCGAAAAGGAACCGCTCTGGACAGTACCGCGAGGTCACAGTTGCAGAGAAGCCTTCTTCGACCAAAGGTAACAAGCCTTCATTTAAGAATAAAACTGCTTCTGGCCGTTGTAGTGCCGACCAGCCAGAAAAGTCGACTAATCCGCAGGAAGGTAAGAAATGGTGTCCACTCCACAACTCCGCGGGCCACGACCTCAAGAACTGCATGAGTTGGTTGAAGCAATTGGATGACTTCTACCAGGGAGTCGGACCAATGCCGACCTTACCGGCTAAAGAACAAGCATGCGGATTTAGAGACGCTGACGAAGACAAAGAGATGTCCTACCAGGTACCTCATAATCACATTAATGTTATTTTTGGGGGTTCCTCCTCTTTTGTTTCCAAAAGGCAGTTTAAGGCCTTTTATCGAGAGGTTAACCAAACGGAGACATCCCTTGGTGAGCCTCAGTACCCTCATTGGTCAGATACACATTTGACGTTTGATCGCACTGATTGTCCTGCGGGGCTTACTCGACCACTGAGGCTCCCTCTGGTCATTACCCCGATCATCAGTAATGCGAGAGTCGAAAGGGTCCTGATTGACGGAGGGAGCTCCCTTGACATTTTATTGGTCAAGGCACTCGACGAGATGCAAATTCCTCGTTTGAAGATTAAGACCATAATCCATCCGTTTTATGGGATAATCCCTGGTCCCTCCATGATGCCGTTGGGACAGGTGGTCCTCCCGGTCACACTGGGAGAACCAGATAATTTCCGAACAGAATTGATTACTTTTGACGTAATTGATTGTGATTCGGCTTACAATGCAATCTTTGGTAGGTCAACTCTTGCTAAATTCATGATGGTAACGCACTATGCTTATCAGTGCGGCAAATTTCCTGGCCCCAAAGGCGTCATCTCGGTCCGAGGTAGTCATAACGTGGCACTAACGTGCGACCGGCTATCTCTGGAGATGGTCGACCAGCTTCCGCTCCGGGACGCTCAGGTCACCACTGTCGCCACCGACGCGATCAAGGCTGTTCCTCGACCAGATGAGAAACTCAAACTAGCTCCATTGTACCCAGCTGATCCATCCAAGACAATTCAGGTCGGATCAGGCCTGGATGACAAATAGGAACTCGAGCTCATTACTTTTCTCTGGGCTAACACATATGTGTTTGCGTGGAAACCGTCCGACATGCCCGGTGTCCCAAGGGAAGTAATCGAGCACAGGTTAGCAATTCGCGACCAATAAAGCAAAAGCTTAGGCGTTTTGCTGTTGACCGACAAGAAGCCATTCGAGAGGAGTTGGATAAACTCCTAACAGCCGGGTTTATTCGCGAGGTCGATCACCCGGAATGGCTCGCCAATCCGGTCATGGTCCGCAAGTCAAATGGCAAGTGGCGCATGTGCGTCGACTATACTAGCCTCAACAGTGCCTGCCCGAAGGATGATTTTCCCCTTCCCCGCATCGACCAGCTGGTCGACTCAACTGTGGGTTGCGAACTGATGAGCTTCCTGGACGCTTACTCAGTATACCATCAAATTAGCATGGCAGTGGAAGATGAAGAGAAAACTGCCTTCATCACCCCGTTCGGCACCTACTGCTACGTCAGAATGCCGTTCGGTCTCAAGAACGCAGGTTCCACGTACCAGCGCTTGATGCAAAAGACCTTTCTTTCCCAGATAGGACGTAATCTCGAGGCATATGTAGACGATTTGGTTGTAAAAAGCACCAAGAGATTGTCTCATTTGGACGATCTCGCTGAAATCTTCTGTAACTTGAATCGCTTTCGAATAAAATTGAACCCGGAGAAATGTTCTTTCGGGGTTTCTTCAGGAAAACTTCTTGGTTTCCTTGTTTGTTCCAGAGGCATTGAAGTCAATCCTGAGAAAATCAGGGCCATCGAACAGATGAGGTCGCCGTCGACCATGAAAGATGTTCAACGCCTGGCTGGTCGCATGCCGGCCTTAAGTCGTTTCATATCGCGACTAGGTGAAAGGGGATTACCTTTTTTAAAGCCTTGTGGAAGCATCACAATTTCACATGGTCCGATGAGGCCGAAAAAGCATTTCAGGAAGTAAAGACATATCTATCCAGTCCGCCAGTATTGGTGTCTCCCGACAAAGGAGAACCATTACTTCTTTATTTGGCGGCCACACCGCACGCGGTCAGCGCTGTCCTGATCGCGGATAGGGAAGGAATACACAGACCCGTCTACTATGTGAGCGAGGTACTTCATGGTCCTAAGGAGCGTTACCCTGAGGTCCAGAAGATACTTTACGCACTACTGATGGCTTCCCGTAAGCTACGACATTACTTCCAAGCTCACAAGATCACAGTACCCTCCTCCTTTCCTCTGGGGGATATTGTCCGAAATCCAGAGAAATTTGGTCGAATCGCCAAATGGGCGGTCGAACTCGGTGCTTTTGATGTCCATTTCATGCCCTGCATGGCGGTTAAGTCTCAGGTTTTGGCCGACTTTGTGGTCGAATGGACCAACCCCGAGCCACCCGTGCAGGTGTCCGAGAAATTGGAATGCCCTGATCATTGGACAATGTACTTCGACGGTTCCCGTAGTTGCCAACACTCGGGGGGCTGGAGTGGTCTTAGTTACGTCTCAGGGCGAACAGCTTAAGTATGTCATCCAACTACACTTTGTTGCGACCAACAACGCAGCAGAGTATGAAGGTCTTCTTGCAGGGCTCTGGGCAGCAAAATTCCTCGGAGTCCATCGATTAGTGGTGAGGGGAGACTCACAGCTGGTCGTAAACCAGGTAAACAAGGAGTACAGCACCTCCGATGAGACAATGGCTCATTACCTGGGGGAAGTGAGGAGATTGGAAAAACACTTCAATCATTTCGAAGTCCAATACATCCCGCGAAAGGAAAACATTCTCGCAGACCAATTATCCAAAATTGGATCCTCACGCACATCCGCTCCGGCAGGAGTGTTCATTGAACACTTGGACCGTCCTTCGATCATGACTTCGGTCGAGGATGATCCGGTAATAGCCTGCGTTACCAACCTCGGTCAGGAACAGGATTGGACTTATCCATTGAGAGTCTATCTTGAACATAGGACCCTACTCGAGGATGAAACCGAAAGCGATCGGTTGATTCGAAAAGCGCGTCTGTACAAGCTCATAGAGGGAATTTTGTATAGAAAGGGTACTCAGGGAGTATTCCTGCACTGCATATCTCAGGAGGAAGGTAAATCCCTCTTGAAAGAAATACATGACGGTGTATGCGGTGCGCACGCGTCATATCGTACACTGGTCGGAAAAGCTTTTCGACAAGGATTCTACTAGCCTTCGGCACTCGATGATGCCAAGCACATGGTCAAGATGTATCCTCAGTGTCAGTTCCACGCGAGACAGGTTCATCAACCTGCCTATGCATTACAAACCATTCCCCTCGCATGGCCTTTTGCGGTCTGGGGGATGGATATAGTTGGTCCTATGCCACAAGCGGTCAGTGGGTACAAGTTTCTGTTCGTAGCCACTGACACGTTTACAAAGTGGATTGAGGCCGAACCGGTACAAAATATTACCGCATCAGCAGCACAAAAGTTCTTCCATAAGAACATTGTTGCTCAATTCGGTGTTCCAAACCGTCTCATCACAGACAATGGTTCTCAGTTTGCCAGTGGTCTTTTTCTGGACTACTGCGATCCGATTGGGACCAAGGTGTGCTTTGCTTCTGTGGCACATCCACAGAGCAATGGTGCCATGGAACGGACCAACGGGCAGATACTGCAAGGCATCAAAAAACGTGTTTTTGATCGCCTTAAGACTCTCTCGGGGGCTTGGGCAAACGAGCTCTACACCGTTCTATGGGCACTACGAACTACCTCTAGTCGTGCCACCGGTGAGACGCCCTTCCATCTGGTCTATGGAGCCGAGGCCGTGCTGCCTATGGAAGTTGGTATTGGATCTGTTCGGACAGAACAATTCGAACGAGTTGATCAGGCCGAACAACGATTACAGGATCTCATCCTCTTAGAAGAAAGGCGTGATCGCGCTTTGATAAAGTCCGCGTCATACTTGCAAGCTTTGCGCAAGTACCATAACAAAAGGGTGCGACCACGTAGTCTTAACGTGGGCGACCTGGTTTTACGAAAAATTCAAGACCAGTCTAATCGCAACAAATTCTCCCCGAAGTGGGAAGGCCCTTATACAGTTGTCTCTGTGCCGCGACCAGGATCAGCGCGATTAGCCATGGAGGTGGTTGAATTCTGTCCAATACATGGAACATCGATCAACTACGTGAGTTCTACGTGTAAGTACTCAATCCCTTTTCCTGTTCAATTTGCATTGTTTAATAAAACAAAAAGTCTTTTGGTTTCATATGATGAACATCTCCTTTCATGCCCATGTACTACGAACTCGACCCGGGGGCTGATCGCCGGCGGTTAGATCACTACAACGTTCTAGTCGGATTCGCTGGACGATCTCATGACCACTTCCAGATAAGTCACTCCTAAATAAGTCGTTTCTCAACGCATACGGGGCTTTCTGGTAAGTCCTTGGTCGCCTGAGTGGCTGTCGATTTGCTACAAGGTTAGGCGTTACATTGATCATAATTACTGGTCCGATCGTACACCCCTGGTCGTTACACTCGTATTTCTCCTATGTTTATAATACTAAGCCTTCAGTATCTATAATCACAGGCAGGGGCTAGGGCGATATGCTTATAGTATGAAACAACAAAAAACAAAAATATATTTACTTTCTTTGAAAAATCAATTGGTACATGCATTGCATTCTACATGTTATATTTGTACAGTTGTAGGGATTATACAATCCCGAGCTCGGTCAGGAGTTTATCTACAAGGGGGGTGATCTCCTCCATGATCGCCTCCAGTTGCTCTTCACTCTCGGTCTCTACCGGTCCCACCAGTGGATTCAGATGCATATCTGGGCCATGGTGGAGACGAAACCGGCAGAGAATGGCGGAGGCTACTGATCGAACCCTGGTTCTGATCGCCTCTTCCTATCGTCGTGTATCTTCAGGAAGATACTCGAGCAGTGACTCCGCTTGGGCCATGACTAGTGAAGACCAGTCGCTCGAACTGAGGTCGTCCTTTGTGGTCTCAACCAAATCAGCCCTCAGAATATGGGCCATCATCTTTAGCTTTTCAAAGATGGATTGGCTCAGGTCTTTGTTCGCCTTGCGGGTACAGTTAATGGAGCATTGGAGGATCGCCTTGTCCTGACCAAGTCGTTTTATTTGACTTGCTTGCGCTGCACTAAGAAGAGTGTCACTCACAAATTATGAATTCAAGTCTTCCTAGTCGGGAATCGACTTACCAGAGAGTTCTGACCGCAGCTTATTAAGCTCGACCTCTTGCTACAAAACCATAGAGATCGACATGAGCTTGTTCGCGGCTAGCTCCCTCTTCAGAGAAGCAACCTCCCTGTAACAGGAAGAATGGTTGTCATAACAAATTTGTATCTATACAAATTGGAGGGCATTTATCCTTACCTGCGCAAGCAGTCTCTTTCTTTTTGTATGGCCTCGACGCTCGCTACCATAACGGTCGATCTGGCCGTCATCCGGGATAATTCCTGTGATACAAAGAGAAGTCAAAGGTGTCCTATGCACAATTCAGGCACCAAAAGAGAAGTTCATCATACCTATGTATACTCCCGGAATGAAATATCCTCCGGGATGGCGAGAGGTCTGGTCAAGGGACCCATCACGGCCTCGACAGGAGCAGTAGGAGGTTGTACCTGCTGGGCCTCAGTCGCAGGTTCTATGGTCTGCGACTGGGTCTCCGCGCCTGATTCGTCCCCGACGGTCTGGACGACTTCCTGGACCAGAGGGATAGAGCGCTCCTCACCGGAGGCTCTGGCACCAGTAGTAACTTCATCCCTCCCTGGGGCGGCTGAAGGGCTCGGTGCTACCTCTTTGCGCCTACAAAGAAAGAAGGAGTGGACGATTACACCAGTAGTCGCCACAATTCGATCCAGAATAACCGGAATGGGGTTCTTACCTTATTTGAAATCCCATCAGCTTCTGGGATTTTAGGGAAGGATCCCCTTGAGAAAGAGGACAGTCGCTGTCTGTCCTAGTCTTCCTCTTTGTAAACAGGGCTTTTTCCCCCTATGTATGTTCTCCTGTAAGTACATTCATAAGGGATGATAAAGACTTAAGTGGTAAGAATTCATACCTGTGTAACTTGTCCGGTTGGCAGGGAGAAGCAACTGACCCTGAAGCCTCTGGGGCTTCAGGAGCAGGGATCTCGTCCGCGACCACGGGACTTTCGGTGGCTGTGGAGTTTGCTGCGGTTGCTTCTGTTTTTGTGGGACGAGGTGGAGTCTCGCCGGATGGAGAGTCTGCTATCTTCCTCCTCCGGCGGATCAGGGGAACATCATCTTCCTCCTCCTCGCTCCTCTCGCCCTGTACAACGAAGAAATGATTCCAGTTTGTACCTGGAAGAACAGGAGGTACGTGATATCTTACCGCAGTCTTTCTTGCGGTAGGAGGGATGCTCCGTGAAGACCCCTCCCCAAGAGTTTGCTTGGATTTCTTGGGGGCAGGATTCCTCGTCCTGGGCTTCGAGGAGATCTTCTTCACGTTCTTCACCGTCGGCTTTCCCAGGGAACCGACGTTTTCACTCGGGAACGTCGCCTCGGCGAATCTCCCCAAGAGTTGTTTCATTCCGACAAATTTGTCAGCGCTGAGCATACATAAGACCTACGAATAGGAGCTAAGTGGAAGATGACATACCTTTCGGCGCTCCTGTTTGAGGTCATCGACGGCGTGAACCAAGCTCTGTGGGCGAGGCGATCCCTTGGGGCCCTCCACTTTAGCGTTGTAGGCCCTGAGGAGGTAATTTGTCCGCCTCTCGACCTTGGAGGAAGGCAGAACTGTTCCCAGAAGATCAGTCAGAAAGCATATAACAAGAATATGGGGTTTCGGTGTCGAAATCGCATACCTTCATTGTTGTCCAGGGTATTGTCTGTCATGGACTTGATCTCCCAAGCCGGATGAGCCCTTTCACGCAAGGGGCTCACCCGGTTCTTCATAAAGTCGCGGATGACGTCGCGAGCCGTTAGTCCCTGTTGGACTAGGTGAAGAATTACCTCGGCGTGCTTCATGAACTCAGTGTTCATCGCCGGGAGGGAGTCCAACTCGCTCGGCTTCTCTGGCCACGAGTTCTCAAACCACAACCCGCTCTCAGATGGAGGGGTGCAGTAAAATCACTTCTGGTGCCACTCGTGCACCGAATCCCGCAGGGGTGGGAAGGGATACTCCTTCTTCTCCCTTATCCGGAAGTAGATACATCCGGCGGCGTTGGCTCTCTTTGACCACGCCGAATAGTAGAAACGTTGGAAGAGATCTACGCTGGGATACACTCCGACGTATGCTTCACATAGATGCTGGAACACCGCCAGAATCAGGACCACATTTGGGTGGAGGTTGATCAAGTCCAACCCATAATGCTCGAGGATGTCCTTCAGGAACCGACTCTCGGGGAATCAGAACCCACAGCGCATGTATTCCTCGAAGACCACCAGTTTGCCCTCTCCGATGACTGGGGTTTCTTGGTCCTTCTCCACGGGCCGCCAATTGATTAGTAGCCACGGAGGAAGGATCTCCTCCTTCTCCAGCGTCAGCAGACTCTCCTCGGAGTGGTGGATTGATCTGCTCCAGGATGTCATTTCTTGTGAGGAATCGGGAGGAAAGTTGGCAACTTTGGGGAAGACGGAGGCTGAGAAGAATGAGGGTTTTTGTGCGGCGAAAGTGTTGAGGAAGGGTTTTTGGCTGTGTGGCTTCCTCAAGAAGCTACCTGCTCCTTTTATAGACCCGAGGAGGCGCACTAATGTGAGTAACGTTCCACTCAAACGTTCCACTTAATATTTTATTCGTTTCCCATAATGGATACTATCTCTGGCAGACCCGTTAAAGTGTTCCTGGTATCGGATCTGAAACAAAAGGACTTCTTTGTTTCAAGGTTTGAAGATACAAACGTGAAAAGTTTTCCAAGGGTTTTCGGAGGACATTTTCCTTCGTGTGCCTTGTAAATTTTCATGAAAATATCCTATGACCAAGTTTTTGGACGTACGGATATGTTTTGATCAGGTTGCGGTATGATCGGAACCATGTCTTCGACTAAGCTCTGATTCTAATCGAAGTGATGGTCTGATCGAGTTTCCGTTCTGATCACAGTAATCTTTCAAATTGAACTTCGGTTCTAACCGCGGCTTCAAGTCTGATCGCGGTATCAGTGCTGGTCGCGGTACTACTATAAAAACGCGGTTCTGGCCGCAGAACTGGAGTTTGCCTGTGTATGAGTGGTTGTAAAGACATTTCTTATGGCCATGTTTTCACACAGAACTTGTAAAGAATATTCATATGAAGAAAAAAAAATTTTATTTCTTGCATCCTTTACATACAAAAGGGATACCGGCGACCAGAGCGTCGACCTGATCCGAAAGAAGTTTGCAAAGTTCTCCTAGGGACATGTTGTTGTCAGTAGGATGTACACTGACAACCCCCAGAGAACTAGCAACTAATCTAAGCCTATCTACATCATCCCTAACAAGAGAAGCACTATTGTTCCTAATCAAGTCGGAGAGTTCTCGCTGTTGCTGAGCGTGGTCCCTCTCTCGACGGAACTGGTGAGCCTCTTCACGGGATCTTTCAAAACATTCTGCCAGGTGCAGAATCGCCGAAGACATCTCTTCGGTCTTCTTCTCCAGGGCTTCTTTTTCCCCTTGGGGAGTTTGTTCGAGGGAAGGAGGTAGAGTCTCAGCAGGCTGGTCGCTGGGGGCACCAACAATTTTCATCTCCTACATTTGCAAATGTTGGTTTTACAAACTATAACAAACAAGCAAAGGGAGACAGAAGTAATTACCAATGCTCGCAAGCGACAGGTTGGTATATGCATCTTGGAAGGTTGATCATCTGACAAAAGCGAATGATCACTGGATGGTGGAAGTGCAACCTTCCCACCATATGATTGCTTTCCCAACACAAGTTGGGGGTCTTCTGGACGGGTAGTCACCGCTTGCCTACCAGAAAATCGATCACCCAAACAAAAATGGGGAGCATTGGGATGAAATGGAGAAAACTGAGAAGAACATCCCTCCAAAGGTAGAGATGAAAGTTCAATTTGCTTAGGTGCATGAGGAACAGAAGGAAGAAAGAACGATGATACGTCTTCTACCTTTGCTTTGCTGGAGGATCCCTCGTCAACCTTGGGCTTCTTCCTTGAAGGAGATGGATCTTCAGGCATCTGAGGCCCTTGCTCGAAAACTTCCTCTTCATCACTCTCAATCTCGATGATGCTGTGATCCGCCATCAGGGAGTGTATGAGGAGAAAAATGAAGGTAGCTTTAAAAGAAACTTAGCCGAGAGGAGAACTTGTGGAGCTTTGTAATTCGAACGTTTCGGTATTTATAGCCGCCAGGATGATGGTTCACTTGCCGAGCGCCTCGAGTTTTTAAAAGCATTTACAATTTCACCTCGGGTTAAAAAATGTTTCAACAGCGCCATCATTACTCGTCGCATAATACCCAGAAACCCGTCTCGGGGAACCAACCGTCACACTTAGTGCGCCACTAAGTGGGGGATTTGAAGCGTCAGGTTAAAAATCCGATGCATGTCTTGAAATTCGAAATAAACACGTCCCTTCGTTTTCTTCGAATTTGGGGGCTAGCTGACGAGGATTGACACCCGAGTCAGTTCAAAATTAAGTGCACAACTGGTTCAAGATAGATTCGAGCCAGACACATGCCTGGCGGTGCGAACTCAAGTCATTTTGAGAAGTGCCAGCCCGAGGTCGCAGGCTTTACGCGATCAGATCGCAGCTAGTGCGCGGTCAGAAGTTCGTATGTTGTGCGCGGACAGAAGACTGAAGATGTTGTGCGGTCAGCCTTCATCACGTGGTCAGAATACTTTCGACCAGGGAACGTGGGATTAATTTATTTCTGCTACAGGAATATCCCAAGTATCCCGAAGATTCTTCCACGTAGAGGAACAACCGTCAGGAGGTTAATACGTGCAGTTATCCGCAAGTAACATGTGTTAAACCTGTGTGGGAGTTAAGAGCGGTTCTCTAAACCGCATCCAAGCAACCGTTTGGTCCCGTTATGACTTGGCGCCCTTTCGGCCAGTATAAAAGGGCGGCATGGTGTATCAAACGGGGGATATAGAGAGATCGAAGGATCACGAGATACAACACATCTCACTTGAAGAATCAAACAGCCAAGACTACGGCTTAGATTAGATAGCTTCCATAAGCCTTCTAGGCTTTATTTTGTACGCTCATATAGGGAGAACCTTCACCTATGAAGGTCTTTTCCCGTCACTTTGTAACTCTTTACTACACATAGTGCAATCCCAACAGGACGTTGGGCTATTACTCCCACCATCGAGGGCCCGAACTTGTATAAACTTCTTTGTGCTCCAGTTCTCCATAATTCTACATACCTTCCCGGAGGGATCCCCTGAAAGGTCTTACGAACTACAAATTCTGCATAAGTTCGCCTAAGGACCCCGAGTCCGAATCGTCGACAGGGCTGATCTCCATGAAGAGCACGCAAAGCGACTCGTGGTTTTCCTGCGCGAAAACTCTGATGTTTTTGCGTGGAAGCCCTCCGACATGCGGGGCGTCACCCGGGATGTCATCGAGCACAAGCTCGCGATGACCCCCGGTCACCCCCCGATCAAGCAAAAGCTGAGGAAACTCTCCCTCGAACACCAAGAGGTGATCAAGGTAGAGATTGCCCGACTCCGAGAGGCGGGGTTCATTCGGGAGGTCTTGCACCCCGAGTGGCTTGCGAACCTAGTCCACGTGAAGAAGTCAAACGGGAATTGGCGAATGTGCGTGGACTTCATCGACCTCAACCGCGCCTGCCCCAATGACAACTTCCCGCTCTCGCGAATTGACCAGTTGGTCGACTCTACCGCGGGGTGCAAGTTGATGAGCTTCCTGGATGCGTACTCGGGCTATCATTAAGTCCGGATGGTGAAGGGGGATGAGGAAAAGATGAGTTTCATAACTCCTCTCAGAACCTTCTGCTACGTCCACATGCCCTTCGGGCTGAAGAACGCTGGGGCGACCTTCCAGCGGCTCATGACGTTGGTCTTCAAGGACCAGATCGGTCGCAACGTCGAAGTCTACGTCGACGACGTGGTCGTCAAAAGTCACCGCGCAATTGCCCATGTCGATGATTTAGCGGAGACCTTCCGCAACCTCCGCGCGTATGGGTTGAAGCTCAACCCAGAGAACTGTGCGCGGGGGCAAGCTCTTGGGCTTCCTTGTGTCCCAGCGGGGCATAGAGGCAAACCCCGAGAAGATCCGGGTGTTCCTGGATATGCCCCCTCCGCGCTCGGTCAAGGACATTCAGTGACTCACCGGCCGCTTGGCCGCACTGAGCCGCTTCGTCTCACGGTCGGGGGAACGCGGCCTCCAATTCTTCAAAATCCTCCGGAGGCTCGAGGGGTTCCGGTGGACCCCCGAAGCCCAGGAGGCCTTCGACAACTCGAAGAAGTACCTCACGAGCCCCCCAATGCTTGTGAGCCCATCTCCGGAAGAGCCCTTGCTCCTCTACCTTGCCGCGATCCCGGTCGCCGTAAGCGTGGTATTGGTAAAGGAGCAAGATAGGCAGTAGCGTCCCATGTACTACGTGGGTGAAGCCCTCCAAGGGGCCAAAACTCAGTACACGGAGATGAAGAAGATCTGCTACACCCTCCTGATGGCGTCCCGGAAGCTTCATCATTACTTCCTGGGGCACCCCATCACCGTTCCGTCATCCCTCCCCTTGGGGGAGGTGCTTCGAAACAAAGAAGCCACTGGCCGGATAGGGAAGTGGGGGGCCGAGCTCGCCCCCTTTTCCCTTTCCCTCACGGGACGCTCCGCCATCAAGTCTCAGGTCCTCGCCGACTTCGTGGCGGAGTGGACTCCTGCCTTCGGGCCCGGGGACGAAGACCTCCCCGCGCTGCCCCGACGCAGTGACCATTGGAGCGGCCCCTCGCCGCCTTCGATAGCGGCCCTCCCGGCGCCCCCGGCACCATTGGAGCCGGAGAAACCGGAGGTGAGGTTCGCGGAGGCCTCGCCTCCGCGGGTGGAGTGGCCTGTAGACGGGGGGGGAGCCCCTCGGTGTACGAGGTCCCGCCGGAAGTGGAGGTCCCGGGGGCCCTCCCGCCTGGGAAGGGGAAAGGGCTGATGATCCCCCCCGGTGTGGGACCCCTTCCGAGACTTCCTCGGCCACTTCCTCGGGGGACACCTCCTCCGCGACGAGGATGACGACCACCGCCACCCCGGCCGAGGTTATGCCGGGCGCCCAGGTCCGGGGGCTCGTCAAAGGCCACGGCGGGACCAGCGCCGGGCGGGAGACCCCCTTGATTCCCGCGGGGGAGGTCGAGCGTTAAGCGGAAGGCCTGCAGACCCCGAGGGTCCAGGCCTACGTCGCGGAGGGAACGCTCCACGAGTGCTTTGGGGAGCTCCGGTCCCTCCAAGTTCAGGTATTCACCCGAAGTGGTTGTCGCTTTCTTTTGGCTTCCTGCATCCAAAAATTTTTCTAACTCGGGAATTTGTAGGGGGCGGCGATTATCTGGGGCGTTGAGCAGCGCGTCGGCCGGCTGCTCCAGGACGCGGAGGACAAGGCCGCCACCTTCCTGGGTCAGCAGGACGAAGCTCTCCAGGAGCTAGCCCGGGTCCAAGCCCAGGTCCATGTCTCGGAGGCCCTCAACGGCCGCCTTCGGGAGGAGGCAAAGGCGAAGGAGGAGGCGTTCCGGGAGCTCGAGGGGTTGAGCGTTCGGGCGGTGGTGGATGCGGGCCGCTCCGTCCGCTCGGCCCTCGTGAGCCTTGGCGTAAGCCTAGGCTCCGGGGGTGGCTTAGAGGTGCCCCCGGCCACACTCACGGAGGCTGTGCGTTTTCTTAACGCACAAGTCTCCGTGATCCCGGAGGCTGCGAATGCCCGGGCACGAGGCCGTGTGATCCCCGTCGTCGCGGCTGCGGCCGGGCTCGTCGAGCACCGGGGGGTGGGCGCCCGGGCGATCGGGGGCCGCATCCCCCAGAGCTTCCCCGAGTTCTTCGAGCCATCGCGCCGTGAGGTCGAGCAGCTCGCTGGGGGCTTCGACGACCGGATCGTCCGGGTGAGATTCCCGGCACCTGCGCCTCCGGCAGCGGATGCCCCAGCCCCGGTGGAAGCCCCCCGGGGGGAGGACGCCAATGAAAGAGTATGAGCCTCCCCCCGGGTCTTAGATAGGACCCTTTTGTTTTCTTAGGATTTGGATCCTGGTAGCTTCTTAGAAGAAGCCCCGGACACTTGTAAAAAGACATTTTGAATGAAATAGAATTAGAAATTTTTCTAAGTCTGGAATTGAATGCAATGTTACCAGGGTTCCCGGGAGGTTACTCCCGGGCAAAGGTCCGGGAGGGGTTCCCCGGGGGCGAGGCCTTCGAGCCCCGGCTGGTGCCCCCCGGGGGAAGCCCAAGCGGCTTTGATCTTGCTAAGCCTCATCTCCGGGAAGCGCAGCGGGGACGCCGTCCGGGAGCCGATCCAGTTGAGGTGGCATCCGGAGTGGCACTTGGACAATTTTGACAATCATCACGCCGAATTGTCCCCTCCGCGTCTGGGGTTCCGGATGATACCCCCTCTTCAGATAGTTCCTTCTGCGGGCTGTGAGTACTGGCCCGAAGATGTGCTCTGGGAAGCTTGATGCCGCGTACGCGCATTGTACCGAGACCTGGCCCGAGAGCAAGTGGAGGGCCTCCGGGAGTATTAGGCGTAGGAGCCTTAGGATGTAGAGAACTTCCGGGTTTTAACCCAGGTTGTATCGTTTCTGATGCCCACCGAAGGGGGAAGATGTCCTCCGGGTTGAAAGATCAATAAAGCTGTGTTTGCGCTTTCTTCTTTGAGTCTTCTTTTTTTTTTCATGGATGGTCTGGGCGACTCCTTTTCATAAGAATGAGCCAAGGTTGCTCGTGATCGGTGCGGTCGACACCCGGGGGTTCCTTATCCCCCCGCCTACAGCGGGCCGGAGGGTAGCTCCGCGCGCTGTGGGGGTAACAAGGCCCCCGGGGTGAAGATGACCTGTAGCATAAGAATTTTTTCAAGTTAGAAAATTCTAAAATGAGGTTTCCAAAAGGGGACCATCATCCGGTCGCCGTGAGAACGGGGAGCCGGGAATAAGGCCTCGTGTGGAAGAAACCCAGGAAAACCCGATGGAATTTCCGGAGGCGAGCTTCCTGGGACACGATCGTACGGTCGCCGTGAGAACGGGGAGCCGGGAATAGGGTCTCCGGGAAGAGGTCCAAGAAATCCGTAATTTCTCCGGGGGACAATCATCCGGTCGCCGTGAGAACGGGGAGCTGGGAATAGGGCCAGAAATCCTGACGAAGATTCCGGAGAAAATTCTTCCGGGAGACAATCGTCCGGTTGCCGTGAGAACGGGGAGCCTGGAATAAAGTCTCCGGGGAAATGATATCCAAGAAAGCCAGAGACGTCCCGCTGGGGAGAGCGTCAACTCCCGGAGGAGGAAGTGCCCGATGATGGGTCTGAGTGTTTGGGTAGGGGACTAGTCTCCCAAAGTGACTCGTTACCATGGCCACTGGGGACCGGGTTGCCGCTTACACCCTCAGTCCACGAGGGCTGATCGTAGGCCGCCCTACAGGAGGGACTTGCTGGGTCTGGGCCCACTTCCTCACGGAGAGGGCATCCTCACGGGGAGGGCTTCCTCGCGGGGAGGGCATCCTCGCGGGGAGGGCATCGCCGTTAGGGGCGGTAATGAGAAGAACCTGCAATGAGAGTTGAAAAGAATCCAGTTTTATTGATAACGAAATGAAATACAGTGCCTCCCCCGCGCAGCCGCGAAGGGGGAGGGAAAAGTAAAGACAGTGTCCCTCCTCCCCCTCCGGCGTGATCGCTCCGGGGGAGGGGACAGGCCCGTTAGGCTAAACATAGAACTTGCGAAGTAAACGCAAGTTCCACGTGTGCTTCAGCTCCTGCTCTTGGAGGTTGGAGAGCTTGTAGGCCCCGAGCCCAGGACCGCAGAGATCCTGTAGGGGCCCTCCCACTTGGGGGAGAGCTTACCCTGGACTTGGGGGTCCGTGACGCGCTTGAGGACAAGGTCCCTAAGGTGGAAGGATCTTTTGCACACGCGTTGGTTGTATGCGCGCGCCATCTCGCGCTCGTATATGGCGTGGCGGAGGAGCGCTCGGTCACGTTCCTCCTCGACGAGGTCGATCTCCAGTCGCTGGTTGGCCTCGTTGGCCTAGTACGCTGCGGTCGTGGCTCCGTCTAGGAGCTCGACTCGCAGCGACCGGAAGCCAATCTCCGGGGGGAGGACTGCCTCCGCCCTGTAGACTAGGGAGAAGGGAGTACGTCCCATCGCCCGGGACGGGGTCGTGTGCATGGTGCAGAGGATGCTAGGGAGCTCCTCTGCCCAAGCACCCCGCTTAGAAGCGGTTTATTCGAGTCTCCGGCGCAATCCTTGTAGGATCACGCCGTTGACTCTCTCGACTGCCCCATTGCTCCGGGGATGGGCCACTAAGGCGAAGTGGATGACGAACCCCAGGCCTTCGCAGAATTCCTGGAAATAAGCCGAGTCGAATTGGGTCCCGTTATCCATGGTGATTTCCCGGGGGACACCAAAACGACAAACGACGTTTTTCTAGAAAAACCGTTGAACGGCCCGGGACGTGATGCTGGCCAAGGGTTCCGCCTCTACCCACTTTGTAAAGTAGTCGACCGCGACCACCGCATACTTGTATCCTCCAAGCGCTGGGGGGAAGGGCCCTAAGAGGTCCATCCCCCAGTGCACGAAGGGCCAAGTGATGGGGATGGTCTGCAGCGCTACAGGGGGGAGGTCTCGCGCGTTGCGCATGACCGTGGGCCAGTAGAAGCCCTGTCGGAGAGCCTTTGCCGCGATGGCACGCGGGGCTAGGTGAGAACCACAGCTCCCCGCGTGGATGTCTTCGAGAAGTTGGAGTCCCACCGGCCGGGGGAGGCAGCGCAGGAGGGCGGAAGCCCCCCGCTTGTAGATCCTCCCCTCCAGCAGGAGGTATGCCCGAGCTTTAGCCCGGAGGCGCTTAGCCTCAGTCTCGTTGGGAGGGTCCCCCTCCCCCTTGATGAAGGAGATGAAGGGGTCCATCCATGACGGAGTCCGGGTGATCTCGGCGACCTCCTGGACGTGAGGCTCGTCGGCCGTGTCCGGGGAGGCCACCGAGGGCTTCGTGATGATTTCTAGGAAAGCTCCCTTGGGGAGCGATTCTCGGGCGCTGGCCGCCCGGGCCAGGGCGTCGGCCCGGTCATTGTCCCTTCACGGGATATGCCGGGCCTCGAGGCCGTCGATATGCCTGTGCATCTTTCGCACCTCCTGCAAATAAAGACTCAAGTTTGCGTCATGGCACAGGTAAGACTTGTCCATTTGGCAAACAACGAGCTGAGAATCTACCTTCACTAGGAGGCGCCAGATCCCCAGGGAGCGCGCAAGGGGCATCCCGAGGAGCAAAGCCTCGTACTCGGCGACGTTCTTGGTTGTGGGGAACTCGAGCCGCGCGGCGTACTCGAGTTCCTTCCCCTCGGGGCTCCAGAGGACTACTCCCACGCCAGCCCCGACGAGACACAGTGACCCACCGAACATGAGGATCCAATGGTCACTGCGTCGGGGCGGCACAGGGAGGTCATCGTCCCCGGACACGGAGGCAGGAGTCCACTCCGCGATGAAGTCGGCGAGGACCTGTGACTTGATGGCGGAGCGGCCTGTGAGGGACAAGGAGAAGGGGGCGAGCTCGGCCCCCACTTCCCAATCCGGCCGGTAGCTTCTTTGTTCCGCAGCACCTCCCCCAGGGGGGGGGACGACGGGACAGTGATGGGGTGCCCCAGGAAGTAGTGGCGAAGCTTCCGGGATGCCATCAGTAGGGCGTAGCAGATCTTCTCCATCTCTGTGTACCGAGTTTTGGCCCCCTGGAGGGCCTCACTCACATAGTACACGGGGCGCTGCTACCCCCCTTGCTCCTTCACCAATACCGCGCTAACGGCGACTAGGGTCGCGGCAAGGTAGAGGAGCAAGGGCTCTTCTGGAGACGGACTCACGAGCATTGGAGGGCTCGTGAGGTACTTCTTGAGGTCGTCGAAGGCTTCCTGGGCCTCAGGGGTCCAACGGAACCCCTCGAGCCCCCGGAGGATCTTGAAGAACTGGAGGCCTCGATGCCCCGACCGCGAGACGAAACGGCTTAGCGCGGCTAGGCGGCCGGAGAGCCGCTGGACGTCCTTGACGGAGCGCGGCCGGGGCATGTTCAGGAATGCCCGGATCTTTTCGGGATTTGCCTCTATGCCCCGCTGGGACGCGAGGAAACCCAGGAGCTTCCCCCCGCGCACGCCGAAGGCGCACTTCTCCGGGTTGAGTTTGAGCCCAAACGCCCGGAGGTTGCGGAAGGTCTCCGCCAAGTCGTCGATGTGGGAGGCTGTGCGAGGGCTTTTGACGACCGCGTCGTCTACGTAGGCTTCGATGTTGCGGCCGACTTGATTTTTGAAGACCAGCGTCATGAGGCACTGGAAGGTTGCCACCGCGTTTTTGAGCCCGAAGGGCATATGGACGTAGCAGAAGGTTCCGAGGGGAGTTATGAAACTCGTCTTTTCCTTGTCCCCTTCCGCCATCCGGACTTGATGGTAGCCCGAGTAGGCGTCTAGGAAGCTCATCAGCTCGCAACCCGCAGTGGAGTCGACGAGCTGGTCAATCCGCAGGAGCGGGAAGTTGTCTTTGGGGCAGGCGCGGTTAAGGTTGGTGAAGTCCACGCACATCCGCCACTTGCCGGTTGACTTCTTCACGAGAACGGGGTTCGCGAGCCACTTGGGGTGCAGGACCTCCCGAATGAACCCCGCCTCTCGGAGCCGGGCGATCTCCCCCTTGATTGCCTCTTGGCTCTCGAGGGAGAGCTTCCTCAGCTTCTGTTTGACGGGGGGGTGACCGGGGGCTACCGCAAGCTTGTGCTCAATAACCCCCCGGGCGACGCCCCGCATGTCCGAAGGCTTCCACGCAAAAACATCGGAGTTTTCATGCAGAAAACCTGCAAGTTGCACTGCATGGTCCTCGGGGAGCTCTGCCTCGACCCGGGCGATTTTGTTCCCATCGCCCGGGGACAGCAGGACCTTCCCGAGGCCCCCTTCCAGACGCGGCTTGAGGAGGGGCCTCCTGGGAGGCGGTGCAGCGACGTCTGATTCCGGGGGAGAGGCCTCCCCCCCGGGCGCCTTAATGAGGTTGACGCTTCCAATTGTGGCGGCGGTGCGCTCGTATAGAGCACGGGCCACGTCTTGGTCTCCCCAGACGTTGATCACGCCGTGCGGCCCGGGGATCTTCATTCAGAGGTAGTTTTGATGGGTGGCAGCCCCCAACCGGCTGATTGTGGTCCTCCCCATAATCGCGTTGTAGGATGAGGGGAGGTCCACTACGTCGAAGCGGACCAGCTCGGTCCGGTAGTTCTCCGGGCTGCCGAATGTCATAGGGAGATCTACCTTGCCCAAGGGGTGGATCGCCGTCCCCGGGACGAACCCTTGCAGGCGCCCTGCCGCGGGTTGCAGGAGCTTCTCATCCACCTGCATCTCTTTGAGGGCCTTCAGGAATAGGACGTCGGCGAAGCTCCCGCCGTCCACGAGGATGCGGGCCAAGTGGTAGTTGTAGATGGTCACGGAGACGATGGGCGTGTCGTCGTGGGGGAAGCGAACCCCTCGCGCGTCTTCCGCAGTGAAGGTGAGGGGGACGTCCGACCACTTGGGTGGCGGGGACATGTGTAGCACCCCCACAACCTTGACTTCACGCGCGTACTCCTTACGCTGGCGCTTAGAGTCCCGCCCGGAGGCAGCCCCTCCCACGATGACGTTGTTGCGGCGCTGAGAAGTTTGGAAGGGGAGAGCTTCTAAAGGCTCCCCCTCCTGCGGCTGCCTCTGTGGACCCCCCGCGGGAGCGGGAAGGGCCGGAACAGCTGGCCGAGGGGGCAAGGAGGCCGGAGTCCCCCCCTGCCCGCGCTGGTTAAGGAACGCCGTGAAGTGTTGCAGCAGCTGGTGGCAGTATCGGGTAGCGTGGGTACTGGACCCGTGGAAGCTGCACCACGGTCCTTCCCGACTTCTCCCCGCAGGGCCGTCCCGGCCGCGCGAAGACTGTCCTCCCCATGGCCTTTCGGCTTGGGCAAGGGGCGGTTGCCCCTTGGGGGGTCGCGCAAGCCACCTCCGCCCTCGAGGACAAAGGTGTCCCGAGGCCGTGGCTCGGTACGCCCCCCTGCCTGGGGCGTTTGAGGGGATCCTTGGCCCCCCGGTCGGCGCGAGCGGGAGCCCCCTGGGTCTTCTTCCAGATGTCTTCTTCTTCCGCCCGAGCGTACTTTTCGAGTACGTTGAAGAGCTCATCGGCGGAGGAGGGGCAGCTCCGGGAGAGCCTTCGGTGGAGCTCCCCCGGGAGGATCCCGCTTTTGCATGCTTCGATGACCGTAGAGTCGAGGACGTGGGCCACTTTGCTCTTTACTTGAGCAAAGCGCTTGAAGAAGCTTCTAATGGTTTCCCCAATCCTCTGCCGGACGGTGTACAGCTGCGAGGAGTCCAGGGGACGCACGTAGTTCTCCTGGAAGTTCGTACAGAACTCCCGCTGGAGCTGCGTGAAAGACTTGATGGAGCCGGCCTTCAGGTTGTAGAACCAGGAGCGGGCAATGCCGGTGAGGTAGAGGGGGAAGACGTTGCATTGTACCGTCTCATCCCCCTCGGCCGCGGAGATGGCTGTGGAGTATACCTGCACAAATTCGTAAGGATCGGCCTCACCGTTATAGTGCTCGATGTGTGGAGGGCGGTAGGGCCGCGGCCACTGGATGCTGCGAAGTCTTCGGCATAGGGGCTGGTTAGCCCCCTGCACTTCCCGGGGAGAGCCCCGGTCGCTGTCTTCTTTGACGGGGGACACACCCTCGTTATCGGAGTCTGGGAGCGGTCCGAGAGGTCCGCTGGAGTGGCGGTGGCGACGCTTTTCTTCCGGACCGGGGCTGAGCTGCCGGACGTCCGGGCCCTCCTCCGGAGAGGCAGGCTCTTCAGCGCGTGTCTTCCCCCGACTGGTGCGAGAGTGAGGCTCCCCATGCCCGCAGCCAGGGGGAAGTTCTTCCCCGCGCTCAGGTGAATGCATTCGCTCGACCTCCCCCCGGGAGAAACGGACCTGTTCCGCCGAGGGAGGGAGCTTACGCACTGTAGCTGCCGACCCGAACGCTTCCGGGGCCGGCTGGGGGGAGCCCCCTGTGACGACCCCCGAGACCGGAAAGGGGGAAGCCCATGTATTATCCGGAACCGGGGAGGGGGCGCCCACGGCGACATTTGGAACTGAAGTGGAGGGAGCCCCCGTGGCAACGACCGGAACCGGAAAGGGGGAAGCCTATGTAATATCCGGAACCAGCGTCGGGGGAGGCCCCAGGGCGGCGTCCGGAGCCGGGGAGCCGATGTGGGGGGAGGTCCGCTGAGGCACGGGAGCTGCTCTGTCGACCGCCCCCGGTGCGATAAACGCGACGCGCGGGGCCGGACTGGCTCCCGGCGTAGGGAAACCCCCAGCACGTAATGGGCCGCAGGCCCTGGGAATGGGCCCGGAATGGGGTATCCCCCAGGCGCCATAAAGGGCCCTGGCAGGAAGTAGCCCCCCGGCACCGGGACAGGCCCGGGTGCCGGGAAGGGTCCGGACGTACAGCCCGCAAGGGGAGGGAACCCCTCGGCTGGGTCATACGGGGCGGCCAAAACTCCCGAGACCGGAGGGGCCGCCGGGTGACCCATAAACGGGGGCATAGTCCCCGGCTATGGGTGCGGCGCAAATGTTGGGGCCGGAGGCCACGCCAACACGCTGAACAGCTCATCCATAGAGCGCTGGGCGCGGAGCTGGCCCTCCACTAAAGCCTCAAGCAGGGCGTCCCGGGGAGCCGGGGGAGCCGTCGGGGGCAGACTGGTCCCAGCCGAGGTCCCCGCGGTCATCGGGAGCGACCTGGAGGTAGAAGCACCTAAGTTAAGCGGGAAGGTGAGAGGCGGTACCTGGGCCTGGCCGCCTCCGGGCGGAAGCGCCGGGATAGCCGTGTCCCGGACTGGCGGCGCCGGGTCTACGAGACCGGCGTCACCGGGAAGGGTGCGAGCCCTTGTTCTTGGGGGAGCCATGGCGTCTTGTCACGAGTCCCCACGGACGGCGCCAACTGTCGTGGTATCACGAATACCCCGGCAAGTTTTGTGAACGATCCTAGCGAAGAAAACGCGATGCGGGCTGACCGGGTGGCCGGTCCTCCCCCGCCGGACAAACACAAGAATTGACACGAGGATTTATACAGGTTCGGGTCCCGGTGGGGGCCCTAGTCCTGTCGGCGTGCTCCCGACCGGAGTCGGCTGGGGAGGCTCTCTCGGGGGGGAGGCTTCCGGAGCACACCAGTGAGTTTTGGCTATTCCAATAATGAATCACTTGTCCTTGCAACTGAGGGTACAAGGGCTATTTATAGCCCCAAAAAAAGCAAAAAAGACTAAACTACCCCGGACGCTACCGTCGGATTGAGGGGTAGCAACGTCCTTCTCCCGGTCAAGCGCCTTGGATGCTTGACAGGTGGTCGCTGATTCCCGAGGAGCTCCTCGCGTGACCTGCACGTCATTAACAACCAGAGACTTTACCTTTAGAAGGGCGATGAGGCCCGGGACATGCACCGGAGGCCAGGTCCCCGGGCCAAAGGCGGCTCCCGGGACCGGCACCGGAGGTCGGGTCCCGGGAGCCAAAAGGCTGCGCCCGGGGCGGGGCACCGGAGGCCACTTCCCCGGGCAAAAGGCGGCGCCCGGGACCGGCACCGGAAGCCCGGTTCCCGGGCAAATGGCGGCGCCCAGGACCGGCATCGGAGTCCAGGCCCCGGGAGCCAAAAGGCGGCGCCCGGGGCAGGCACCGGAGGCCACGTCCCCGGGAAAATGGCGGTGCCCGGGACCGGCGCCGGAGGCCAGGTCTGGGAGCCAAAAGGCGGCGCCCGAGGCAGGCACCGGAGGCCACGTCCCCGGGCAAATGGCGGCGCCCGGGACCGGCGCCGGAGGCCAGGTTCCGGGAGCCAAAAGGCGGCGCCCGTGGCAGGCACTGAAGGCCACGTCCCCAGGCAAATGGCGGCGCCCGGGACCGGCGCTGGAGGCCAGAAACCGGGAGCCAAAAGGCGGCGCCCGGGGCAGGCACCGGAGGCCACGTCCCCGGGCGCATGTGACGCAACTTACCTGGATTAGTCTCGCGGAGATTTCCCCCAACACAATCACTTTAAATCAGAAATGCCCATATCAGATTTGAGTTCATCTTTTCTCCAACCAGTATCTTCCAAATCCAGCTGATCCAGCTCCAGAAACTTTGCCATCTAGATGTTTTTCACCCTCCTGAACATTTTTGTCTTCTATCAGGACTTCTAATTCAGCCTAGAACAGAAGTTATAGCTATGCCCTAGTTGCTGTACTGTTTATGTTGCATGTGCTCCAGGCTAGTCAACTTCTTCGCCGGTTTTCGTCACTTTCCGGCCATCTCCTGCCAGATCCTGTTGACACATCTGTTTCCGTTAGCATGGCCTACCTACCAGACAAAGTGGTGCATCATTTGGAGCCCTAGATCGAAAGTTATGGCAAACCCTAGTTTCTGGCCATGTCAACCCTATGCCACACTATGCCAGCCAGTGGCATTAGCCCTGTTCACCCACCTTTGGTCATGCAAACCAAAAACTACCTTGTCAAACAGTTGCCTCACTACTTTGTGCACCATATTCTTGAATCAAAACCCATTTTGGCCACTGGGAACTATTCAAACCATGTCAATGCCATTCTTGGGCATTGTCAGCCCTTGTCAGCCTATGTGAGCCAGTGGCATTGAGCCTTTTCACCTACTTCCAGCCATGCATTTTGAAAATAACTTTGTCTCTTAGACTCCTGATGTTGTGATCTACATTTCCTTCTACTGTCACAACTTGAGTTGAGCCCTCTATCATCCATCAACCCTATGTCGATGCCTTGAACCGTATGCCAACCTAAAGACGTTCGCTGTTTTTGGGCGAACCAGTCACAACCTTGATATTATCCTGATATTTTGAGACATTTGAAACCTTGTAGACCTTTGACAACTAATCTTAACCCTGGTTTCCATAGTTTAACCCTAATCGCTTCCCAAAACCCCAAATCTTGTATCGCCGAGACGCTTTCACCTTGCATTATCGCATATAGTGGATTAGTAAGAGTAGTATTGATTGTAATGCCTATTTGCTTGTTTGATCCTTGTTCAGAGCAAGAGCCCGAGTTTGAAGACTTCGTCGCAGACCCGACATCAACTACTGTTTCTTACGAAGCGGAAGGCAAGTCATATTCTTGAATATCTTGAACCTATATTTTAAGAATTGTTAAGATATTACCTTGATTATAAAGTAGTATTGCATGTGTTGAGAAAAGAATGATTTGGCAATACTGTAACATCCCTGTTTTCGCTATCTTTTCTGCTTATGAGTCAGCATATCTTCTTTGGAATCCCTGATGTCTCAACCCCATTTTGATCTTAGGTATGCCACTACCTTAACCTAAAAAGTTGGTAGCTAAACTTCATCTCCCAGATCATTTTCACATTTCAGTCCAAAAGTATTTCAGTATAGTCCTTTTTAGGATTTTCAAAAAGCCAAAAAAGCCTAAAAGCCCCAGATCACCTCCAAATTCAAATTTGATCAAATGGTTGTCCCCCTTTTATTTTGCTGAACGTTTTTCCCTTCTGGAAGAACTCAAAAATCTCAACCGAAACCCTAGTTTCAGCCCTGACAAAAATGACAAACCCTAATTACCCTATTTTATCCTGTTTTCGATATTTGTCGAAACCCTCAGATCTTAACAGATTTTGCATTTTCCCTTATGGATGAGTCCAAGTATTTTGGTAATACTCATCTGCAAAATCAGATTGCAAATCAGCCCCTTAGATTTCCAAATTTGCAATCAAGTCCAAAATCCCGACAAGAACCTTCGCAATTCAGTCCAAACCCTCACGAATCAGCCCTTTTGCCTCACGGTTTAGTTCCTGGCTTCTTTTCTTCGACCACGACCAGAAGCCCACGTGCACGACCACGACCAGAGGACGTTCGACCGCGGTTGCCGCCACCGTTCGCTGTGAACCAACGTAGCCTTCACCGCCGGCTAGTTGTGCCTCCGCCAGTGGCCAAGTCCCACGTGACCACACGTGCTCGCGTCGCGCCAAGGAACGCCACCGTAGCGATGACCGGAGACCGTAGCTTCACCGTTCGCGCGCGTGCCTGCCATTGTCAGAACTTTACTGCCATATAGTTGCCATGCCGAAGCTCGCTATCCCGTCGTCCTGACGAATCCAGATTTCGCGCGATGCTCCGTCTCTGGCAGAGCTCCCGCCGTGTCCCAATGCGCCTCGCTGACCGCTCCGGCGCCAGAGAGCATCCCCCGTCGATTTGCTGCCGCTCCCGAGGACTCAACCCCACGGCTATATAAAGCCCCCTCTTGCCAGTGCTTCACCTCACACCAAAGCTCACTAGAAACCCCGTAGCATTAGCACCAGAGCTCGCCTTCGTCTTCTTCCCCGACGAGCTGCTTCTGGAGCTCACGGTGCCAGCCTCGACCGTTGCCTCCCAATCCAAACGAAAGCCACCAGTAAGCTTCCCTCATTCCCCTGTACGTTTCATAGCAGTTAATTGAACTCCGACGAGACCTAGCGCCGGTGATCGCCGAGATTGCCTGTTGCCCTGTTCCCATAATGCCGAGTGATTCAAGCCAAATTGATCCTCGTGCTAGTAGAGAAAAGTAATCACTAAGCTAGGAGGAGTAAGCCTGCAAGTTTGGAATCATCAATTTTGCCCCGACCGTCGAATCCCCAAATTCGAGCCTCGGCAGTTCGCCGGAGAACGCCGCTGTGCTTCTCCAACCATTCCCAGGCAAAATTGAGCACACCAGTAGCTTCATGATGACCCCTAGATGCTTCTCGAGCGTGGAATTGAGTTCAAATGCCATGGAATGAAAATGCCCAAATCGGTGCCTTCGTCTTTGGCTCCGATCACCAGAGTTTGTTTTCCGGCCGAAACCAGCTGATGAAACCTTGTCATCTAGCTAGGCCTCAACCCCCTGAGTATTTTACTCCACTGGCTCAAACCCTGAATCGGCCTAGATCAAAAGTTATGATCATGCCAAGTTTTGTCCAGAACCATGTCTGTGCCGTGTCACCACCGTGGTTCATCGACGCCGTTCATCGCCGTCCGGCCACTTTCTACCCTTGAGCCTGTTGAATGATTTGTTCCTGTCATCAAGACCTAACCCCCAGACAAAGTTGTGCATCAATCGATGCCCTAGGTCAAAAGTTATGCAATGCCCTAGTTTCTGGCCATGTCCAGCACTATGTCAGTGCATGTCCATCAGTGGCATTGGATGATTTAGACCTGTTACATTTGAGCAATTGAAATGCCACTTTGTCCACTAAGCCTTTTGAGCCATGTTCTACAATATTTTCTACTGTCACATCTCCAGAAAACAGACCTAGAACCAATTTAGGGCTATCTCAAGCCATGAGCCGAATGTCAGCCCTTCGACATTCAAGTCCTTTTGAGCCCATCTCTTCGATCAATATCAAGTGACCCTGTCCAAACCCTTACCCCTGCATGCATGATATATTTACGTAATATTTTCTAGTACTTGTGTGCTTATATACTGTGCATGTGTTGTTTGTGTCCGCCGTGCAACCAGAGGTTGAAGGAACAGAAGAGATCTTCGAGGATTCATCTGAGCAGCTAGACCCATCACTGCAAGGCAAGTCTCAGCTCTTGATCATGTCTAGCCTAATATTTTGAAGTGAAGTACGTTAACTGTTTTCAAGTATATGCACACCTTAGATTCAAATAAGAGTTATGTTTTAATAAAATGATTAGATATGACCTAAATAACTGTAATGCCCCATTTGACATTGAATATCCATGCACCCTTGTGACACTAGAATATCATGCTTAGGCTATGCTATGCTCAAGATTATATGTTAAATGCTGAATGGTCACATATGAGAAAAGCATGTTCAAAACCCTTTCTGTGAAAAAAATGTGTTTGGAATCGATAGTGAGAATGGTTTGATTGGATGGTGCTGTGTGCGCACTGGGAATGTGAAAGACTCCTCACTAAAGATTCATAAGAACTAGAACCTTGTGTTGTGCTTCTATGCGGCATGAAAAACGTACCCACCACTTGCCCGGTTATGGGACGGGCACAACTTAGTGTCTTTCTTTAGTATTAGCCTTTCCCTGCAATGGTTGTCGGTCCGGTTCTTGTGAGAACTGGTGGGCCCCAGAGGGCCATGAGAGATGTGAGTTCAGAAAAATTATGAGAGGAAAAGGTGGAAAGAAGGAAGACGCCCTATGCCAGATTAAGTCGTGCGCGGCTGTAATCAAGAGAGGCTATGTGTCTTGCGAGAACATAGGCCCAGGCTAGGAAGTAAGGCAGTGGGGAGGACCCACAATGGTAATAAGGACGGGAATGTCTATTTACCGGGCAGGGAATTGCTAATGCTAGGACTGTAAATTGTTGTGTCATCTCGGCCTTGTCACATGCGTAAGAGTCGCATGGAGAGGTACCGACTTGAAAGCCGAATGATCAGTGGATTAAGGTGGTACACCTTTGCAAAGTTTAAAAAGTATCAGATACTCTGAGCTCCCAGGTTATGGAGTCTGCGCGCTGTGGATTCTATTCACGTCGATGCAGCACAAGTAGCTTTTGGAAAGTTTTCCTCAAAATCTGAATAAAGTGGTGACTCATGGAAGACCGCCACACACAGCATTTTCTGAAAATCTAGCTTAGGGTTTTAAAAGCACCGCTTTCGAAAATAAAGACCTTTTCTTTAAAACTAAGTGCGAAAATCTATTCCATTTGTATGTAATTAGCCAAAGAGCCATTCTTTGAGAAATTCCCCCTCATCTAAATATACTTGCATTCTCATTTGGGACTTGTTGAGCACCATGTGGACAATGTGCTCACCCTTGCTTTTACAAACAAATTTAGAAGAAGGTTTCGTCGACCCTGAATCTTACAGTCTTGAACCCAATGTGGAACAAGAAGAAGAAACCGGCTTGTTAGAGGGTTGCGTACCAAAGTGGAGTCCGATGTGGAAAAGGCCCGTACAACACCGCTGCTGCTGAAGAAGAAGACTGATGAAGTCCTTTTGCTTATTATTACTGTTTCATTTTGTGCCGACCCTTTTGTCGAAAACTCCTTAATTTTGTATCAACATTTAAGTGCGTCATTTTGGCGCTAAATTATTGTAATGTTGGTCCCGGTGATCAGCACTTGTTTTTAATTACTCACATTTTTATATAATGCATCTTGTTGTTGTGAGCTGCAATGTGCCATTTCTGAGTGCAACCCACCTGGGCGGTTGCCACCGGATTTCTCAAATGAGGGTCCCATAGAATCTGGTATCAGAGCAAAAGGCTCGACTGTAGGTCGTAACCCTTAGATAGACTTTGGCGTCCATAGAAGAAAAGTTTGCTAGTTCTTTGGCAAAAATTTGTTTACGAAAACCTATTTTCCTTAAGAAAAATGTTATTTTTGATTTTTGGGAAAAAGCTTTGGACTTCTCTTTAAACTCATAAGGTGCCTTTCGTTCTATCTTCAGATGGCTTCCGACAGGACATACCTTCACGGAGATGAGCTTGGGTCATGGGCGCTGTTGTTATGGATGATGCTGCAATTTCTTGGAGCACAGGACAGTCAGAGGCCAGAATACTATGTCTGGCAGGATGAGATCAACGGACGACCCATTGGTTGTCGGGCTTCAGTGATTGTCTATGAGATACCCGAGCACGGGAGAGGCTCAGGAAGACGTCAAGCCCGCAGAGAAGAAGAAGAAGATGCTATCTTAGACGCTGCCCGTCGTGCCGTAGGTACCGTCCGGCAGTTGTACAGCGACTACCTTTCTGATTCCCCCTACCGCTTCGTGCCTTACCAGGTCCCCGGATCAGAGCGCCGAGTTGTTCTTCCGTCCAGCGACCAAGAGGACGCTATTCTGACGAAGACTCGAGACGTCGTTCGTGCTTCGGAGATTGGATACACCCGCCTACTTTGAAACTACGAGCGTATTCGCGATGACCACCACTACCATGAGGGCATGCTTATGAGGGCTCGTGCAAGTCTCCAAGAAAAGGAAAAACAGATTCAAGAATTGGCTGAATCAAGTGGAGAGAAGGACCTTGAAGCTGCAGAGTCAGTAGTCAAGAAAAGTTGCCCAAAGTTGAAGATCACCGCTCGCAAGAGGGTAGGAAACTTAAAGGAGTATCTCAGCGGTTTCACGCCTACGTTGCGTGGCATAGTCATCAACGGTCAGACGATCGAGCTTCCCTGCACTACGAAGAAGGAGAAGACCCCTGAAGGAAAAGGGAATGAGATTGTCAACATTGACGACGACAAGGAGGATGATCCGATGGATGCAGATGACGATGAGGAGGAGGATCCCGAGGAGGTAGAGCCTTGTGATTCTTCTGATGATGCTGAGGAGTGACCGCAGATTTCCTTTTGTTGTAGCTGTTGTTTTAGTGTGGTTGATGTATGATGGATGTTAGATGAGCTCTGTAAGCCGATGAGGCTAGAAGCTTTGTATCTTTTGAAAAGTTGATTTATGAAAAAGTCATTTTGCATATCCTTACTCTTATCTCTTGAGTTAAATGTCAGCATCCTTCTAGTGTGATTCCTTCCGAATCAATGTCTCTATTCTTAACCTCCTGTTTGAGTAGGATGGTTAACACGCGTGCAAGACCCCAAGAAGGAGAGCTAGAAGGAAATCCCAGCAATGCAAGGGCTACACCCGGAACAAGAAGCCGCACTAACCCTGATAGACCAGGATCTTCGACGATGCCACAAGGAAGTGACATCAATGATGTACTGTTATGGATGGAGCGAAACCGACAAGAGTCAGCAACTGTGCAGAACCAAATCTCAGGACAGTTGATGCAACACATCGCATCTGGACAAGCTGAAGGATCCGCAACGGGTGTGAAATTAACCGACTTTCAGAAAACACGCCCCCCGACCTTTTCGAGTACAGAAGACCCCATTGTGGCCGACGATTGGTTAAGAGACGTGGAAAGGAAGTTGAACACCGTTCAGTGCAGCAATGAAGAGAAGCTTCTGTCTGGATCAAATCAACTAGCTGGACCCGCTGCTGCTTGGTGGGAAAATTACCAGACTGTACACTCCAACAGAGATTCGATCACTTGGAACGAGTTCAAGGAAGAATTCCACAAGTACCACGTCCCAAAAGGTGTTGTTCAAGCAAAACGCCGAGAGTTCGTGAATCTGCGACAAGGAAACAGGACCGTCAAACAGTACCTGCATGAATTCATTCAACTGGTGAGGTATGCCCCTGAAGATATTGCGACAGAGGAGAGGAAGATCAACAAATTTTGTGAAGGACTACAAAACTCCTTGCAATACCAGCTGTCATCTCATGAGTTTACGGACTTCCACGTCCTGATAAACCGACTGCTTAAGATGGAGGAGAAGAGGGGAGTGATTGAAGAAGACCGAAAAAGGAAGGCTTTGCCCAACTCATACCAAGGAAGTGCTAGTCGAGGGAGACCGATGCCTACTTACCGACCAGCCTTCAGACCACCGCAGAGACCCCAGAGGCCTGCGCCTACTGCAATACCACAGTGTACCGGATGTAGAGGAAACCACTTCTTGAAGGATTGTCCCCTGAAGAATGAGGAGTGCTTTCATTGTGGAAGAAGGGACATCGTAGGAACACTTGTCCACTACAACACTTACCATCCAATGTTGCCCGAGCACAAGCTGCAAGACCCCCTGTTCCAACCCAAGGCTTCGCTAGAAATGCTCCACCCTCTAGAGGAGGAAGATTCCAGAATGGCCGAGGGAGAGGAATACTTGCTGCAGGTCACGGAAGACTCAACTACGCATCTGCCGTTGAAGCGGGAGAAGCATCAGACGTTGTGATCGGTAGGATCTTCATTCACTCTGAACTTTTGGTTGCATTATTGGACCCTGGTGCTACTCATTCATTTGTGTCAAGACCTTTCGTGCTCAGAAATAAGTTGCCAGTATCTGCATTAGAGTTCCCTATTTTAATTCAATCCCCTGGAGCTCAGATGCCTGTCAACTCTATCTGTAGAAATATCACCTTTAGTATTGGCAATCTAGGATTCCTAGCAAACCTGCTAGTTTTGGACCTTCAAGGATTAGATGTCATCCTTGGAATGGACTGGTTAGCCAAGCATAAAGGTCAAATGGACTGTGAGAAGAAAGCAATAACCCTGATGAATGCTGAAGGAAAACAAGTCACATTCCACGCAGAGAGATCAATGGTGAATAACCGAGCGTGTAGTTTGAACAGCTTAGAAGGAGTTGAGTTTGAAGGAGTTCCAATAGTAAATGAATATCCAGAAGTTTTTCCTGAAGAGCTTCCTGGAATGCCACCAGATCGGGACATTGAATTCTCAATCGAATTAAAACCCAGATCTGCCCCTTATGCAAGAAAGCTTGCATGTATGGCAAGTGAAGAACAAGAAGAGTTGAGAAAGCAAGTGGAAGAATTGGAAAGAAAGGGATTTGTTAGAACAAGTTCCTCACCTTGGGGAGCCCCTGTGCTTTTCACTAAAAAGAAAGATGGCAGTCTACGACTTTGTGTCGACTACCGGAAACTGAACGATATGACGATCAAGAACAAGTATCCTTTACCAAGGAACGATGATCTCTTTGATCAACTAAGAGGAGCCAAGATATTTTCAAGGATCGACCTGAGGTCCGGATACCACCAGCTGAAGATTCGAGAACAAGATATTCCAAAGACTGCATTCATAATGAGATATGGATTGCAAGAGTTTACCGTGGTGCCGTTTGGTTTAACGAACGCACCAGTAGTATTCATGAATTTGATGAACAAGGTTCTCATGGAATTTCTGGACAAGTTTGTCATTGTGTTTGTCGATGACATTCTCATCTTTTTGGAGTCAGAGGAAAAGCACGCACGACATCTCAGGATGGTGCTGGAAAAGGAAGTAGAACATCGACTGTATGCCAAGTTCGATAAGTGTGCCTTTTGGTTAAAAGAAATCTCATTCTTAGGCCACATTATCTCTGGCAAAGGAATCTCAATGGATCCATAAAAAATTCAGGCTATCATGGAATGGAAACAACCGGAAACAGTAACTGAGATAAGAAGTTTCCTAGGATTAGCCGGATATTACTGGAGATTTGTCAAAGGATTCTCCAAGATTACAAAGCCACTCACCAGGCTGCTAAAGAAAGATGTTCCATTCGACTGGACAGAAGGATGCGAAAAGAGCTTTGAGGAATTAAAGAAGATATTAACAACCGCACCTGTCCTTACATTACCAGATAACAAAAAGGATTTTGAAGTTTATTGCGATGCGTCAAAGCAAGGACTAGGCTGTGTCCTTATGCAAGAAGGGAGAGTCATAGCTTATGCATCAAGACAATTGCGACCACATGAGGAGAATTATCCAACTCATGATTTGGAATTAGCCGCCGTTGTTCATGCGCTAAAGATTTGGCGACACTATCTACTTGGAAATAGATGTGAAATCTACACGGACCACAAGAGTTTGAAATACATCTTCACCCAACAAGACTTGAACATGAGACAGCGAAGATGGCTAGAACTGATTAAAGATTATGACCTTGGAATACACTACCACCCTGGAAAAGCAAATGTAGTAGCAGATGCCTTGAGCAGAAAATCCTACTGCAATCAAACGAAGACATTAGAAACACCACCCCAATTTCTTAGAGATTTCAAAAAGTTGAATTTAGAGTTTGTTGAGCAAGGGACCTTCGCCGCATTAACAGTGAATTGCGAGCTGAAGGACCAAATTTGAAAAGCTCCAGAAGTAGATCAGAGTATTCAGAAGATGAAGGAGGACATGAAATACGAAGATGCAATTGACCTTCGTGAGGACGAGGAAGGAATTTTGTCGTAGGATAACCTAATCTGTGTTCCAGAAGACCAGGAAATCAAGAACATGATACTGCAAGAAGCCCATTGTGCCCCGTACTCTATTCACCCAGGCAGTACAAAGATGTACCAAGATCTAAAGGATCGATTTTGGTGGAGAGGAATGAAAAAGGAAATTGCCGAGCTTATAGCTTCTTGTGACACCTGTCAAAGAGTGAAAGCAGAACACCAGAAACCTACAGGACCGCTGCAACCCCTACCAGCCCCGGAGTGGAAATGGGACGAGATTGGAATGGATTTCATAGTTGGTTTACCAAGAACCCAGCAAGGATACGATTCTATATGGGTTATAGTAGACAGATTAACGAAAGTGGCTCATTTTCTAACTGTAAGGACGCAGTACACGATGAAAAAGCTGGCAGAACTATATCTTACCAGGATTGTCACACTACATGGAGTACCAAAAACAATCGTCTCAGATAGAGGAGCACAATTTGTATCAAGATTTTGGGGAGAGTTATAGAAGTCCCTGGGAACGAAGTTGAAGTTCAGTACAACTTACCACCCACAAACTGGAGGTCAAACAAAAAGGGTGAACCAGATTTTAGAAGACATGTTGAGAGCGTGTGCTTTAGACTATGGGAATTCTTGGGAACAACTTCTACCGTACGCAGAATTTACCTACAACAATAGTTATCAAGTGAGTCTACAAATGGCTCCTTATGAAGCACTTTATGGAAGGAAGTGCCGCACGCCACTGTATTGGACCGAAGTGGGACAGAAACAATTTTTCGGACCACAATTAGTGGAGGATGCCACAGCCCACGTGAAGATCATACAAGAGAGATTGAAAACGGCCCAGTCTCGACAGAAAGTTACGCCGACCGCAGAAGGAGAGAACTATCCTTTGAGATAGGTGATTACGTATATCTCAAAGTGACACCCTACAAAGGAGTTCGACGATTTCAGATGAAGGGAAAGTTAAGCCCGAGATACGTGGGACCATACAAGATTTTGGAAAGACGAGGAGAGGTAGCATACAAACTGGAGCTACCACCTGAATTAGCAGGAATCCATGATGTCTTTAACGTATCCCAACTAAGGAAATGCCTGAGAAAACCAACGGAGCAAGTGTCTCCCACAGAAACAGAGGTTCAACCAGATCTGACATATCAGGAATACCCAGTCAAGGTGTTAGAGGTCAGTGAAAGGAGATTAAAATCAAGGACCATAAAATTCTGCAGAGTCAAATGGAATAACCACACCGAAGGAGAATCAACTTGGGAAAGAGAAGAAGAGCTGCGTCAGAATTTTCCCTACCTGTTCTCAGACTAATCGGAATCTCGAGGACGAGATTATTCCTAAGGAGGGTAGGTTGTAACATCCCTATTTTCGCTATCTTTTCTGCTTATGAGTCAGCATATCTTCTTTGGAATCCCTGATGTCTCAACCCCATTTTGATCTTAGGTATGCCACTACCTTAACCAAAAAAGTTGCTAGCTAAACTTCATCTCCCAGATCATTTTCACATTTCAGTCCAAAAGTATTTCAGTATAGTCCTTTTCAGGATTTTCAAAAAGCCCAAAAAGGCTATGACGGGGGAAATCTCCGCGGGACTAAGCCCAGGTAAGTTGCGTCACGATTGCCCGGGGACCTTGTCTTCGGTGCCGTCCCGGGCCCCGCCATTTGGCCCCTGGGACCTGGCCTCCGGCGCCGTCCCGGGCGCCGCCACTTGCCCGGGGACGTGGCCTCCGGCCCCTCCCCGGGCGCCGCCATTTGGCCCCCGGGACCTGGCCTCCGGCGCCGTCTCGGGCGCCGCCACTTGCCCGGGGACGTGGCCTCCGGCGCCGCCCCGGGCGCCGCCATTTGGCCCCCGGGACCTGGCCTCCGGTGCCGTCCCGAGCGCCGCCATCTGCCCGGGGACGTGGTCTCCGGCCCCTCCCCGGGCGCCGCCATTTGGCCCTCGGGACCTGGCCTCCGGCGCCGTCCCGGGCGCCGCCATTTGCCCAGGGACGTGGTGGCCCCTGGGACCTGGCCTCCGGCGCCGTCCCGGGCGCCGCCACTTGCCCGGGGACGTGGCCTCCGGCCCCTCCCCGGCCGCCGCCATTTGGCCCCCGGGACCTGGCCTCCGGCGCCGTCCCGGGCGCCGCCACTCGCCCGGGGACCTGGCCTCCGGGGCCTCCTCGGGCGCCGCCTTTTGGCCCCCGGGACCTGGCCTCCGGCGCCGTCCCGGGCGCCGCCATTTGCCCGGGGACGTGGCCTCCGGGGCCTCCCCGGGCGCCGCCTTTTGGCCCCCGGGACTTGGCCTCCGGCACCATCCCGGGCCTCATCGCCCTCCTAAAGGTAAAGTCTCGAATTGTTTGTCACGTGCAGGTCACGCGAGGAGCACCTCGGGAACTAGCAGCCACCTGTGAAGCATCCAAGGCGTTTGACCGGAAGAAGGACGGTCCTACCCTTCAATCCGACGGTGGCTTCCGGGGTAGTTTAGGTTTTTTGCTTCTTTTTGGGGCTATAAATAGCCCTTGTACCCCTCTGTTGTAAAGGATCGGTTGACTTTTATTGGAATAGCTAAACTCACAGACGTGCTCCGGAAGCCTCTCGCCCGGAGAGAGCCTCCCTAGCCGACTGCAGTCGGGGGCGCGTCGACAGGACTAGGGCCCCCACCAGGACCTGAACCTGAATAAACCCGTGTGTCATTTTTTGTGCTTGTCCGGCGGGGGAGGACCGGTCATCCGGTCAACCCGCGCTGCGTAATGTTCACTAGGATCATTCTCAAAACCTGCCGCGGTATTCGCAATACCACGACAGTTGGCGCCGACCGTGGGGAGCTCGTGACAAGACGCCATGGCTCCCCCAAGAACAAGGGCTCGCACCCTTCCCGGTGACCCGGGTCTCGGAGACCCGGCGCCGTCCGCCCGGGACATTGCTGTCCCAGCGGTCCCTTCCGGAGGCGACCTGGCCCAGGTACCGCCTCCCTCTTTTCCTCTTAACTTAGGTGCTTCCACCTCTAGGTCGTTCCCGGTGACCGCGGGGACCTCGGCCGGGACCAGTCTCCCCCCGATGGCTACCCCGGCTCCCCGGGACGCCCTGCTCGAAGCTCTCGTGGAAGGCCAACTCCGCGCTCAGCGCTCTATGCACGAACTCCTTAGCGTGTTGGCGCGGCCTCCGGCCCCCACATTTGCGTCACACCCGTATCCGGGGAACATGCCCCCATTTATGGGTTACCCAGCGGCCCCTCCGGCCTCCGGGGGGTTGTCCGCCCCGTATGATCCTGCCGGGGGGTTCCCTCTCCCTGCGGGATATACGTCCGGACCTTTCCCGGCACCCGGGCCCGTCTCGGTGCCGGGAGGTTACTTCATGCCGGGGCCCTTCGTGGCACCAGGGGGGTACCCTGTCCCTGGCCTATTCCCGCGGCCGGGAGCCCACTTCATGCCGGGGGTTTCCCCTACGATGGGAGCCAGTCCCGCCCCCCGCGTCGCGTTTACCACACCGGGCGCGGTTGACAGAGCAGCTCCCGTGCCTCAGCGAACTTCCCCCCGCATGGGCTCCCAGGTTCCGGACGTCGCCGCGGGGGCTCCCCCCTCGCCGGTTCCGGGTGTTACAGGGCCTCCCCCCTTCCCGGTTCCGGTCGTGGCCACTGGGGCCACCTCCACTTCGATTCCAGGCGTCGCCGTGGGCACCCCCTCCCCGGTTCCGGATAATACAGGGGCTTCCCCCTTTCTGGTCCCGGGAGTCGTCGCAGGGGGCTCCCCCCAACCGGCTCCGGAAGCCTCCGGGCCGGCAACTACAGCGCATGAGCTCCCTCCCTCGGAGGGACAGGTCCGTTTCGCCCAAGGGGAGGTCGAGCGAATGCGTTCACCAGAGCGCGGGGAAGAACTTCCCCCCGGCCGCGGGCGCGGGGAGGCTCGCTCTCGCACCGGCCGGGGGAAGAGACCCGCTGAAGAGCCAACCTCTCCGGCGGAGAGCCCGGACGTCCGGGAACTCAGTCTCGGTCCGGAGGAAAAGCGTCGACACCGCCAGTCTGGCGGACCTCTCGGACCGCTTCCAGACTCAGACAACGAAGGTCCCGTGAAAGAAGACAGCGGCCGGGGCTCTCCCCGGGAAGTGCAGGGGGCTAACCAGCCCCTGTGCCAAAGACTTCGCAGCATCCGGTGGCCGCGGCCCTACCGCCCTCCGCACATTGAGCATTATAACGGTGAGGCAGACCCTTACGAATTTGTGCAGGTCTACTCCACTGCCATCTCCGCGGCCGAGGGGGACGAGACGGTACAGTGCAACGTCTTTCCCCTCTACCTCTCCGGCATTGCCCGCTCCTGGTTCTACAACCTGAAGGCGGGCTCCATCAAGTCTTTCTCGCAGCTCAAGCGGGAGTTCTGCGCCAACTTCCAGGGGAACTACGTGCGTCCCCTGGACTCCTCGCAGCTGTACACTGTCCGGCAGAGGACTGGGGAAACCATCAGAAGTTTCTTCAAGCGCTTTGCTCAGTTGAAGAGCAAAGTGGCCCACGTCCCCGACTCTACAGTCATCGAAACCTGCAAAAGCGGCATCCTCCCGGGGGAGCTCCACCGAAGGCTCTCCTGGAGCTGCCCCTCTTCCGCTGACGAGCTCTTCAACGTGCTCGAAAAGTACGCTCGGGCGGAGGAAGACGACATCTGGAAGAAGACCCAGGGGGCTCCCGCCCCCGTCGACCGGGGGGCCAGGTATCCCCCCAAACGCCCCAGGCAGGGGGGCCGTAGCGAGCCACGGCCTTGGGACACCTTTGTCCTCGAGGGGGGAGGCGGCTCGAGCGACCCCAAGAGGGGCAACCGCCCCTTCCCCAAGCCGAAGGGCCATGGGGGAGGACAGTCTTCGCGCGGCCGGGAAGGCCCAGCGGGGACAAGGCGGGAAGGACCGTGGTGCAGCTTCCACAGGTCCAATACCCACGCTACCCGAGATTGTAGCCAGCTGCTGCAGCACTTCGCGGACTTCCTCGACCAGCGCAGGCAGGGGGGGGACTCCGGCCTCCTTGCCCCCTCGGCCAGCTGTTCTGGCCCTTCCCGCTCCCGCGGGGGGTCAGCAGACGCAGGAGGGGGAGCCTTCAGAAGCTCTCCCCTTTCAAACTTCGCAGCGGCACATCAACGTCATCGTGGGAGGATCTGCCTCCGGGCGGGACTCTAAGCACCAGCGTAAGGAGTACGCGCGCGAGGTCAAGGTTATGGGGGTGCTACACGTGTCCCCACCACCCAAGTGGTCGGACGTCCCCCTCACCTTCACGGCAGAAGACGCGCTCATTGTCTCCGCGACCATCTACAACTACCATCTGGCCCATATCCTGGTGGACGGCGGGAGCTCCGCTGATGTCCTATTCCTGAAGGCCTTCAAAGAAATGCAGGTCGATGAGAAGCTCCTGCAGCCCGCTGCCGGGCCCCTGCAAGGTTTTCTCCCAGGGAAGGCGATCCACCCCGTGGGCAAAGTAGATCTTCCAATGACCTTCGGCACCCCGGAGAACTACCGGACCGAGCTGGTCCGCTTCGACGTAGTGGACCTCCCCTCCTCCTACATCACCAGTAGCAAAATTTAGGTCGCCGAGATCACCTGGACTCCGTCTTGGATGGACCCCCTCATCTCCTTCATCAAGGGGGAGGGGGACCCTCCTAGTGAGACCGAGGCTAAACGCCTCCGGGCTAAAGCCCGGGCATACCTCCTGTTGGAGGGGAGGCTCTACAAGCGGGGGGCTTCCGCCCTCCTGCGCTGCCTCCCCCGGCCGGAGGGACTTCAACTTCTCGAAGACATCCACGCGGGGAGCTGTGGTTCTCACCTAGCCCTGCGTGCCATCACGGCCAAGGCCCTCCGGCAGGGCTTCTACTGGCCCACGGTCATGCGCGACGCGCGAGACCTTGTCTCCGCGTGCGAGGCATGCCAGAAGATGGCCAAGGGCTCGAACCTCCCCCCTGTAGTGCTGCAAACAATCACCATCACTTGGCCCTTCGTGCACTGGGGAATGGACCTCTTAGGGCCCTTCTCCCCAGCACCCAGAGGATACAAGTATGCGGTAGTCGCGGTCGACTATCACTACAACACGGTAGGCCAGCACAAGCTGTAAAACTGCTGGGAAAAACTTTTTTCTCAGCAGTCCTGCAGATGAAAATATAATTTTGATTTTTCATCGATGTGTCAGCTGGGAAAAGTTATTATTTTTAGTAGATTTATTGCTAGGAATAAGTAATATATAGCAAGCTGTAGATCAGTTTGGAAAAAAATATATAGGATCTGTGAAACAGCTGGCAATGTTTTTTATGCTGGAAAAATCTTTTTTTTACCAGCAGTCGTACAGGTGAAAATAAAATTTTGATTTTTCAGCGATGTGTCAGTTGGGAAAATTATCATTTTTAACAGATCTACCGCTAGGAATAAATAATATATTATTTTGGCAAAACTGAAAATTTTCAGCACAACAAAAACAAATATATTATTTTGAGATTGAAAATTTTTAGCACAACAATTGCAGATATATTATTTTGAGAGAGAAAATTTCCAGAGGAAAAAATAACAGAAAATATTTCGGGAGATTTTTTTCAGCCAAATATAAACCCTCCTCACGGCCGGCCGACACCCCACCTAAATCCCCTCGCTGCGCCTCTCCCCCACAGCCGCCGACACCCCCACCTCTCCACCACTAATCCTCCGCCAATTCCGCACCCCCACCAATCCCCACCGCACCTCCACCTCAATTTCCTAGCGGCAGCGGCCTGCAGCGGAGGGAGGAGGCGGAGCGGCAGCAGCCTGCGGCGGAGGGAGGTGGCCTTTGGCGGAGGGAGGAGGCAGTGCGGTAGATCTGCAGATCGGGCACGACGCGACAGATTGGCTTGGTGAGGGGTCGAGGCCGGCGGCCAAGTGCGGCAAAGGGGCCAGTGAGGTCCAGTGCGGTAGAGGGGCAGAGGGGGCGAGGGCTGGAGCCACGGCAACTCGCGGGCAGTGGTGGACCTGTTCTACAGCCGCGTCACGCCCGACGGCTACTTCTGGCAAGCAAAGGTGTGTGATCCTCTTCCGCTTTCTCCACTGGTTAAATTTCTCAGTAAATGTCTCTTCGATAACCTTATTGTCCTCACGTTTTACCAAGAGTACTCCACCCCGCAATTTCTTCAGCTTTTCTTCCATTTCTGGGACCTTCATGAACATGATATCCACCATCAACATTGGTTGAAAAGAACACATTTATAAATAAATGACTGGCCTTGGAACATACTTCACTTTGCAATTTAGCCTCCTTAGAATTAATTTCTTCCAGAGTCAAGTTTGACTGCAGAGCTCATACCTATGCAAAATTGGATTTGTACTTAGATATTTCTAAGCTCCAATCAAATTGCCAACACTCAAAGATAACAGGACCATATACTACAGAGTACAGAGTACAGAAAACTTATCAGCTTCAACCTCACTAATTGCCTTCTTTTGAGCTGCGAGTTCTTCCTGTGGCATGCTATTTTCATTCTTCATCTCCTCAAGTTCTGAGCCATTTGGTATCTTGAATTGATCTTGCCGAGCAAAGTAAATTTTCTGCTTGCCATACTCCTTGAAGGAAACCTGTCCACTATCAGCTAATGCATCCAGTGCTTTCTGCATTGCAGTTTTCTTAAGATTAAACTTCTGTAGTGCATCAGCTACATTCTGAGAATTCAAGGGCCTATTTTGCTGCAGAGTCATGATAATAGTCAACACAACCAAATGACAATGCTCAAGTTGAGCCTACAAGAAATCATCTTCTAGTAAGGTAAAGATCAAAGATATGTGAACAAACTATCGATAAAGTGAGAACCTGACATCCATCTAAAGTAACTAAAGTAGTCACTGAAGTGAAAGAACTCACCATTCAATGGAACAAACAATCTAGCTTCAGGAAACTGAACACACAACTTAAGAGACTTGGATTCTGAATTTAGTTACTGAACTGAAAAATTTACCAGTGAATTGAAAAACTTACCTACCATCCAAAATGATAGGGATGCCTCAAATTAAATACACACTCATAAGACTATAACGCCATGGCCCGATGCCCGAAATGTGTAACAGATATCTATGAGAAAATCAAAAAAATACAACACATAACTTTACTACACACAGCTATCAGCACTTCAATAGTGTAAGCCATTCAAAGGCATGCTCCAGCCATTTTTCATTATTAAACTCATGGTGTCATCCAGCACAGTTTTTTATTCTAATTTTATCATCTTATGAGATTGGTTATATCGACTGCATATGTTTGTGTTGTAAGTAGAAATCCGTGAAAGCCCAATGATTGAATGTCTACCCATCACAAATCCGTGAAAGCACCAATTGATCCTTATTTGTCTGAGTGTTGTCTCAGGAGCATAGAAATATATTGGCATTCTTCATGGAAGCATTATTTACAGCTAGTTTCTTTCCAACCACATTCTACCAAGATTGCTCGGCGGTGCCATCACTTGCATTGCTGAAAATGTGACAAGCTTGTAGAGAAGAATTTTAGCAAAATTTTGCTAGATGATACCTTTTCCTCTTGTTTTTTCAGTAGAGGATGAGGAAGGATTGCTGTGATAGTTGTGTTTACGCTGGTTGATTTACCAATTGTTGATTTGTTTTAGCTGTAATCCTGTTTCCTACACTAGTCGAGCCTTGTCTTCTTGAATGAGTTAGGGAAGAACTGCTTATGAGCACAGCATCCAAATACCATAAGTAGAGATTATCATGGCATCAATATGTTATCACATACAGTAGGGTATGGCCATTTAGAATGAGCTTGCCACCAAGCTTTCAAAGTGGATGCAGTATCTCCTGGGAGTTTACTAGCTCTTCGCTTGCGTATTATCTCCTCCCTAATATCGACAAGTTTCTCTCTGTAACCCTGCAGGTTGGGAGCATTTTTTAGCCAACAATATGATAATTAATTAACATTTTAGAAGGTTGTCATGCTTGTATGGAAGGATATCTTATCATAGCACTTTAATATCAACATATAGTGGTATGTGTTCAAGGCATCCTACCTATTGATCAGTCTTTCAGCACTCTTTTTGCCTATTTGCCATCAATAGCTCTCTTGTTGCAATGTACAACTAAGGACAAGTCAAAAGAACTATTCAGCATATGCTGAGATCCTAGGAAGCCCACAAGTTGCATACTAATGCAATATTTAGCATCACAATATCTTATTCTTAGCATAGCCAAAAAAAAAGAATAAGAATCAGCTTGCTTAGTACCTTCTTTAGAACATTCTCATAGCTTGCCCTACTGACCAGAGAGAAGGACAATATGAATACATCAGCTCCCCTATAGCTAAGAGGTATCAATCTGTTGTTGTAATCCTCCTGACCTGCAAAAAAATTTCACATCAAAATGGACCCAAAAAAAACATTCCAAAGCACAAACTAAACAAGAAATACTTTAAAAACAAATTTGTGTTTCTGTAATCTAAGCTCCCCACCTGTTGTATCCTAGGGTGCGTTTGGTTCCCTGTACGAGGGTAGCCTGGCTCGTATCAGTGAGACAAGTTGGATGAAACAGGCTGTGAGATGCAGTAGAGATGTTGTTTGGTTGGCTGAATTTCTGAATCCTGGATGAATGCTGAGTTTGTTTGGTTGGCTGTATCAGAAGCTGGTTCTGGTGGGTGGATGAAGGAGATGCTGTTTGGTTGGTTATATGGGTTGTATGTGGTTACTTTAGTGGTGAGATTACCCCATCTGAAGAATGGGAATTGAGATCTGATTAAGTTTTGGATGAGACGAGTGTGTGAGAGTATCGTAATGCAAAATATTTTTAGAATAGTTAAATTTAATTACGAAATAAATAGAAACTGTTAAATAGTGCGTTGATATTTTGAAACGTCACGACTGGAATTAGTGCATCGATATTGATTCTGATCAAATTTCTTTTATCAATTAAAAAAAATGTCTTAGTCACCGCGTTGTAATACTAATTCTGATACAACCGATACGTTAACAATGGTTCAATCACCCCATTTCTTGCACATATTCTAGAAAATGATTTTATGTTGTTTAACACCTCTGATACATGCATGCAAAAAGAAGCAACAATGAAGAACCTGGAACAGATCAATATTATACATCACAAATGAAGAACCTGGAACAGATCAATATTATACTTCTTTTGTAATTCTCTCTCTTTCAAGATCGAGATGTGGTTTGTGATCCTTGGATAATTCATGTGCCTTTGAATGAAGTGGAAATAAACAAAATAATTAAGTACCATTTGAAATAATTTGTTATGATAAAAGAGCATGCTGATCAGGTATCAACAAGAACATTTGAGAGTACACAACGAGAATCACCAGCATTTCCAACAATGATCTGATTATTCCTAATGACAGCCACACATGCAGTGCTTCCTTCTTCTGTTGGCCCAGTGAAATCAGAGTGGGGTCCCTGAAAAAAGTTCCAAATAGAAGTATATAACAAACACTTGCAAATCTTACAGAACACAAAGGCTAATTATAAGTAGGCAAAAACTTATGCATGCTCTAATAAAAGGAAACAAAAAGATCCAATCATCCAGATTATGCAGTTGTAGCAGCACCTAATATGCAGTTGTAACATTCAGGAATCAGGAGTGAGATGTCACCTCCTCAAAAGGCCAATCATCCACAAGATTAGAAGTGATCCGGGAGGATCTCCAAGTCCTGATCGCATACGGCTTCGCGACCAAGTCCTGATCGCATACGGCTTCGCGACCTTAACCGTGTTCGGAAAGGTTCCGCGACCATGGATTGGTCTGCGACCAGGAAAAGGAATTCGTTCCCTGTTCGGAATTGTAATCCGATCCGAATGTGTATAACTAAGCTTATCTGTTTAGGATTAGTTATATGAGTCTAATACGTTTAGGTCTCTAAGTCTGATACGTACTCATACAATTGGACTATAAATACCTTGTAATAGGTCTAGTTTAGATCATCGAATTCAATCGAACTCAATCGAAAAGTCATAGAACTTATTTGAGTTTTAGACACTTATAGTTCCTTCGACGTAGACAAGTGTGTCTAACGTTCGACGTGTAAAGCCCTCTTTGAAATAAAGAGTTGTGCAATTACTTTGGGTTTCGGTATTTCCGAGTAAGATCCCGTTATTCCGCATATTAGAATCTGGGCGAGCCTAGTGCGAAAACCAAGACTAGGTCTCAAACGGATCAAGTTGGTATCAGAGCAACTTTCCTATCCTGTGGATGGTGAAAACTCGCCAAGGTTACAAAACTTCCGGCGAAATTCCAGGTGATCAATTGACGGTTCCTACAGCCGCGTCTCCGACAATGTCTGACGATACCCCCGTTCAAGCTAACCTAGCTAAAAAAGTGGCTAAGCTCTCCACCGACATGGAAACCGTGCTTGCTTGGATTAAGCAGCAAGCCATGATTGTACCTCCTGAAGTAGGGAAGGTTATGGGTGAGAAGACTGGTGAAGACTTGCGCAGGGCAGACGAAGTTGAAGACGAAGGCAACCACAAGACCGACGACCTCGCCAACACCTCCTTAGCTGTCGGATCTTTTAAAGTCGACGCTAAGATTGATATACCCATATATGATGGGGTGATCGATGCCGAGAAGCTGGATTCTTGGATCGACCAACTTGAGACCTACTTTGACCTGAAAGGGTTTAGTAGCGCTCAAAAGGTCAAGTTTGCACCTTTGAAGACGAAGGACCACGCCAAGACATGGTGGAAGGCCCTTGTCTCCAGTGGTGAAGCTGACGACCTTGCGTGGGGTCAATTCAAACGACTTCTGCGACAAGAATTCTATCCGATGGGTTACCTTGAGGAGAGATGGGAGCGTTGGCACAGATTGTACCAACGGCGCGACCAGACCGTCCAAGACTATACGACAGAGTTTCGGCGACAAGCAATGGTCATTGGCATCTCACTATCCGACCCTCAGGTATTTCGGAAGTACACATCTGGACTTCAGAAATCGATCAGTACTGAGCTAAGTCTATTCGGTGTCCAAGACATTGCGACCGTGAGCACAACTGCTATGGCGATCGAGAAGAAGAATAAATCCCACAGCGACAAAAACACGAAGGAAAATGCGACCTCGACAAAGAAAAAGCCGAGTCCGAAGAAGAACGCTTCAAAATCGGGCACGGGTGCCTTTTGCGAAAATTGTCAAGTCGCGGGGCATACCAAGGACAAATGTTACAAGCTTCATCCTGAACTTCGACCAAAGAAAAACGGACCAGGGAAAAGAACCGCCACGGCTACTGCGACTTCACCCGACGAAGAAGTTGTCCGAGTGAATTCGGTTAATAAGACGGATACGACCTTGTCTCTGATGGCAATGCCGAAGGAGAAGGGTTCCGATCTACCGAAAGACCATCGCCCAACGGAGGACTTGTTCACCATCAACATCCAGGTGAAGCACGAAGTGGTCGCAGTGATATTCGAACCAGGAAGTCAGAAGAATCTGGTCTCCGCTGGACTGGTTTGGCGACTTGGTTTGAAGACAACCACACACCCGCGACCATATCCGCTGGGTTGGTTTACATTCGACGTGAACCAACAGATTACGAGTCAGTGTGTGTTGAAGTTTGCGATCTCTGCACGATATATCGATGAGGTGCAATGCGATGTTGTCCCTATCGATATCTGTCAGGTGATCTTTGGGAGTCCGTATCTGTATGATCGAGACGCTCACTTCCATCGGCGAGCGCAAGAGTACGACCTCACCAAAGACGGAGTTAAGTTCGTGATCAGTAGAGACATCCACGTCAACACTTCGAACTTGATTACCGCAAATCAAGCCAAACGAATTGTTAATGCATGTCACAAGTATGTGCTTGTCATGATTCGACCCATTGATCAAGGTGAGGGTACTCGACCAGCATTGTCGCTGACGTGCCGGGAGGATTCTGGTCGTTTGTCGGGACTGCTGGAGAAATACAGTGATCTGTTCGAGACTACCCAGGGTCGTCCTCCGAAACGTCCAGTCGAGCACGAAATTCAGCTTGTGTCCGATGCGACACTGCCTAATCTGAGTATGTATTGCAACTCAGTATTGGAGAATGAAGAGATCAAGAGACAACTTGGTGAGTTGCTGAACAATGGTGTCATTCAACCGAGTAGTTCACCTTGTGGATCTCCTGTGGTGTTAGTACCAAAGAAAGATGGGACTTGGCGTATGTGCATCGACTATCGAGCACTGAACAAGATCACCATCAAGAACCGGTACCCCCTTCCTCGTATTGATGACCTGCTAGACCAATTGAAGCATGCTGTTGTCTTCTCCAAATTGGATCTTAAGTCAGGATATCATCAAGTCAGCATCCGAGAGGAGGATACATGGAAGACCGCGTTCAAAACACGGCAAGGTCTGTTCGAATGGCTGGTCATGCCGTTTGGTCTCTGCAACGCCCCGGCAACTTTCATGCGTCTTATGAATGACGTATTGAGACCGTTCATCGACGACTTTGTGATCGTGTATCTCGACGACATATTGGTTTATAGTCGTTCGTGGGATGAGCACCTTATTCATGTCGAAAAGGTGTTCGAACAGCTTTGGCAACATCGACTTCGCCTCAACCGTAAGAAGTGCGAGTTCGGTCAGCAAACTCTACTTTACCTCGGATTCATAATCGGCAACGGTACGTTGCAAATCGACCCGGACAAGGTCAAAGTGATTCGCGAATGGCCGCGACCGCGAACAGTTACGGATGTGCGTAGTTTAGTGGGAGCATGCCAATACCTTCGGAAGTTCATCCGACACTTCTCGATTATGGCTTCTCCGTTGCATGCATTAACCAGGATCGATCAGAAGTTCGAGTGGACAGGGAAACATGAGGACACGTTTCTCTTGCTGAGAAGGAAGATCAGCGAGGCGCCTGTGTTAGCTTTGCCGAATCTCCAGAAACCGTTCGAGCTAGAAACCGATGCCTCAAGTTATGCGATGGGCGCAGTGCTCATGCAAGAAGGTCGACCAGTGGCATATCACTCCGAGTTATTCCAGGGAGCTCAGAAGAACTACCCGACTTATGATAAGGAGTTATGCGCACTGCATCAGGCCGTGAAACATTGGCGGTGTTATCTCTTGGGGAAAGAGACGGTTGTCCACACCGACCATCAACCATTGCAATATTTGCAAACTCAGTCCAAACTACAGCAAGCTCGGCACATGAAGTGGATGTCGTATCTGCAGCAGTTTAATCTGGTGATTAAGTACAAGAAGGGCGTACACAACAAATTGGCGGATATGTTGTCGCGACCACCAGTTACAACCCTTTGTTTATCAGCGTTCATGCAGATCGAGCCATCATGTCATGATGACTATGTCACTATGTACAGTGAAGACCCTGATTTTCAAACAGCACTGACTGAGGGGGAAACAGGGAACCCTACAGAGTTCGTTCGTCGAGAAGGACTCTTGTACAAGGGCAATTTACTTTGCATACCTCGTGGAGCACCTCGAACTCAATGGATGCGAGAAGCGCACACATCGAAGGTAGCTGGTCACTTTGGGGTTACAAAGACGTGGCAACGACTATCTATTCGTGGTCGTTGATCGGTTCTCCAAAATGATTATTCTTATACCTTGTCGGAAGACTATCACGGGAGAAGAGGCAGCTCGGGTATTCTTTCAACACGTTTGGACACACTTCGGACTGCCGACTTCTATTGTGTCTGATCGCGATACCCGGTTCCTTAGTCACTTTTGGCGATCGCTCTGGACGATGATGGACACCAAGCTGAAGAGGAGTACTGCTTTTCATCCGCAAACTGATGGTCAAACCGAGGTGGTTAATCGCACAGTTGTTCATCTTTTGAGAGGATATAACTCGAAGCACCCGAAGACCTGGGATGGAAGCATACCGTACCTGCAGTTTGCTTTTAATCGAGCAGTGCATGGTTCGACTGGAAAGTCACCGTTTGAGGTTTGTTTAGGATTTCTACCACAGAGTCCATTCGACATGGAGTTTGTGATCCCTACCTCAGCACAGAACAGCAAGGAAGCATCTGATCAGGATCGAGCACAAAAGTTCCTGGAAGGTATTCAACGACTCCATCGTGAGGTTGAACAGAACTTGCTGAAAGCTCAACTCAAGTACAAGGCGCGACATGATCGGCACCGAGTTGATGCGCAATTTCAAGAAGGTGATATGGTATGGTTACATCTGAGTAAGGAGAGACTTAAAGGTGAAGGTAAGAAGCTCAAACCCATTCGTTATGGTCCTTTTCGGATTTTGCGGAAAGTGGGTAATAATGCTTGTCAGCTCGAGTTACCTCCATACATGGATATTTACTCGGTTAATAATGTTGAGCACCTCAAACTGTTTGAGCCTTCAATGCTGGATGATGAGCCAGATACCATAGTACCATCTGTTGAAGATTTGGTCTATCAACGAGACGAACCTCTACGTGAAGATGTGATTCTGGAGAAGAAGGTGACTACCACCCGCAGTGGCACCAAGGAGAATTTTCGAATCGGTCGGAAAGATCAACGAGCACGTGCGGCAAAGTGGTACACCAAAGAAGATGGACAAGCCCAATTTCCACATCTCCAGTTTGATCGAGAGGTCGCAACAGGGGTTGGCTCCTTCTCAACAAGGGAGTCATGATCCGGGAGGATCTCCAAGTCCTGATCGCATACGGCTTCGCGACCAAGTCCTGATCGCATACGGCTTCGCGACCAAGTCCTGATCGCATATGGCTTTGCGACCTTAACCGTGTTCGGAAAGGTTCCACGACCATGGATTGGTCTGCGACCAGGAAAAGGAATTTGTTCCCTGTTCGGAATTGTAATCCGATCCGAATGTGTATAACTAAGCTTATCTGTTTAGGATTAGTTATATGAGTCTAATACGTTTAGGTCTCTAAGTCTGATACGTACTCATACGATTGGACTATAAATACCTTGTAATAGGTCTAGTTTAGATCATCGAATTCAATCGAACTCAATCGAAGAGTCATAGAACTTATTTGAGTTTTAGACACTTATAGTTCCTTCGACGTAGACAAGTGTGTCTAACGTTCGACGTGTAAAGCCCTCTTTGAAATAAAGAGTTGTGCAATTATTTTGGGTTTCGGTATTTCCGAGTAAGATCCCGTTATTCCGCATATTAGAATCTGGGCGAGCCTAGTGCGAAAACCAAGACTAGATCTCAAACGGATCAAGAAGGAACATTAGTCTTGGGAAACCGAATCCAGCATTCAACCATCCTACTTAATCTGCTCCCTTTATCACGTAAAGCAGCTAACTCCCGCCATATGAATAACCTGAGAAATGCATTCTGCACTGCAGCAGGCAGATCAGCAGTACTGCCTTCAGACTTGAGAACCTGAGTATGCAAATACTTTGCACAAAACAATGGTACCACATCTCCTGAGAAAGAAAAATAAGCAACTAAGTATGGTGATCAATGATAAATTCTACATCTAAAAAGGGAAACATGAATCAACAGTACTCCAACAGTATAAAAGTTCATTATCAGAAGTATCAGTTAATTTATCAAAGAAAGTCATAAGGACATTATCAAACACCAGTAGTGCAATATCCCTTTGTAGGAAAAGAAAGCATATACTAAGTAGCCAACAAAAATGCTAACATAAACCCTGCTCAAAAAATAAAATATTGACATTCTACACAAAAATCTCTCCCAAGTGTGAATACTGCCATTCTAGACAAAATAAATGACCTTATTTTGCTAGAGGGGTATGAGTACTTAAGAATACATGAAGTGATCAATTATGCTAACAATTGAAGGACTTCAAATCTGTCATTCATAGCAAAATGAGAGTGCAGATCAACCTCCATGGCCATCATAAACACCAAAGAATGATGTGTGTTCATCAAGATTTGGCACAGCTGCATGCTAGAGGAAAAAAAAACATATGTAAATTAGGCTTAGTATTTTACCACAATTACTTGCTACCTTTTAAATAGTCTAAACTGCATGTATGTATGTAAGTCCTTCACTCCATTTGTTACACCAGGAAAAGATTCCTCTGATTTCCCATTCATAGGAAGAACAACAGAAGAAGACATTGCCACATTCACTGGGGTCATCACATGAGTTTCATCAGTTCCAACAGACACATCATTCTCACTAGTGTTTATGTTTCAGTACTACAAGCTCGAAAGCTCTTGCAATAGCCAGTCCTCTATGGCACAATGCAAAACAGTTTCAATTATCAGATTGAAGTTGCATATTTGAATTTCACAAACAGGAAGAACTACATTCTTGATAATATGACTAGCTAAACTGCAGAAAATGAATGGTACGGTTAACAACCATACCTGGGAGTCATTTGCTTCTGAACCGCTATTTGTGAAGAACACTTTTCCCATTTCCCTTGCAGTGAACATGCCAAGAATCTCCAGTGCAAGATCCTGAAAGTAGCAGCACAGCTCCAAGCATCAGTCCTTCCATATTTAGCAAGTGTTTTAAACAACCAAGAAAGCCACTATTAGCATCTCATCCGAAATAAAGCTGATACAATTTTTGAACTGAATAGTGTAGATGAATGGCATGAACTAGATCAATATAAGGATTAGGGATGAAGTACCCAAAGAAAGCTGATACAATTTTTTATTGTAGTTGTAACAACGCAAGGCAACAAACTCAACAAGCAATAGCAAAGTTGTCATGTGGCTAGAAAATGGTCTTATATTGTCCATCTAGATTGTTATGACAAAAAATCCCATGAATAATCCCATATAAAATTGCATTTGTATTTTTTTGCCTTAAAAGTTGTTTCTTCAATCTATTTTTTGTTTGCATAATTTCAGATTTCATAGATTGGACTTCCAACTTGGAGATTGTTCCTGTCAGGTTTCATCTTTGGAAAAATTAGTTGCAATCAGGTAATATTATTATTATTTTTGCTGCTATATGATTCTTGTTTGTGCTATTTGTATATGAACAAGGAGTTTGTGTGCTATAGATTCTTTGAAAAGTATGTCAAAGAGGGGAACTAACTAGTGACTATTGTGCAAATTTTTAGTTCATTTGGAGTAATATAGCATTGGCATGAGCTAGTGATTTAGATATGATATTTAGAGATTCAAATTGTAACTCCAAATTTTTGTAACTGGTTATTGTATAAAGATTTTAGTTTATTTGGAGTAATATAGTATCAACAAAAGCTAGTGATTTAGATATGATATTTACAAATTCAAATTGTAACACCAAATTTTTGTACTTTCTAGTCTTATATTGATCAAATTCTTGTTAATAGGCTCTTCTATTCCCATGTTGCATAGGTGGATGAATGTTCAGGACTATTTTGACCAAAATAATAAAGTGCAAGGACTCAAGGATCAATGATCAACAACAAAGTGGATTCTATATTAGTTGGTGCACATGGTCCTAAAGAACAAGGGATTTGAGCATGGATAATGTGCAAACTAATAATGCTATATTTTGAGTAGTTTCCATCACTGATCACCCTTAAAAAGTTCTATATATCAAGAAGGTTGGACAGAGTCAATCATTGTGTTCTAAAATGCATGCATGCCCTTTAATTTATAGGTGTTACACAATGCATCCACTAAACAGAAAAAAATAGTAGTCTTATGTTATATAGTCATAACTATTAAACAATTCTGTATCTATCTCTTTAGATAGACATTAGTAAATTTTATATAATTTTGGTGTACAAATGTGAAATGTATGGAAATACTCCTAGTTATGTAATTGTGTTTGTGCATATATATGCTCCTACAGAATCCGCAGGTTAGATCCATTGTGGTGTTGGTGCTTCTGCATGAAGCTGAAACCACTTTTACACTAAAGAATTTGATGTGCTTGAACAGCTCTAACTTCAAGTTTACAAATACTCATAAAGTTAGAATTATTTATATGGCTATGTCATTGATTACAACTACAATTACCTTCTATTAGAAGATGTAAATTTTATTTAAAACAACAAAATAATAGTCTTTTGTCAAACACTATCAGAACTCTAGTTTTTAGTATATGTCACAGTAGAGTTATATCATATATGACTTTAGTTTCTCTATGATAGAAGTTGAATCCAAAACTTGACCAAACTAACTCTTGAACATCAATTCTTTAAAACTAGCATTTAATTTTTTTCGAAATATTATTTAACTTGGAAATCAATGATTTAGAGGGACCAATAGTATATTTTTTTTTTGGCATACAATGTTAATCATATAAGTCTTTAGACTCTTAATTGGAGAAGTTAAATATCAAATGGGTTTCTATTTTCACTTTGGTGAGAAAAATTGGACAAGTAGGAAGAAAGTCTCACCAATTGTGTGTCTTAATTTGAATTTTTTATGGTTTTTGGAAAAGTAATTTTAACCCCTAATCCCATATTTTTCAATTTTTCTGGTGGATCTATATTTTTTCCATTTAAGTACTTATCTTTGTTTGCAGGTTGTAATTATGCCTTTGTGTCATACACTTTTCTTTTCACAATTTAAGACTATTTTTATTTTTCTATATTTCACAATATAAACCTTACTATAATTCCAATATATTATTTAGTACATGTTTGACTTCTTTATCCTCTATGGTATCCTCTCACGCCTCCATTTACATTTTTTCCTCACACATCCAAACTTTATATAATAGAGGCATCATTAATTTATTATGATTATTTTCTCTCATTCAATACTCTTAATTCGCATGTGAATAAGAAGTAAACTTATATTATGAATCAAAAGAAGTATTTCAACAATGAATGAATGACTATATAGAATGATGTTATTGCTTGCTTATATGGACAATAACATGGTGTGATGGGCCAATACTTACCTTATCAAATTGTATTTTGCTAGCCAATTTTTGTAGTTAGCTGAGATTATTATTAAAATTAACCTAGTAATTTCAAATCACTTTGGAGAGAGAAATTTTTGCAGTAAGCTATTATTTATTTCTAAATAGGAAGTATTTGTTAACCTTCCCTCCCCCGTCTATTTGTGTTCTTGTTTATAAACTCATTTCAGACTAAAATCCGTATTAAACTAGTAATGATACTAGCTAATTTTATTTCAGATATACTAGCTGATTCTTACAGTAAGCCATATAATAAGGAAAGACTACGAGGATTTTAAAGTCTTTGGCATTTATTATGGACAAGCGTTGGATGAGTGCGGCTAGGTAGAAAACAAACACTCAGTCACTAAATCAAATACAATGCTACTTTATGTGATTCTTTTGATTGAAACTATTGATAATTAAATGTAGGTACTCAACTGAATATAACCAAGGCATAAAGGACTTCATAGAGTTTGCTTTTGCAAATTCTGCAAAACCAAATGAAATTCTCTGCCCTTGTAGAAAATGTGTGAACAGTGTTTGGAGAGAAGCTGAAGTTGTTTATGAACACTTGATTTGTGATGGGTTTTTAGAAGGATACACCAAGTGGATATTTCATGGTGAACAAACATCATTGCACAGGACAAACAAGAAATCTAATATAGAAAATGTTCCTAATATGGATAGTGAGCCGCAGCTAGATGAGATCACTGAAATGATCCATGACATAGGATGTGGATACCAAGAAGTTGGTGATATATGTGGTGATGGTTCCGATTCGGAGCATCAAGATGTAGATGTTGAGACATACTATAGGTTAGCAAGTGATTCTAGTCAAGAGCTCTACCCTAGGTGCAAACTCACAAAGCTACAATTTATTGTGAGGCTCCTTCACATAAAATTCCTAGGTGGATGGAGTAACAGTAGCTTTGATTTGTTATTAGACTTACTGAAGGAAGCATTTCCAAAGAATGCCACAATGCCAAAAAACTTCCATGATGCAAAGAAGATGGTGAGAAGTCTCAGGTTGGGTTATGAGAATATTGATGCATGTGAACATGACTGTATACTATTTTGGAAAGAGCATGCAAATATAGACTCATGCCCAAAATGTGGAACTTCCAGATGGAAGATAGAAAAGAAGAGCCCGGATGGGAAGCGAACACACAAAATTCCTAGAAAGGTTCTTCGATATTTTCCACTTAAAAAGAGGCTCCAGAGACTGTATATGTCATCAAAGATAGCAGCTGATATGAGATGGCATAGTGAAGGGCGCACTAGAGATGGGTTGATACGCCATCCAGCTGATTCTCCCGCTTGGAAGGATTTTGACCACAGGTACCCAGACTTCAGTTCTGACTGTCACAATATTAGGCTATGTTTGGCAACAGATGGTTTTAATCCTTTCCGAAGCCTATGTTCATTACATAGCATATGGCCTGTTGTCTTGATTCCCTACAACCTTCCACCATGGATTTGTATGAAGCAACCAAATTTTATCCTCTCTCTGCTTATTCCTGGTCCTAAAGCTCCTGGAAATGATATTGACGTCTACCTTCAACCTTTGATCGATGATTTGTTAGCGATGTGGCATGGTGTCAAAACTCGTGATGCATCATCTGGTCAATGGTTTCAATTGCGTGCCGCCTTGTTCTGGACTATTACTGATTATCCAGGATATGGATATGTATCTGGACAAGTTACTTCTGGTGAGGTTGGATGTGTTGTTTGCCATGCAAATACTTGCTCACTTCGTCTTAAAAATGGTAAAAAACATTGCTTCATGGGATATCGTCGATTCTTGCATTCTTGTCATGAATTTAGAAATGATAGTGAGTCATTTGATGGTACCAAAGAGTATAGGGAAACCCCAGTTTCTCTTTCTGGATATGATGTTATAGAACAAACAAAAGATGTAAAAAATGATTTTGGGAAGGATCCAACAGGGAAAAGACCATCCCGAAAGTGTAAGGGTAAGGATGGTGAACCAAAAAGTATTTGGAAAAAACAACCAATATGGGTGCAATTGCCCTATTGGAAGGATATTTTGTTGCGGCATAATCTTGATGTGATGCATATCGAGAAAAATGTTTGTGATAATATAATTAACACACTTTTGGATATTGATGGCAAATCAAAAGACAATTTGAACACTCGCTTGGACCTCCAACTGTTAGGTATCAAGAAGGATCTGCATCCTATCTCAGTAGGGGACAAGTTCTATTTACCTCCTGCATCTTACTCATTGAGTTCTGCAGAAAAAAGAATGTTTTGTGAAGTATTAAAAGGAGTTAAATTTCCAGATGGATATGCAGCTGATATACGAAGTCATGCAAATGTTCATGATAAGAAGATAATTGGGTTAAAAAGCCATGACAGTCATATTCTTTTAGAACACTTGCTTCCATTGGCTGTTAGAAGGATACTACCAGAAAATGTTAGTATTGCATTGATTCGTGTAAGCAACTTCTTCAAGAAAATATTTTCTCCTGTAATCAATGTAACTGATATGGAGAGATTAGAGTCTGAAATTTCTGAAACCTTGTGCCTTCTTGAAAAAATATTTCCGCCATCATTTTTTGATGTTATGGTGCATTTAATGGTCCATCTTCCTACTGAGGCAAGGATTGCTGGCACTGTCCAGTACCGCAATATGTATCCCATAGAAAGGTATATTAATTCCATAGTAGAAGGCTCAATTTCATTAGACTGTTATTAATATTTTCATTAATTAATTATTTCAAAACTTTTATAGATTTTTGATGAGGTTGAAGAGCTATGTTCGAACTAGAAGTCACCCAGAAGGATCAATTGCGGAAGGTTATATATTTGATGAGAGTATGACATTTTGCTCTCGTTATTTGCATGGTTGTGAGACTAGATTTAATCGGCCAAGTCGAAATGATGATGCACAATTCAATACCTTGTCAACTGGTACGACATACTTGAACAACATAGGTCGCGGTTTGACTGGCAAGTGCACTATTACGTTGGACCATAAAACATGGATTCAAGCTCACAGATATGTCTTATTTAATTATGAGCATATTGAGCCATATTTGATGTATGTTCTCTAGCTAATTTTTTATTAAATGTTATTAAATTAGTTCAAATATATATTTTATAATATCTTACATTCAAAAAATATTTGCAGAAAACATTTGGGGTATCTTTCATCTATTGGTCATCAAAGGATTCATGAGAGAGAGCGTATACATCATGCAACATTTCATGAGTGGTTTAGATTGCATGTAAGTTCATAAACAACAATTTTAGTTAAATACATATTTCAATGTTTTTGTATTAATCGTATAAATAAATTTTTCTAGGTGAATGAGTTACTATCAACTGGGGAAGATGTAGGAGAAGAGATTCAGATACTAGCAAGTGAGCCTTTTATGGTCGCAACAAAATATAACAGTTATTCAATAAATGGATACAATTTTCATACAATATCTTATGATGAGGGCAGATCAGTTCAGAGTAGTGGGGTAGCTATTGTTGCAAAAACTTGTAGTTTTTCTAGTTCAAAGGATCAAAATCCACAAATAGGAGATATAACATACTATGGTGTCATAACTGAGATACTTGAGTTAGATTATCGTCGAAAGGGTAATGTTGTTCTCTTCAAATGTGATTGGGTTGATGTTCTCAGAAAGGACAAATGGGTTAAGAAAGATAAATTTGGGATTACGACAGTGAACTTCAAGCATTTTATTAATACGGGGGAAAAATTATCAGATGAGCCATATATTTTAGCATCACAAGCTACTCAAGTCTATTATGTTGAGGATCCTATCGATAAAGACTGGAAAGCTGTCATTGAGTCAAGGCCAAGAGACCTCTATGACATGTCTACGGAGGAAGAAATTGAAAATATAGTGGTAACTGACAAAGTTAGTGAAATCTCTGAGTTGAATGTTGGTGCTGAAATAAATCTTCCAGATGGCAACAATAATTGTGTTAGAACAAACATTGATGGTATACTTGTTGAGAAATCTCCACCTCAAATGGGGAAGTAAGATGCTATTCATTGAATGTGTTGTTTATGTCTATGTTCTTTTATTTTTTCGTCTAATATTGTAAAATTTTATTGTAGCCGTAAAGATGCAAAACGCAAGAGGAAGAAATAATGGAGTTATGCGGAGTGAGTATGAAGAGTTACGACAAGCAAACATTGAAAGAAACAATGAGGTATTGAGAGCATTGCGCTTGCCTATACGACTTCCTGGAAATGAAATGAGGGAAAATGTCTTGAGACCATCTACAAGAACTAAAAAGGTTATTTGTTTTATCTGATGTGTTGCTAATTTCTGTTTCTAAGAACTATTTTGTAATTATCTCCCAATATGATGCATGTTGATTATGTCATAGCACATCAATGATCAGCCTGTAGTTCCCCATCAAGAGCCATCACAACGTCAAAGGCATATCACTAGCAATGAACGTATTGAAAATGAAGATCCTGACGACATTTCTATGGAAGAACAACAACTTGGTGATAATGAAGATGAAACATTGAATATAGGTATATTTAAGTATAGTTTTGCATTATTTTGCTCTCTTTTTTATATCATTGGTTATTATTTTCAATTGCATATTTGTGTACAGCAAACTCATCCAGGTCAAAAAAATAAAAGGAAGGGACGAGGACCCACTACCAAGCATGACATATGGAAGCGAAGGAATGAACCAAAAATTCATGTTGACCATAATATGAATAATCAACCAGTTGGTGATCAAGCTTCACCATTAACCAACTTTATTTCTACAATAGTGAGATCAGGAATACCACTTTCCTATAAAGACTGGAATGAAATTGATGCAGATAAAAAGGAATCTGTTTGGGCTACTGTAAAGGTACATTTGTATACTACTTAGAGTAAAAAGTCTAAATTAATTTACTCTCATTTCAGCCTTACATGTATATTTTAATAGAACTGAGATATGCTTCAATAGCTCCTCTTACTATACATAGCACTGACTAATTTTTCTTCTAATTAAGGGTGAAAATATATATGTGGAGCTTTGCAATTTATTATTAGATGTGTCATTCTAATATGAAGAGAGAGTTTGATTCTATATTTTATTTTTTACTTGCATTTTGAATTTTACTTCATAAATTGGATAGCATTCCTTTATAGTTATTTAAAATCATCAAAAATAGTAACTAGTGACAAATTTTGTAGACTCATGGTCTATGTATTCCATAGACATGTATAGTACAATAGTATATAATCATTGACAACTTGATAATTTTGTAGGAATTTTTTGATGTTCATGATGACCTTGAGGATTGGGTTTTACAAAAAGCGGCAGTGAAATGGAAAGATTTCAAATGTGAAATAAAGAGGAATTATTTTGATGAAACAAAAACTGATGAGGAACCTTTTTCTATGAAGATTGATTCTAGAGTACCTAAAACAGATTGGATGTGGCTTATAGAGCATTGGAGAGCTCCGAAAAGTCAGGTAAAACTTCTTTATAAATGATTCTTAATTACAAATTAAATATATTTTATGCAATTAATTATATTCTCATCTTATAGGCTCTAAGTGAAATTGGAAAAGCAAATAGTACAAAAATGACAATGACACATACTGCTGGAAGCAAGAGTCTTGCTCGGATTGCACATGATATGGTATTAAATGTCTTAATATTTATTTCTACTTTCTTTAGATAACTAATTGTCAATATTAATGGAAGTGCAGTCCAAAGAGCTGGGTTATATGCCTGCTAGACATGAAGTTTTTATCAAAGCACATACCCATAAAAATGGAGTTCCAAAAAAAGGAGCTGAAGATATAATTGTAAGTGTCATTGAAGGGTTACATGTATTTATAATCAAAGATCAAATGTAAACATATATATATAAATATGAGCTTTATCTAATTTTCAGAAAACAATTGCGGAGACATGTGCCAACAAGCCAGAACTCACTAAAAAAACCATAACAGAAGGAGATCTATTTTACCATGTCTTTGGAAAAGAAAAACGCTCACGTGTACGTGCTATTGGTTTGGGCCCTACTCCTCAAGACTTAAAGATGCCAGGGGTACAAAAGTATTCATCCACTAAGCTTCAAATAGCTAATGCAGCAAGGATAAGACTTCAAAATCAGAATAATCTTTTGATAGAGAGGCTAGATAAAATGGAGAGTGAGAGTGTGGGAAACAAAGAGCAATTGACACGGATGGAAAAAGAAATTGAAGAATTGAAGCAAATGCTTGCTTCACAGGCTAGGCAAAATATAGATAATGATTACAATCAGAGATCTAAGGGTCATGTACAGGTGATTTTTTTATATGTGTTCTTTATAATATTTAAGCAATAATATACATATGGTTATTTACTAAATTGCTCAAATGTTATGTACTAATTATTGTAGGACACGGGAGACGAAAGTGATGGTTGTTCTATAGAGTCATCTGCAGGTGAAAATAGGGTTCCACGAAACATAAGTTTACATTTTATTATTTTACGTCAAAGTTGTACCTAACCTAACAATATTTATACTATCAACTTATCCTTAATTTTTGTATAGATAATGCGAAGGAGAGTTGGTAAGACACATGATGTACCACGCTATAGGCATGAGGAGGTAATAGTTGCCAGTTAATTATACTCTATTGAATTTGGATGCTCATTATTGAGGTAATCATTGAGCTTATATGCAATTCTATTTGATCTTTAGGGAGGAAAGGAAGTTATTTTGATTTCTTTTATGAGGCCATATATTCCTGTTGCTAAGGGTACACTTCAAAGGGCATCTCGAAGTGTAATAGTTGGTGAGACACCTCTTGGGCCCGAGTGTTGTGAGGTGGTTGTGAACTATGTGTTGAAAAGAGATGCTCCATTGTTACGTCCATATGGGAATGTTAGAAAAATGTCTGATGCGCTTGGACGATCAATTGCATGGCCACGTGAAAAAGTAATCCATTCTATCTAGTATAATCACTCTTATTTACTTACTAATACCATCTTAGTAAACAAACTATGAACTTTTACTTGTAGATCCAAGATGATACTACAATAGGTGGTGGTCCATCTCGTGTTCTAGGTATATATAATTCTAACCTGTTATTTACTTGGTTAGTTACTATTTTTCCATTTGTTTTGTTTTGTTATTAATAAAGCAATGCTTACAGGTGAAAGGGACAAGAGAATTAGTTGAAACTAAGTGGAAATAGTTAATAATTTTATAAAGGTGAGGTGTTATCAACACAATCCACATGTTATTCATTTTTAAAATTTTAAGTGTATGTTAATTGTGCTTTGAATTAGTAGCTCACTTTCATATGATTAATTTATTTTATCAAGTGTATGCAAGTCATATCAATCAACACAATTTTCTCATTCGCATAAGCAACAGCTTGTACTTGTTCTACAACAATCGACCAACTATCTTTTATTATAATTGTCATATGTTTTATATGTTACTTAAAGCAAAAGTTATTGATTTGTATATATTTATCTCAAGACTATTGTAATCAATATCTTTTCTTTTGCAGGTGGTTAACAGTAAGGTGTTAAAATCATATGAAGTGATGAAGATATTTTACGTCATAAGAGGAGTTTGAAAGTGGAATATTTTACTTTTGATAGTTATAGTTGGAACAAAATATATAAAGTTAGGAATATTATATATGGGCATACATTTGGTGTAAAGAATTCTTAAGTGGTATTTTTATCGCAATTATTTCAGAGATTCTATATCTATTTTGTTTGGTTTTGTCAATTGAATAATTTGTTACCATTACGAATCTTGTCAATGGCTATATAAAGCAAAGAATTCAATAAAATATGGTGTGATTTCTATTAGGATAGTGCATGTTATAATTTTAGTTGTAATATTGTTGCTTAATTACTAAAAAAATATATATTTACAATTAATTATTGACACAATTCCTAGCGGTAAATTTACTACAAATAATTCACATATTTAAATTTGATAGTCTAAATTCTCAATAACAGATCAGCTGGTAATAATTTATTTCAAATAGTTGTACAGCTTGGAATAATGTATTACAAGTAGACATACAGGTGGGAAAAGTTCAAACTTTCCAAGAGACCTACAGCTGGGAATACTCTCTGCCACCGGACCTACAGCTGGGAAAACTATTCCAAATAGTTATACAGCTTGGAATAATATATTACAAGTGGACATACAGGTAGGAAAAGTTCAAACTTTCCAAGTGACCTACAGTTGGAAATACTCTCTGCCACCGGACCTACAGCTGGGAAAAATATTCCAAATAGTTACACAGCTTGGAATAATATATTACAAGTGGACATACAGGTGGGAAAAGTTCAAATTTTCCAAGTGACCTACAGCTGGGAATACTCTTTACCATCAGACCTACAGCTGGGAAAAAAATATTCCAAATAGTTATATAGCTTGGAATAATATATTACAAGTGGACAACCTACCGCTGAGAATACTCTTTGCCACCAGACCTACAGCTGGGAAAAAATATTCCAAATAGTTATACAGCTTGGAATAATATATTACAAGTGGACATACATGTGGGAAAAGTTCAAACTTTCCAAGCGGTCTACAGCTGGGAATACTCTTTGCCATTGGACCTACAGCTGGGAAAAACTTTTCGCAGCACCTTTTCGCCCAGCTGTAGCAAACCTTATTCGCAGCTAAAGTGTTGGGAATACTGGCTTTTGCCAGCTGCTCAACTACTAGGATTGAAGTACTATCTTATAGTGTATTTTACAAAGTGGGTTGAGGCGGAGCCTCTGGCCAGCATCACGTCCCGGGCCGTTCAACGGTTTTTCTGGAAAAATGTCGTATGTCGTTTTGGTGTCCCCCGGGAAATCACCGTGGACAACGGGACTCAATTCGACTCGGCTTATTTCCGGGAATTCTGCGAAGGCCTGGGGCTCGTCATCCACTTCGCCTCAGTGGCCCATCCCCGGAGCAATGGGGCTGTCGAGAGGGTCAACGGCGTGATCCTGCAGGGGTTGCGCCGGAGACTCGAGCAAACCGCTTCTAAGCGGGGTGCATGGGCAGAGGAGCTCCCTAGCATCCTTTGCTCCATGCGCACAACCGCGTCACGGGCGACGGGGCGTACTCCCTTCTCCCTGGTCTACGGGGCGGAGGCAGTCCTCCCCCCGGAGCTCCTGGAGGGAGCCACGCCCGCAGTGTACCAGGCCAATGAGGCCAACCAGCGCCTGGAAATCGACCTCGTGGAGGAGGAATGCGACCGAGCGCTCCTCCGCCACGCCATCTACGAGCAAGAGATGGCACGCGCTTACAATCAGCGCGTGCGCGAGAGGGCCTTCCGCCTTGGGGACCTTGTCCTCAAGCGCATGACGGACCCCCAGGCCCAGGGTAAGCTCTCCCCCAAGTGGGAGGGCCCCTACAGGATCTCCGCGGTCCTGGGCTCGGGGGCCTACAAGCTCTCCAACCTTCAAGAGCAGGAGCTGAAGCACACCTGGAACTTGTGTTTACTTCGCAAGTTCTATGTTTAGCCTTATGGGCCTGTCCCCTCCCCCGGGGCATTCACGCCGGAGGGGGAGGAGGGACACTGTATTTACCTTTTTCTCCCCTTTCGCGACTTGGCAGGGGGAGGCCCTGTACTTCATTTTACTAGCAATACATAGGTCTTGCTTTTCAACTGTCCCATTGCAGGTTCTGCTTATTACCGCCCCTAGCGGCGATGCCCTCCCCGCGAGGATGCCCTCCCCGTGAGGAAGTGGGTCCAGACCCAGCAAGTCCCTCCTGTAGGGCGGCTTACGATCAGCCCTCGTGGACTGAGGGTGTAAGCGGCAACCCGGTCCCCAGTGGCCGCGGTAACGAGTCACTTTGGGAGACTAGTCCCCTGGCCAAACACTCAAGACCCGTCTTCGGGCACTTCCTCCTCTGGGACTAGACACTCTCCCCAGTGGGACGTCTAATGGCTTTCTTGGATCTATCTTCCTCGTACGGGGGTCGACGTTCGACGCTCTCCCCAGTGGGACGTCTAATGGCATTCTTCGATATTTGGTCCACGGCGATCTTATTCCCGGCTCACCATTCTCACGGCGACCGGACGATTGGTCCCCGGCGACCTTATTCCCGGCTCCCCGTCCTCGCTGCCAGATCACCATCATTGCCAGGATTATTGTTCTCCACTGCCGCCGGGCACTGCTTTGCACCATCATCGGCCACCTCAGCACTATTCTCCACCGCCGTGGGCCACTACATTTTGCCATAATGTACTCCTGCCCTATCTCTAGTGCATGGTTCTGAGTCCAGGATTAGCTTAATTTGCTCTTTCAATATTTAAACTTGGATTTGGTTGCTCTTCTTTAGGATTTAAACTAGGGTTTGTTCTTTTTTGAGATTTAGTTCAAGAGAGGGTATGATGACCTGTAGTGCCAGAGTATCTTCTTCAACTATCAAAATGTAATATTGTATTTAGGTTAGGATTTGATTTTTACAATTATATGTTCTTTCTTGTGTGGATTATTTGTGAGCTCTTGATGCTAAATCCCAGGAATCATACCTTGGCCTTGAACAAGGTGATTGATTAATATTTTTTATTAGTTAGTTGTAGAAGAAGGTAAGAACGAATTAGTTCATCAAATTTTATTTTGTGCTTCTCCTGTATTAACCATTGCAAAAAAAACAAGTGTATGAATATGTCTTGTTTTAGTTTTGTAAGAGTGTTAGAGATATTCCTAGTTTAAGAAACCACATCTTCTAATGGTTGTTCATGTATTAACCTATAGAAGAAATAGGTTTCAGGATTAGATGAGATGTACATTAAGTAATTTTTCTAAAACCTCCAATCAAAGACTGGCCTACTTTGTGTTTGATAATTATTATATGGTTCTAACTTCTCTATTTTAAAGTTGTTTAATCTTATATGTACTAGTAATGGCATTGCTTCAGTTATGAACTTTTTCATGTATATGTAGTCAACCTTTTTGATGGTTTGTTAATGGAATTTTAGGCACAGCCATGTTGGCATCTTCCTCGTCTGGTAGTAGTGGTTCGATGAGGGGCAACGTACCTGATGCTGCGCCATCCTAGCGCAAGAGGATGGCACCCGGCATGACGATGTTGTGTTGTTTGGCAAAACGCACCGATCTCTCATGCGAGTTCAACCAGTTTGGAGACCAATCGGAGAGAACACTAGGAAGTACGCCGCCTATGTTGGTTTGCTGGTGAAACAAAGGGTGAAGATCACTGTTGCAAGCTGGAAGGACGTGAAGGTGGACGAGAGGGATAGGTTGTGGGTGGAAATGAAGGTAAAATTAATCTAAATCCCTCAACTCTTTCGTAATCATGTTCCCTTGGCTTATCCTGAAGTTTAACTAACTCCTGCTTATATGCACTGTTTGAAAGCAGGCTAAGTGGAACATTCCCGACGATGGACCTAAGACGGCCTGCTTGATGGACATGAACAACACATGAAAAACCTTCCAGAGCTTTCTCGTTAGTACCTTCCTCGCTACGGGGAATTCTCTTTGTGAGAAGTATCCCTTCATAACGGAGGAGGTATGGGAGAATAACACCCAGCAGAAGGAGACCCCTGAGTTCAAGGTATATATGCTTCTTTTGCTTGGTTACATAGTACAGTCGATCGTATGGACTAACCAACGTTGCATTTGCTTGTTTCTGCTTCGAAGGCCCCTAGCAAGAAGAATAAGGGAATCCAGAAGAGGAACGACCACCCGCACCAGCTTGGATCTCTAGGCTATGCGGAGAATGAGGAGTAGTGGAGGAAGGAAGACAAGGAAACTACTCTCATTGACTCCCCTGACTTGCCGATCTCCGAGATCCGCAATTTGAGGTGCAAGTGATGGTACTGGGGGAGAGCATCCATGTCGTCACGGGTCTATGGAGTTCACAAACCCTAAGGATGCCAAGGTTGTGTAGTGGTTTGTAAGTTGGCTAACTTCGTAAATTGTGTATGCACAAGTTTATATATAAAAATATATATATTTTTCTCACAATGTAGTTTTGAATGTAACAGATCTCTGCCGAGATGGAGACAACGCAGGGATTGTTTAGTCCCTAGAGGGAGAACAACATCCTCACCGAGGAAGAAGGACCGCTCTTGGAAGGATAAAGAATCGAAGCTGGCCAAGAAGATACGGGCAGATGTTACTGCACAATTTGAGGACAGGTTCGCGGAAATGAGCGACCAGTTTGCCATAGTACTAATACCTAAAGCAGTGAACCAGATACCTACTACAGGCCAAGCAGCCAAGAAGAAGTGTAAAGAACGAGAGTTGTTGAAACTAGCATATTGGAAGATTAATCGGCCAAAATAACCATGAGTGGGCACAATATTATAAGTCTCTTCCTCTTGACAAAATTTGTAACCCTCATTAGCAGATTCATTTGAAGTGGTTTCCCTGATCAAACTCAACAGAATTGTGCAGTCCAAGGGTGTAGATCCAGCTCCCGAGGGTGACGGTACCCCACAGTGTCGGCCGAGCAGTTGCTCTTCGAAGGTCCACATGGATAGAATGGATCTGCTTGAGTTATTGCAAGCCTTGAACTGTGCATTTAAGTTGATGTCACTCCCGTTCTGTTAGAATTGTTTCGCTATCCTATTTTAATTGTTGCAAATTTGTAGAAGCTGGAGAGCTGCAGCCTAGTGGTTCACCTAGGCGACAACCCCATAGTGGTTGCACACGGGGTAATATATCTTTCTGGGGAGGATGTCAGAATCCACTGCATACCTCTGACGATGGGTTTCGCAAAGGTACAAGTGGACATGCCCCTCCCGGGCTGCACCGCTTTCCCGTTGCTCATCCCAATGAAGGAAATGCGGACAATTGGTGAGGCATTGGGCTCGTACGTACAGTGGACCAAGAAAGGTGTTATAATACAGGAGGTAAATCCTACCCGTTTTAGTTCACAACCTACTTAATATACTCAACTTGCAAAATCTAACATATGTGTTCATAAATTGAAGTAGAAGATGGATGCCAGTGTACTACAACCTCAGGACACCACCCCCAGCACAGGGCCTGAGGGATCTCCTCTGGCCCTCTAGCGACGAAAGATGGCCTCCACCCCAGTCAAAGGATCCACGCCTCCTAAAAAAGCCCCTTCGCCACAAAAGAAAGCCGTCAGCACCTCACCCCGAGCTTCAAGGGTACATACTCGCTCCTAGGCAAAAGACAAGGGCCAAGGCAAGGGCAAAGGCAAAGGGAGAAAGAGACGGCCTGATACGTTCAAGAATGGGTTCCCACACGTGGCGGAGGCTATTTTTCTTAAATTGGATCACACAACTAGAGACCTCCACGAGTGGTACCTTTCCCGGTCCCAGCGCAACTTGAACTTCCTAGTTCACTTTAGGCATGGATAGTTCCACCGTGTGGCTAGGAGCATATCCATGAAGCACAAGGATTTGTTCGACCTCTTTAACTGGAGGGAACTTGATATGTCTATCCTACAGATTGCAGTCTTGTGAGTTTGCTAATCCTATATATTGTTGTACTTCATTTAATAAATCTAGTCACTTTCTACACAATATTAATGTCATCATTTGCATGCAGGTGCATTTACAGACTGGCGTCTACGAGGGCGTGTGACAACCAGAGGAAATAACTTTCACGATGCTAGAGCAGGACCCAGGACAAAGAGAGCAGTACATATCAAGGGCACTGTTATATTGATTCACATATAGCACCGTACCACCAAAGGTTTGTCCATTTTCCTACTAATTTAACTCATTCTTGTATGTTACACCTAACATATACTTTAAGCGGTTCTCTTTTATGTACAACGTAGGGCCACTGGATCCTCCTCGTGATCTGTTCATGGAGGAATGAGGTGTACTACCTCGATTCGATGCGTGACAGGTTACCGAATGAATACGTGATATTGTGGAATATGGACGCGTAAGTGACATGTTTGATTTAAATTTTGATCTCACTAGCTAATGATAACATATTAACCGACAATGATAAATTGAATGCAGGGCTTTCAAAAATTTTGTGTCCACTAGAGGGAGGCATGACACATCGAAGGGTGACCGAATTTCTTGGAAAGAATATGAGGTAATTAATAAGGATCGAACTACTCATGAATCTTTTAGTTTATGCTTAATTAGTTTATGGAAAGAACAACTAACATGTCTTCGCAATGCAATTGTCTCAATGCCATCAGCAGTTAGAATCGTGGGAATGTGGGTTTTATCTGCTCCAGTTTATGTATGACCTAGCCAGGACAAACTTTGCCCAATTCCCTCAGGTATGCATTTTAGCTAACTCAAATTTGAAAACTTAATGTGACGTTCGAAACTAGGAAGTAAATTACTGACTCTTCATACATGCATGCAGAGCAGCATGTCGAAAGACAAATATGAGAATGCGAAGTTTAGAGAGCTGCGACAAATTTGGGCTCAATATGTGATGGAAGAAGTGGCTGTCAACAATCAGCCATGACTGGGTTATTTGACTTGTAATTTTTCTGTTTTTCTTTGCATTCTTCTACTCTCTGTAGTCCTTTGAATTATTAATATATTTAGTATTTGTGAATTGGTGGTTTTTGTATCTGTATTGGTCTATTTGTGAATCAATTCAATGTGTTAATAAATTCAATCTGTTGAATATGAATAAATTCAGTCTGTTGAATGTTGAATGTGTATTTGTCAATTTACCTTTTTTTATCTATTCTAACAGTTCACTAGTACTTTCTCTGTTAGAATATAGTAAGATATTCTAACGGTGCAATACAAAAACTGTTAGAATATAGTACTCTATTCTAACGGTTTACTAATAATAACCGTTATCATATATAACACTATTCTAAAGGTTTACTAATATTAATCATTAGAATAGAAAAAGCTATTCTAATGGTTCACTACTAAGAACCGTTAGAAGATAGTACACTATTCTAATGGCTTACTAATAATAACTGTTAGAATATAGTATGCTATTCTAATGGTTTTGAACCGTTAGAGTAGTATTAGGCTTCTTCTATCATGCCGATCACTAACGGTTGGAGAACCGTTAGTATAGATGTTTTCAAACCGTTAGTAGTCAACATTTCTGTAGTAGTGGTCGAAGCATTGAGACATGATGTATGTCTCCATGTGCTTATTCCAATATGGAATGTCATCTCCATTGAAGATGGGTGGTTTTCTTGCATACTTTTCGGTCGCCATGGCTCAAGAGACAGTGAAGTCTACAAATAAGAGCAACACCAGGCTCTGATACCAATTGAAAGACTAGGATGGCGAACCGAGAGGGGGGTGAATCGATTTTTCAAATTGAAATCCTCAATAAAAGAAAACAAGGGAAACAAGAGATAGTATCGATGCTATGGGTGCTCAAATATCTGAAGTATAACTCTCCCCAATTATGGCATTAGAAATCTCCAAATAACAAAAATAAAAGAAGAGAAAAAAAAAAGCAAGGCATAAAAACAAAAGGCTTGCAAATATTTAAACAATCAATTGAAAATATTTAAACAATCAATTGAAAATATTTAAACAATCAATTGCAGAATTTAAATAATCAATTGCAAGTATTAAACAATCAATTGCGGAATTTAAAAATGCAAGTATTTAACCAATCAATTGCAATACTTAAAATTGTGAGTATTTAAACAATCAATTGCGAATATTTAAACAAGCAAGAGCAGAAATTTAAACAACCATGAAACTAGAATATAAAACAAATGTACAAAGAAAATTTATATTTTTTTCAAAATATCCAAGAAAAAAACAAAAACTCTTGAATACCACACTCAACAAAACTCTGAAAAGACTAAATAAGAATAGTCAAAAAGCTTTCTCCAAAGGGTTGTGATATGAACCCTAGTGGGAAATTGATTGATTCTACTTGGCCAACAAGGGATCTCATGTTGTCCCTGACTTTCAAAGTAGCAATTTTTCAAAAAACAAGATTAAAAGCATGGAAAATCAAAGAAAACAAAGAACAAGATAAATAAGCGCAAAAGGACCAGCTAAATTTCTGTCAAGATGATCACAAACCCATCCAAACATCAATATACTAAACCACAGTTTGTAAAGATCCGTTAAACCCAATCAAGAACAATCCTTGAGAGAACTTAAAGGTGGGATCAACAGATCCACTCTTACCTTACCTATGCGTGGGGATGAGCAAGAACAAGAGCAAAGAATTTTAGTTAGAACACTTTCAAAATCTCAGTTGAAGCAGTTAGAAGAATTAATTATAATAAAATTCGGGGTGACAGAATAGAAGGCCTTACATGGTTTAAATAGATGGGGAATACCCCTTACATCCTCTGAACGTGGGAGACTTCTAAACCTACAAGAATTCCTTGTTGTAAATAGAAAAGATGCTATATTCTATGTATGGAAAACAACAAACCAAATAGAGTTCAAACAGGACACCTAATCTGTTACATAAGACTTAAACTGTGTAAATCCTTTCTAAACATGGATAGCTGTGTCTCTTTTTGTTTTATAGCATTCCAAAAACGCGTGGACTCATATTTGACTTGTCCGCACGTGCTCCATATGGTTTGGAAGGAATTGATCTCGGATATCACCAAATTTGGAATTCCAGATTTTCTCACTTGTTTGTTTTCTTCACCCAGGGTGCAAATGAACTCCAAAATCAGAGATCTTGGGCTTGTTGGAAAGATCTTGAAGTCCTTTTTGCAAGGAGTATAAATTTTATTATTTTTGAAGCTTTATTTTACACATAAACCAAACTTCTTTGTACTGATCTCACGTAAACTTGGAGCTGCAGCAAGTAATGACCAGAAACTTTTTCATCTTGGCTTCCCTCCACTTTGTCATGCATCTCCATACTTTCAAACCTAAGTACAATCAAAAAACTCCCAATGGGTAGCTCTGTAATTGAATTTAAATCAGAATTACATTGGTTAAGGAAAGCTTGTACCTAGTTTGGAATATGTCTAGCTCTGGATCTTTTGATTGATCCACTGAGTTCATGTTTGCTTGTGATGTCCTCATCATAGTCGAATCCCAAGCTCAGATTTATATCTGACTCAGATTCACCAATTTTATTTTCAACCTCAATTTGGATAGGAGTTAGGATCTTGATTAGCTTCCATAAAAACATCAGTTGATTAATCACATATCTAGATGCCCTTGATAGCTTGTACTCTATTATGGCAGGTTGTTGCGCTTGTTTTGGTTCAAGAGAAGCAAGATTCACATCAGGTTGAGTGCTCTCCCTAGCACTCTCCCTTTTTATATAGAACTAGTTTACACTTAGAATTGCCTCCACAGCCAATGTGGAACTAAACTAATAGCTGTTGGAGGTTGGGCCCGAAACCCAATTTGGCTCAACTCTCAATTAGTCCTTTTTATAATTTTTGGAATTACATTATTTTCTGAACAACAGACACTAAAATAGGCATAAATTCATCATCTGTACTTAGATTTAGATGTTCTTGGATCTGTTGGAAAGACAACTTCGAGCTCTACAACTTTTATATGTATAATTTTCTGAGAACAAGTCTAGATCAGTGCAAAATTAGGCCTCAAATAGAACATTTTGCATAAGCTTCCACGCGAAGTCCATGGATCATCTTGGTGATTCCTCAGGTATCATGAGCATCACTTGTATGTGTCCACCTCGATGTTGAATAGCTCGCCACTTACCGAGAACTCTCTCCTATTTTGGACCCTGACCAGCAACCTCCACAATTCGACCAGCTCGAGCTACTTCAACAATCTTGGTGCAATGCCACATTCGCGTAGTCATATTTAGCGTTCCCACAAATCTCTAGCACCTCCAGCATCTCTCGGACCAGTCAAGTCTCCGGCTCCTCCCTGTGCACTACTCTAATGGCCCATCCTTGTACAAGCGTACTATAACTCCAATATACCTGTAACATGTACCAAAAAACAAGCAAACCCATCACATGCCACTGTCCACACATAATGACAACAAAAATGAACACAAAAAGATGTATCATAAATAATTGAAAACATTGCCAAAACACACATCACTTAAGAATAGACAATCACAAGGGGTTTACAATGGGCCCAATCACTAGCAGTTGTACAAAACAGATTCAATCTCAGGTGAATGCTAACTTGTCTCAATTAATTGATAATTGTGAATTGGCAGTACTTCCATTTGCATCTTCATTTTGTGTACATAGGTTCGTTGGAGCGTAGACAAGAGAAACAAGTGCATAAGAGAGGAGACGAGGATTCTAAACATAGCCAAATTCATGTGGAAGTACAACTGGAGAACCGGGCCAACAATCGGCAAATTGGACCAACCCAACATCTTCCACCTCACCTCATAGCTAGGGTTTCTGCCCCACATTTATAATTATTTTACTTTTATTTATTTTGGTATTTATGCTCAGTTAATAGAGGAGAACAATATTATGTAGAATGACAATTGGGAATTCACTTGATAAAACAAAGTTATTCATGGTTTTTGAAGAGATGAGTATCTTTCTACCAATTTTCTTGTGAATTCTCGTCGAATATGCTGGAATGAAAGCCTCGAGGTTTTCCCCTAATTAAGGCTTCGCACTTTTGGGTGTTTTGTGTGGGTTAGACTCCGATTGTGGGTTGGCGATAGTTTGGACAGTGGGTTGGAGTTCTTGAACTTTCAGCTTGTCTCTCCCCAACTCTGGTTTGTGGTCATCTACCTTTGATAAATTTATTTCGACTAGTTGCCACCCCCTCCATTGATCTTATGCCATGAAGGTCGGGCCTCTAACCTGTGCTCAATCTTATTCCCGGTGTTGGGGCACATCGTAAAATAAGTACCTTGTCATGCCTGGCTTGGTACAATTGATGAAACGGCAAGGGGACGCCTCGGGGGTGTTCCTCTGGGTTCCAATTAGGTGTAACCACAATTGATTGGAGATTGGTGGTGCCGGCAAAGTTCATGGCATCATGACCATGAGCATTTAGAACTCAATTGGGATCTTTGGCTAGGATTCTTTGCAACCCAATTAGACTGGAGAAGAGTTGGAGGGTCATAAGGGGAACACAATAGTGCGATCGATTGCGGTTGCAATTGGCTGGCGTGGCCCAGCAACACCGAGGTGGCGTCACAGAATAAGATGATGTTTAGTTCATCAAACAGTGAAGTTTCTTGGAGTTTCTTTTGAAGAGAAGTGTTTCTATGGCAAAGATAGGGATTTTATTCCACTGGCGCATTTGACTTTGGTGGTCAGAGCATAGTCCGATGGGACGAATAGAGCTCAGCTGCCGGGTAAACAAAAATGAAGAATTATGACGAAGAGCAATGATGAAACTTAATTGCTTGCTTGTGGAGGCTGGTGGGAAGAAGGGGAGTGCAATGGTGCTGCATACATGGTCGGCAGCAGCCAGAATTGAGCTGGCGGCAAGGACCCTTTTTAAGCAGCGAATAGAGCAGGATGAACAGGAATTTTTATTTTTGTTAAGATTAGGGCAATGTGGTGTAATTGTGATGAGGAGATTGATTCACCTTGTTTGTTGGGGAAAATAGGACTACTGCTGCCTGCTATCACCATGTTTGTTGCATTGTTGCTTTGAGGAGGGAAGGAGTGGAAGAAATAGAAAAAGTGATGGGGACATTCCTAACACCAACACTTCAATTACATCAATTGAGAATGTTCCTGACATTGTGGGGTGTATTACAAGAAACAAGCCTAAGCAACTACAGAGAGAAATACAATCACAGGTGACCGCTAACCTTGCATTATTCAATTATGAGATTTCATATTATACCATACTATCGGGTGTTTGTTTTCTTATTCTCAGGAATGACAGTGAATATGAGAGCATATGGGATGATGAGGATTTCCACCCTCGAAGAGTGTTGATGGCCAATTTTCTATATTCAAGACACCTTGGTGTTCAATTGAAGAATCCAATTTTTGGTTCAAATTGAAGCTTGATTTGGATGCTTTATGCCTGCAAATTAAACATTTGGTTGTGCAAATTAAACATTTGGATGCTTCATACGCAACAAACCGGGCATCGTTTGGAGGTCTATAGAAAAAGTTATCAACATTTGATTGTGGACTGTGTAGGCTGTCAAAACCCGGCTGCATTGGAGGAGTTTCAATCCAAATTGGAAACCCCACATGCTATTTTTATTGCGACCAACTCAGCTGAAATTCGAATAGGAGGACTCCTAAAACCGTGCAGAATTTTCTGTACTTGGACTCCTATTTTAAGTGCACCAAGACTCCTATTCCGAATGGGAGAAATTCAGGTTCCTATATTTGAGGACAGCTCAACCAAATAGGCCACCAACAACCTATTTTCCATGCGTCCATGCTTTCCTATTTTTCATGTGCCCAAGCAAGTCATGTGGCGGAGATTAATTTGCTTTTCAAGAAATCTGAGAAGAGGAACTATTTTTCATGCGCCCAAGAAAGTCATGTGGAGAACATTAATTTGGTTTCCTGTTTTTTCTCAACAATTCCCCTGCGTGGGATTACTTTTGAGTGGTTCAAAACTGATTCTAATATCTATAGTTAGAGATATTTAGTATTAAGAATGTTTCTTTTCTTGTAAATTTAGGATTCATCTAAAGTAGTCTAAAGCCATTGACTATATAAGTCATGTATTGCGCACTATGGAAGAACAACAAAGATAAATTTGAGATTTTAGACACTTTTTAAAAAAACCATTACTATTTAGTAAGATTGGAGAGTCTTACGACTATTGTTCTTTTGATTCCTGAGAGGGTTGTAGAACACCGAATTGCGGTTCACCTAGTTTGTGCCGTTACACCTACATGGTGTAATTGCGTGGGTTGGTTTCGTCGGTACATGGGAGCACGATTGTGTCGGTAGCTCGTCACGTGTGCAATGTCTCGTGGTGTGTTGCCTCATCATCAGGTCGTGTGGCGTAGTTATCTTCTTCCTGATTCTACGATATGAAGATCGGACTAATTTAATTGTTCACTTGTATTCCATACACGTGTGCATATCAAGAAGTGCTGAAGAAGGACTGCGGTGGAGTGTTGGCTGGAAATGAGAAGTGTTGCTATAGACACTAATACTACTACTACTAATATCCTCGGCTGATCGATGGAATCGAGAGAGTATAGACAGTGAGTGACAGGAGGAGACTACTGCAGGATTTGTTGTTGTAGGTCTTAGGAACTTGAACTGCCTATATATATATATATATATATATGAGTTTTTTTATAAATAACTCAGATTAAAAAATAATTACAAAAATAACCCACAATTGTAATATTTTACAAAACAGGACTGCCACATCGGCCTATCGAGCACCCAGTGCTCGACAAGCTAGCTGTCGTGTAGCAAGAACCTGTCGAACCCCCAGAACACGACAACAGGTATGCACGACCACGACCAGGGCTTGTCGAGTGCCCAACACTCAACAAGCATTCGACCACTACTAAAAAAGGTTTTTAACTGCGGGGAGCGGGGATTCGAACGCCAGCCTAACACGTGAAAGTTGAAGGTTCCAACTAGCTGGGCTAGGAGGCTTTAGTTGCCTTAGTACCCCTGGATATATATATGTATATGTGTATAACCCACAGTTGCAAGAACTCAGGACTGCCCCCCCCCACACGCACACACACACACATATATATATATACACACATATATATATACACATACTAATATTTAGTCTTGTGTATATATATGTGTGTGTGTGTGTGTGTAACCCACAGCTGCAAGAACTCAGGACTGCCACATATATGCACACATATATGTACACAACTAATACAAATCCTAAGACAAGATGTGTACGGTGCCTCTGCAACAAGATGTGTACGTTGCACATGTCCGCCGATGAACGGTCGCTCCATTTTAAATAATATATCTCTCACTAAATATACTTCCGCCTTACCTTAAACTCTAACCCTAACCCTAACCCTAAACCATAAACCCTAACTCGTAAATCCTAAACCCTAAACCCTAAACCATATATATATCTGTGTGTGTGTATAATATATCTCTCACTAATTATACTTTCGCCTCACCTTAAACCCTAACCCTAACCCTAAACCATAAACCCTGACTCATAAACCCTAAACCCTAAACCATATATATACATACATACATAAATATATATAGATATACATAAATATATATACATATATATACATACATATATACATATACATATACATATACATATACATATACATATACATATACATATACATACATATGTATACATATATACATATACATACATATATACACATATATACATCTATATGTGTATCTATATGTGTATCTAGAATAGCCAGGGTATTTACGGCAGTAAAAGGCCGTAGCCCAACTGGTTTGCGCGTTCCCAAGCTCCCACGATTAAAAATATTTTTTGCAGCAGCGCTGACTTGTCGAGTGTCCAACACTCGACAAGTCCAAAGTCGTGGTCGAAGGCCCCTTGTTGAGCAGTGGGCACTCGACAAGCGGGTGCCACGCGACAACTAGTTTTGTCGAGTTGTCACTGCTCGACAGGTTTACGTGGCAGCCCATTTTTGTGATATTTTGCAACTGTGGGTTAGTTTTGAAAATATTTTTTTAAGTGGGTTAATTATAAAAAAACTCATATATATATATATAGACAAACACAAATGTGTGTTTGTATGTTGTGCTGGTTGAGGTAGGAATAGAGAGTAGTGTATGTGTATGCGCTGTGCATATATGTATGTGTGTACCTTTATCTATGGAGGGAAGATGTAAACTGTGTCAGGGGTAAATGTTGGTGCAGGTGTGTATGTTTATATATATATATATATATATATATATATATATATATATATATATATATATATATATATATATATATGTGTGTGTGTGTGTGTGTGTGTGTGTGTGTGTGTTTGTGTGTGTGTTGGGGGGGGGGTGGGGGGGGGTGTGTGCTAGTATATGTAGGCTTAGTTATTCTTAACAGTTTAGGTTTTTAGAATATTTCTTATGGGAGTGGTTGAATTGTTTGGGTAATTTAGGGTTTAAAATATGTTTAAATGAAATCAGGGTATTTTTGGTAAAAGTGAATAGTGTTTTTCAAAAATAGATGAGTTGAATAACTGGAGTTCAGAGTTGAATTTGATCGGACAGCAAAAGACAATTATGAATTGGAGTTTTGGGATGTGGTGGTCGAGTTGACAAAATTGAATTATGAGTAAGAAAGGTGAAGTAAGACTTTTGGGCCGCTGGATAGGTTTGGAATTTATCAGGACTGGTTTTTAAAGAAACAAAATTTTCTAGTCCTAATTTTTGGGATGTTACAGTCTGCTGGCATCAAAGGAAGTCGTGTCCGTCCCGGACATCTACAATGCCCTCTCACATGATTTTTTTGGGACAAACAAAAATCAGGAAAAGACGGACCAAACCCAATCGATGAATTTGTGGTTTCCCACATTGAACCGACTTGGATCTAAACTGCAATTCAGATCAAATCATACTGAAATTGGATTTTCTTTTCATGCCATATGTCGCATAGAATTTACTTTTTCCCCTTTATGCCCTTTCCTCTATTTGATCAATAAGTTTTTCCATTTTATTTCTAATTCTAAACCCAAGTTCACTTCACATCTATAGGGATCCAAGATTGGATTTCAGTTTTCTATGAGTGTCCAAATAGCTTGAGATCCTTCCAAGACATAGGTTCTCTCTCCATTCACTCTGAGCTGGATTTCTTGTAATCCTTTTAGTAGTTTCTCCATCCAATTTTATGGAGGTCATTTGTATCCCTTTTCATATATGTTGCAACATAAATGGATGAACATTCTTTCCAAAGCTCAATGTTTCGTCAAGTCTCCTTTTTTTTCATACTTTTCATTTGTATTTTTGGTCATTAATGTCAAAAGGCGGAGAATTTTTTTGAGCTATGATTTAGGGGGAGTATTTGGGTTGTTATTTCTTAAAACTTCTATTTTCGGTATTTCCACATTTTAGTTTTAAATTATGTATCATTGAATGTGGTTTCACTTTTGGAGCAAAGTTTGAAGGGGAACATCTTTCATATCTTTAATCATCTCTCATATGCACCATCTTGTCATGCATCATATCTTTATGCTTAAATTTCCACATGACATGCCAATATAAATCAAACACATGAAACTCACATCTCTTGTTGATCAGTGCTTAATTCATCTCTTATCCAAATATGCTTATAGAAAATGGATTTGTCTTGTATCACCAAAATAGGTGAAATTGTTAAGCCAACCTCTATTATGTTAATTATTTTATTGATTAGTGACAAACTTAATTGCAAGACTAATGTGTTGTTGAGTTTATATCTATTAGTCTCATTCAGATTGCAAGATAGTGGCGAACTAGGTCATCTCAAGAGATGATACATGATTGAGTTTCCTCAAGCATCAATAAGCTCCACCAAAAGTAAAATAAAAAATTAAGAATCTATTTTCTATGATTTTACTGGTCTTGGTGTTTAAAGACAAACACATTGCTTGATTCTTATTTCTTATTTGCTAGTTTGGCCATATTATAAGGGTGGCTCACATTTAGTACCTTGAGTAGATCTTGTGTGGGAAACTCAAATGGATGCATTATTCACTTACTAAGTCATCAAAATATGTTTGAGTTGTTTTGGATGGTTAGTGAAGGCATTAGTGATCAAATTTGCAAAATTTAACTCAAGTGGAGGCTTGAAAGTGGTTACATTGAATATTTTATGATTTGTCCAATTATATAAGACAAAAAAAACATCTTAGAAAAATTATAGCCCTTCAAATTAGTTTTCTAACAAGACAAGAATCATCTAAATCTGATGTCGGAATCAAAATTTATGCCTATGTTTTGAGAACTGCGTAGTCTGTAAAATAGAACCGGACGTCCACTCGGTATAGGACTGGATGTTCGACCCAAATAGCCAGACGTCTGCTACTATTTGCTAGGTAAAACTTTGTACATCGAACGTTCAGCTAGACATGTTCAAATATATGTTTGATCACTGTAACAGGTAGTTTTTTCTTTTTTTGTTGTTATTAGAAAATAGCTATTACATCCTATCGCACCCCAGATATTCAAATTTTTGCCCCCTAAAAATTTTCTCTTCAAATCTAATCCTCTGGTTAGATTGCAATGATTTTGTATCAACTAAGGATTATTGAAGCCAATCATATGGCATATTACTCTTGATGGATCTTAGGTAAAATTTCATTTTAACCATTGCATGGCATTAATATTTTCAAATTTTACCAAAATGCCCTTTTTGCATGTTTGTCACACCCTCAGGCCTTGTTTCAGCTTTCTTCCCGGTATCTTACTTTCTTAGCTGTTAGTAGACTAGAACCTTGACCACAACAGATAACATTTCATTTGAATTAAACCACCCATCAAATGAACCAAAATTTTCTCTTAAACACAATCATTGCCTTTCAAGAATTTTGTCTCACTTCATATGACCAAAATATCCTTTTCTAGCCTTACCCTTATAATTTAACCAAATAGCATGTAGGTCATCTGCTTAACGTTCTCACCAAAGCTCATCATCAAAATCATCGAGCACCTATGCACCATTGCTGTGTCAGCCACTTCCCATCTCACTGTCACTAGATCACCCCACCAACTTGTTCAATCTAGCCCTATTTCGGATTTCGGTGATTCAAGCGAAAAACACGAATCTAATACGTTTATTCTGAGTTAATTAAGTTTTAGGTCAAAGTATGATGATGATGACACGAAAGCGACAAATGGAGACTCCTCAATGCACAACTGAAGTAAATGAAGATTAATGATCATTTTTGTAGTCTTTTACCGGTCGTTGGTGTAGAAGTCAACCAAATTTTTCTTTGTTTAAAATTTATCAGTCATACTATTAAGAGGAGTTTAGCTCTAATAGTTTGATCTATCTAAGATTCTGAAACTTAAATGCATATCCTATAGCCTAGAAACAAGCTAGAGCAAAGTGTAGAGTTAAGGCATAAACTTTTGTCCTTGATTGAATTGGCCAGACAACATCTGCTATGAGCGGACAAAGTCTTGCCTACACATATTTAGCCCCAAATCTGCACAAGTGTCATCAAAGAAGTTGGCATTTGTCCAACCACAATTTGCCTAACATGGCTGGACAAAATCTGATGTGACCAGACAATGTCCGGGTAGTATAAAAATGATCTGTTTGAGATCTAGTCTTGATTTTCATACTAGACTCGCCCAAATTCTAATATGTGGAATAACAAGATCTTACTCGGAGATACTGAAACCCAAAGGTTGATAAAAAATACAGCTCAAGTTAATTTCACAACTCTTTATTTCAAAGAGGGCTTTACACATCGAACGTTAGGTTGCACTCGCCTACGTCAAGGGAACTATGTGTCTAAGACTTCAATCTACACTCGATGATCTAAATTAGACCTATTACAAGGTATTTATAGTCCAATCGTATGAATAGTATCAGACTCAGTAACATAAACATATTAGACTCATATAACTAACTAACTAACTAATCCTAAACGGATAAGCTTAGTTATATATATTTGGATCGGATTACAATTCCGAACAGGGAACAAATTCCTTTTCATGATCACGAACCAAACCATGGTCGCGAAACCTTTCTGAACACGGTTATGATCACGGAACCTTATGCGATCAAGACTTGAAGATCCTCCCGGATCACGACTCCCTTGTTGAGAAGGAGCCAATCCCTGTTGCGACCTCTCGATCAAACTGGAGATGTGGAAATTCATCTTGTCCATCTTCTCTAGTGTACCACTTTGCCGCACGTACTCGTTGACCTTTCCGACCGATTTAAAAAGTCTCCTTTGTGCCACTGTGGGTGATAGTCACTTTCTTCTCCAGAATCACATCTTCGCTTAGAGGTTGTCTCACTGATAGATAAAGTCTTCAACAGATGATACTATAGTATCTGGCTCATCATCCAGCATTGAAGGCTCGAAGAGTTTGAGGTGCTCAACATTAACAATCGAGTAAATATCTATGTATGGAGGTAACTCGAGCTGACAAGCATTATTACCCACTTTCCGCAAAATCTGAAAAGGACCATAACAAATGGTTTGAGTTTCTTACCTTCACCTTTAAGTCTCTCTTTTCTCAGATGTAACCATACCATATCGCCTTCTTCGAATTAAGCATCAACTCGGTACCGATCATGTCACGCCTTGTACTTGAGTTGAGCTTTCAGCAAGTTCTGTTCAACTTCTCGATGGACCCGTTAAATACCTTCCAGGAACTTTTGTGCTCGATCTTGATCAGATGCTTCCTTGCTATTCTGTGCTGAGGTAGGGATCACAAACTCCATGTCGAATGGACTCTGTGGTAGAAATCCTAAATAGACATCAAACGGCAACTTTCCAGTCGAACCATGCACTACTCGATTAAAAGCAAACTGTAGGTACAGTATGCTTTCATCCCAGGTCTTCGGGTGCTTTGAGTTATATCCTCTCAAGAGATGAACGACTGTGCAATTGGCCACCTCGGTTTGACCATCAGTTTGCGGATGAAAAGCAGTACTCCTCTTTAGCTTGGTGTCCATCATCGTCCAGAGCGATCCCCAGAAGTGACTAAGGAACCGGATATCACGATCAGACACAATAGAAGTCGGCAGTCCGAAGTGTGTCCAAACGTTTTAAAAGAATACCCGAGCGGCTTCTTCTACCGTGATAGTCTTTCGACAAGGTATAAAAATAATCATTTTGGAGAACCGATAATCAAACACGAATAGATAGTCATTGCCACGTCGGGTCTTAGGCAATCCTCCCAAGAAATCCATGGATATGCTCTCCCATGGTCGCGATGGAACTGACAAAGGAGTGTACAAACCTCATTTCCGGTTTGCTGGTTTCGAGATGCTGCAAAGACCACAACCTCGAACAAAACTAGAAACATCTTGCTGCATACGCAGCCATAACACATGTCGGTGAAGATTTTGCAATGTCTTTTTAACCCAAAAGTGACCAGCTACCTTCGATGTGTGCGCTTCTCGCAACCATTGGATTCAAGGTGCTCCACAAGGTATGCAAAGTAAATTTCCCTTGTACAAGAGTCCTTCTCGACGAACGAACTCTGTAGGTTTCCCTGTTTCGAGCTCAATCAGTGCTATTTGAAAATCAGGGTCTTCGCTGTACATATTGCATAGTCATCATGACATGAGGGCTCAATCTGCATGAACACTGATAAGCAGTGGGTCATAACTGGTGGTCGCGACAACATGTCCGCCAATTTGTTGTGTACGCCCTTCTTGTACTTAATCACCAGATTAAACTGCTGCAAATACGACATCCACTTCATGTGCTGAGCTTGCTGTAGCTTGGACTGAGTTTGCAAATGTTGCAACGGTCGATAGTCGGTGTGGATAACAGTCTCTTTACTCAAGAGATAGCACCGCCAATGTTTCACGGCCTGATGCAGTGCACATAACTCCTTGTCATAAGTCGGGTAGTTCTTCTGAGCTCCCTGGAATAACTCGGAGTGATATGCCACTGGTCGACCTTCTTGCATGAGCACTGCGCCCATCGGATAACCTGAGGCATCGGTTTCTAGCTCAAATGGTTTCTAGAGATCCAGCGAAGCTAACACAGGCTCCTCGCTGATCTTGCTCTTCAACAAGATAAACGTGTCTTCATGTTTCTCTGTCCACTCGAACTTCTGATCGATCCTGATTAATGCATGCAATGGTGAAGCCACAATCGGGAAGTGTCGGATGAACTTTCGAAGGTATTGGCATGCTCCTACAAAACTACGCATGTCCGTAACTATTCGCGGTCGTGGCCACTCGCGAATCACTTTTACCTTATCTGAGTCGATTTGCAACATACGGTTGCCGACCATGAATCCTAGGTAAAGTAGAGTTTGTTGGCCGAACTCGCACTTCTTACAGTTGAGGCGAAGTCGATGTTGCCGAAGTTGTTCGAACACCTTTTCAACATGAATGAGGTGCTCATCCCACGAATGACTATAAACCAGTATGTCGTCGAGGTAAACGATCACAAAGTTGTCGATAAACTATCTCAATATTTCATTCATAAGACGCATGAAGATTGCCGGGGTGTTGCAGAGACCAAACGGCCTGACCAGCCATTTGAACAGACCTTATCTTGTTTTAAACGCGGTCTTCCACGTATCCTCCTCTCGGATGCTGACTTGATGATATCCTGACTTAAGATCCAATTCGGAGAAGACAACAACATGCTTCAATTGGTCTATCAGGTCGTCAATACGAGGAAGGGGTATCGGTTCTTGATGGTAATCTTGTTTAGTTCTCAGTAATCGATGCACATACACCAAGTCCCATCTTTCTTTGGCACTAACACCACAGGAGATCCACAAGGTGAACTACTCGGTTGAATGACACCATCATTCAGCAACTCACCAAGTTGTCTCTTGATCTCTTCATTCTTCAATACTGAGTTGCGATACATACTCAGATTGGGCAGTGTCGCGTCAGACACAAGCTGAATTTCGTGCTCGACTGGATGTTTCGGTGGATGACCCTAGGTAGTCTCGAATAGGTCACTGTATTTCTCCAGCAGTCCCGACAAACGACCAGAATCCTCTCGGCACGCCAATGACAATGCTGGTCGAGTACCCTCACCTTGACCAATGGGTCGAATAATGACAAGCACATAATTGTGACATGCACTAACATTCGTTTGGCTTGATTTGCGGTAATTAAGTTCGAAGTGTTGACGTGGATGTCTCTACTGATCACGAACTTAACTCCGTCTTTGGTGAGGTCATACTCTTGTGCACGCCAATGGAAGTGAGCTTCTAAATCATACAGATACGGACTCCCAAAGATCACTTGATAGATATCGATAGGGACAACATCGCATTGCACCTCATCGATATATCATGCAGAGATTGCAAACTTCAACACACATTGACTCGTAATCTGTTGGTTCACGTCGGATGTAAACCAACCTAGCGGATATGGTCATGGGTGTATGGTTGTCTTCAAACCAAGTCTCCGAACTAGTCTAGCGGAGACCAGATTCTTCTGACATCTGGGATCGAATATCGCTGTGACCACTTCGTGCTTCACCTGGATGTTGATCGTGAACAAGTCCTCCATTGGGTGATGGTCATTTGGTGAATCCGAACCCTTCTCCTTGGCATTGCCATCAGAGACAAGGTCGTATCCGCCTCATCAACTGAATTCACCCAGACAACTTCTTCGTCAGGTGAAGTCGCAGTAGCTGTGGCTGTTCTTTTCCTTGATCCGTTTTTCTTTGGTCAAAGTTCAGGATGAAGCTTGTAGCATTTGTCCTTGGTTATGTTCGCAAAAGGCACCCGTGCCTGATTTTTAAGCGTTCTTCTTCGGACTCGGCTTTTTCTTTGTCGAGGTCGCACTTTCCTTCGTGCTTTTGTCGCTGCGGGATTTGTTCTTCTTCTCGATCGCCATAGCAGTTATGCTTGCGGTCACGATGTCTTGGACGCCGAACAGACTTAGCTCAGTACTGATCGATATCTGAAGTCTAGATGTGTATTTCTGAAATACCTTAGGATTAGACAATGAGATGCCGATAACCATTGGTCGCGCCGTTGGTACAATCTGTGCCAACGTTCCCATCTCTCCTCAAGGTAATCCATCGGATAGAATTCTTGTCGCAAAAGTCATTTGAATTGACCCCACGCAAGGCCGTCAACTTCACCACTGGTGACAAGGGCCTTCCACCAAGTCTTGGCGTGTTCCTTCATCTTTAAAGGTGAGAACTTCACCTTTTAAGCGCTATTGAACCCTTTCAGGTCAAAGTAGGTTTCAAGCTGATCGATCCAAGAATCCAGGTTCTAGGCATCGATCACCCCATCATATATGGGTATTTCAATCTTAGCGTCGACCTTGAAAGATCCGACAGCTAAGGAGGTGTTGGCGAGGTCGTCGGTCTTATGGTCTCCTTCGTCGTCATCTTCGTCTGCCCTGTGCAAGTCTTCACCAGTCTTCACACCCATAACCTTCCCTACTTCAGGAGGTACAATCATGGCCTGCTACTTAATCCAAGCAAGCACGGTTTCCATGTCAGTGGAGAGCTTAGCCACTTGTTCGGCTAGGTTAGCTTGAATGGAGGTATCGTCGGACATTGTCAGAGACGCAGCTATAGGAACCATCAATTGATCGCCTGGAGTTTCGTCGGAGGTTTTGTAACCCTGGCGAGTCTTCACCATCCACAAGATAGGAAAGTTGCTCTGATATCAACTTGATCCGTTTGAGACCGAGCCTTGGTTTTCGCACTAGACTCTCCCACATTCTAATATGCGGAATAATAGGATCTTACTCGGAGATACCGAAACCCAAAGGTTGATCGAAAACACAGCTCAAGTTAATTGCACAACTCTTTATTTCAAAGAGGGCTTTACACATTGAACGTTAGGTCACACTCGCCTACGTCGAGGGAACTATGTGTCTAAGAGTTCAATCTAGACTCAATGATCTAAACTAGACCTATTACAAGGTATGAATATGTATCAGACTCAGTAACCTAAACATATTAGACTCATATAACTAACTAACTAACTAATCCTAAACGGATAAGCTTAGTTATATATATTTGGATCGATTACAATTCCAAACAGGGAATGAATTCTTTTCATGGTCGCGAACCAAACCATGGTCGCGAAACCTTTCCGAACACGGTTATGATCACGGAACCTTATGCGATTAAGACCTGAAGATCCTCCCAGATCAAAAAATCTTTTATTGTGACATAGGATTTTAAATAAAGTTTAACCAGAGACATATGCATCCGTCCGCCCTACATTTGCCTGATTTGGCTAAAGTCTGTCCGTAATAGTGGATCCATTTTAAACTGAGTGTAACCAGAGACGAATACATTTGTCACTAGCACAAATATGCTTTCTTCTAATGGTTCAAAACACACCTTTACTAACGGTTTTCATACCGTTAGTGATAGCCACGATAGAGAAATACTAGAGCTACTCTAATGGTTCTGAACCATTAAAATATAGTGAAATTTCTAACGGTTTTTCTGAGAGAACTGTTAGAAAAGCTTAACATAATCTAACAAATAACTATTACTATCCATTAGAACATTTAACTATATTCTAACGGTCCCTCGTACTATACCGTTAGAAGATATTTCTAACTTCTAACGGCCAATATTAGTTAACCATTAGAACATAAGTCTTTATTCTAACAGTTGTTAGGACTATACCTTTAGAAAATCTTCACTTTTCTAATGGTATACTCCGAACAACTGTTAGAATAATGTATTATGTTCTAACGGACAGTACTAGTTACTGTTAGAAGATGGTATTCCATTCTATCGGATAGTTGTAGTGAACCATTAGAATAAGCTTAGATAAAAAAAAAAGGTACATTCACAAATACACATTGAACAGACTGACATATTGGACAGTTATTCACATTTATTCACACATTCAATTTATTCACATACAAACCAATACAAATAAAAAAAAAACCAATTCACAGGGAGAAGACGAGAAGAAAAAAAAGAAAAATTACAACAAGTGAGCTAAGGCAGTCATGGCGGCTGGTTGACCGCCACTTCGTCCATCACATAGTGAGCCCAAATTTGTCGCAACTCTCTAACCTCTGCATTGTCGTATTCGTCTTTGGACATGGCGCTCTGCATGCATGTGTGAATAGTCAGTAATTAACTTCCTGGTTTTGAACATGACATCCAATTTTCAAATTTGAGTTAGCTAAAATGCTTACCTGAGGGAATTGGGCAAAGTTTGTCCTGACTAGGTCATACATATACCGCAGCATATAAAACCCACATTCCCACGATTCTGGCTGCTAATGGCACTGAGATAATTGCATATGTGAAGACATGTTAGCTATTCTTTCCATAAACTAGTTAAGCATAAACTAAAAGACTCGTGAGTAATTCGATCATTACTAATTACCTCACATTGTTTCTAAGAAATTCGGGAGCCCACCAGTGCTTCATGCCTCCCTCCAGTGAGCACATAATTTTCAAAAGCCCTACATTTAAGTTAGCATTGCCGGTTAATATGTTATCATTAGCTACTGAGGTCAAAATTTAAATCAAACATGTTACGCGTCCATATTCCCCTTGATCACGTATTCGTTCAATAACCTGTCGCACATCGAATCAAGGAGTACACCTCATTCCTCCATAGATAGATCATGAGGAGGACCCAGTGGCCCCTACATTGTACATAAAAGCGAACCGCTAGCTTAAAGTATATCTTAAGTGTAACAAACAAGAATGAGTTCAATTAGTAGGAGATGCACTAACCTTTGGTGGTACGGCGCTAGAATGAACTCTCTGTCCTGCTGCGCCATCAGTGCCCTTGATATGTACTGCTCCGCGTGTGCTACGTCATGCTCTAGCATCGTGAGGCTTATTTTCTCTGGGTCGAGGAAACTCACCTTGTCACATGCCCTCGTCGATGCTAGCCTGTTCATGCACCTGCATGCAAAAGATGACATTAGTATTGCACAAAAAGTTACTACATTTTAAATGAACTACAGCAATATATAGGATCAGCAAACTCACAGGACTCCAGTCCGTATGATGGACATATCAAGCTCCCGCTAGTTAAAGAGGTCAAACAGATCCTCGTGCGCCACTGATATGCTCTTGGGCTCATGGTGGAACTGCCCAGGACTAAAGGGAACTTGGAAATTCAAGTTGCGCCGGGCCCAGGGTATGTACCACTCGTGGAGGTCTCTTGTTGTGTGATCCAATTTACGCAAAATCGCCTCCGCCACGAGTGGGACCCCATTCCTGAACCTAGCCGGCTGTCCCTTTGCCCTTTGCCTTTGCCCTTGCCTCTGTCCTTGCATTTTACCCAGGAGTGAGCGTGTACTTTCGAAGGCAAGGGCGGGGTGCTGGTGGCTTTCTTTGCAGGCGCAGGGGCTTTACTGGGTGGCGTGGATCCACTGGTTGGGGCCGAGGTCATCTTTGGAGTGTTGAGGTCCGGAGGAGATCCCTCATGCCCTGCACTGGGAGAGGGGTCCCCAGGTAGTACGCGGGCAAGCCACTTCAATTTATGAATATGTATGTTAGATTTTGCAATTTGAGTGTATTACGTAGGTTGTAAACTAAAATGTGTAGGATTTACCTGCTGTATTATAACACATTTCTTGGGCCACTGTACGTAGGAGGCCACTGCCTCTGCAAGTGTCCGCATTTCCTACGTTGGGACTGGCAAAGTGTTGTAGACCGGGAGGGCCACGTCCACCTGTACCTTTGTGAACCCCAACTCCAGAGGTACACAATGGATCCGAACATCCTCCCCAGACGGATATACGAACCTGTGGGCAACCACTACATGTCGGTTGCCTAGGTTAGCCACTAGGCTGCAGCTCTCCTGTTTCTGCAAATTTGTAACAATTAAAACAGATTAGCGAAACAACTCTAATGGAACGGGAGTGGCATCAACTTAAGTGCACAGCTCAAGGCTTGCAATACCTCAAGCAGATCCACTGGATCCGCGAGGACCTTAGAAGAGCAACTACTCGGCCGACCCCGCGGGGTACCGTCGCCCTTAGGAGCTGGATCTACACTCTTGGACAGCATCATTTGTTTTAGCTATATAAACCATTCCCTCATCTCTGCGAACGAGGCCTCGACCTCCGCCCGTACCTCTGCCATAACTCTACCCGTATCTTCTTGGACAACTCTGATTCCTTCTCCTTCCAAGAGCGGGCCTTCTTCCTCGATGGAGCTAGATCTTCGAAGCCGGCCTTCCATGGCACGATGACTCCCATAGTTCGCGTCGGCTCAGGATGCTCCTTATTTCCTAGAGCCAGGGTGAGGATGTCATTCTCTCTCTACGGGGTAAACAATCCCTACATTTCCTCCTTCTCTGTAGAGATTTTTTACATTTAAAGCTACATTTTGAGAAAAATACATATATACACTTGTGCACACACAATTTACTAGGTTAGCTAACTTACCATTCGCTGCACGACCTCCACGTCCTTAGGGTTTGGAAACTCCACAGACCCCGTGGATGACACGGACCCTCTCCCCCGCCACCACCGCTTGCACCTCGAATCATGGATCTCGGAGAGCGGCAACTCAGAGTCTGACGAGGATTATAACCTGAGTTAGTCACCTTTGTCGTTCTATAGTCACAAGGGCTACAGAACGGGATTTTTTACCTCTCTTTTGTCTCAGGTACACAAGAGGGAGACACTAGAATAGTCCAAAGATATTCTGGATATAGTGCATTCCATGGTCTCATTCTGTGATCGATGTCGCAAGATTTGTAGTCTCCAAATATCGACATTATCGAAGTCATAGAGACCATGGTCTCACATACTGACGAATACTGTGCACATGGAGATATTTTCCCGTGATTGCACAGGTCGTGGAGGACATAAAGACAGCCATGAATTGTTGTAGTTAATACGCGACCTTGGCTTACTAAGGAGTTAAAACGTCCAACGATTATATGATTAGCCTAATTCAATCATATATAGTAGTTGAGCCTATTTTACCACTGCTGCCTCCTGGATGTTTCAGCTCTTTAAGTTCTTTGTAACCGACGAGAAGGTGAAAGTGCAATCATAACCGAACATAACTGCACATTATGACCGGTGCACGTCTACCTCTCAATGACCCTTCAATCCCGTAACCGACGACTGGCAACGAGCTATAAAAGGAGGATCGCTGGGAGAGATCAGGGGACGGATTAAGCAAGAGATTCAAGACACGATACTTTAGAACTAGCCACTGTAGATCAATATTAATTGTAAGCTAAAGAGTACAAGATTGTTCTTAGTCCATCTAAGAACATCCTTGGTTCTCTTCTTCTAATCCTCAATTTACATACTGAAGTTCCAACAGGAAGTACGGTTATTACTCACCATCAGAGGGCCCAAACCTGTATAAATTCCTTTATTCCTTTGACATAGATAACGTAATTTACCTGAGTTTCACATTAGATTGGCTTCGCATTTTTTCTTAACATTTACGTAAGTTCGACTAAGGACCAGAGTCCCAATCATCGACAACTGGCACCCACCATGGGACCTATTTCAAGGTGTCTTTCTTCATCAAGAATTTCAGTAAGCCATGTCAAGAGTTTAAGATTCCAAAAAATGATTTTGATCTTGCAGATTATGCTGATCTTAACATGGAGGATGAGACTCTCTACATGGAAGAAAAGGAAGCTCCCTCAGAGCCTGTTGCTGAGGAGTATCCTCAGGGCTTGATCCATGATCAAGAACCTGAACAGGCAGTACGTTCACCTTCTGTGAGTCCTACCACATCAAATGGTGAATATGTGCCAAAACCCATTGTCCCATATGATGTGGGAGATGGGGACCTTGAGTTCAGTCTGGAAGGTTTTGCTCCAGAGAACTTAAATTCTATCTTTGATTTTGAGCCTGAATCCGATGAGGAGATGCTCTCCCCATCTGCAAACTCAGTTCCCAGGGAGGTTGCTGTACTTTCTGAGGTGATCCCTGAGCAGCGTGCTGCCAGGGTGGAAGAAGATGCAGCTCGTGAGCAGCGAGAGGAAGCGGTTCATAAGGTCATAGAGCAAGCTCTACAACTTGCGCAATCTCTCCATGATGTTGCAGCTCGCAACCTGGCCCCTGGAACCTCTCGTCCGTGATATCATCACAGTCACAAGTGGGACCAAACTCCTTCATCAGCTCCAGCCTGCTCTCCGATGGATTAAGTTACAGTAACTCCCGTGGGACCCAGAAGGAGCACACAAGAGTGTATTCATGTGATTGCATATACTTTTCGCAATCTTCCTTCTGATTTGGAGAATGATGACAGAATTCTATTTGCAAGGATTTTGGTGGGCAACCTCGATGAGGTAGCAACTATTGTGACTCCAACATCATCCTCGTGATCAACAACTTGTGAATGGGACAGTTATCACTCAAGCCAAGAGCATTCCAGTGGACACACACCATCAGCCCAGTATCATAAAACCAGGCAGATAGGTAATTCTAGTGACCTTCATCGTGAGCCAGTACATTCACGATTAGAGCCGTGAGTAGATTCTTCTCACGATCGTAATCATGAACCAGTGCGTTCGCGCTTGGGGCCACATGTTAATTCATTCCGCGATCTTGATGGAGGTCGTGAGGAACTACAGCAACGTCCTTCGTATGTGTCGTGGTATTGCGAATACCCCGGCAGGTTTTGTTGAAGTCCCTAGCGAAGAAAAGACGACGCGAGCTGACCGCGTGACCGGTCCTCTCCCATCGGACAAACACAGCAAATGACACGAAGGTTTATACAGGTTTGGGCCTCAGTGGAGACCTTAGTCCTGTTGACGTGCCCCAACTGGAGTTGGCTAGGGGAGCTCTCTCAGGGGAGCGATGGCTCCAAAGCACGCCTGTTTGATCGTCTATTAGAGTAAAAATGAATTGTCCTCCTCACATGAGGGGTTACAAGGGCTTATATACACCCAAAAGATACAAAAAAGACTAAACTACCCCACTAGCCACCATTGGATCGAGGGGCACCAGCGTCCATCCTCCGGCTAGTAGCCTTGGATGCTTGACAGGTGTCCGACAGTTCCCGAGGCGCTTCTCGCGTGATCCTCACGTGACTCGGGACCGGGGACCCTTGTCTTCGGGACATGCCATCGAGGGGGCCTTGTCCCCTGGCAAAAGGCGGCGCCCGGGACAAGCCACCGGGGGGCCTTGTCCCCGGGCAAATCGACGGCGTCCGGGAGTCTTTCCTCTTACCAGGACTTGATACCGCGGAGATTTCGCCCAACAGCAGCTCCCCATGCCCTCCGGGGACGTTGTTTGAGTCCCCGGAGGGAATGGTTCATGTTATCGGGAACATCTGCTCCGGGACGGATCTCTGGAGCCGTGATGCTTCGATCTTCGCGCCAAGCGTTTAGGCGGCGCCGTTGTTCATTAAGGCCCCGTCTCAATTGGAGCACGCCGTTCGACCATAATGGCCGCTCGCGGTTCGAACCGGCGACTGCATCGTTTCGCGCGCCCGTCCCTTCGTTTCCCTCGCGCTATTTGAATTGGGTGGCATGGATGCACCACGAGGAGCCACGTGGTGCCCATCGGGCCCGTGTTCAAGCCCTATAAATAGGGCCTCGAGCGACCCAAAGAAGTCACTCAAGCCTTCAATCCTAAAACACCACCGGCGCTTCTTAGCTCTCCCGGTAGCTCTCTCTCTCCCGTAAACCCAGTCACCGGAAACTCAAGCCCTTTTCCTTGGAGCCCAAGCCACCGTAGAAATCAATGGGACCCAAGGGCCACGCTAAGGCTACAGAGGTGCCTCCGGAGGAAGTCACTGCAGACTTCCTCTGGGCCTCCGAGTTCACATCGGGGGACTTAGAGTCCCTCGTGGACCGGGGGGTCATTGCGGACGGGGACGTCCGGGTCCCCTCCAAGAAGGATGGTGCCCCTCACCCTGTTGGGGGAAATCTCCGCGGGACTAAGTCCAGGTAAGTTGCGTCACAATCGCCCTGGGACGTGGCCTCCGGGGCCGTCGCGGGCGCCGCCATTTGGCTCCCGGGACCTGGCCTCCAGTGCCGTCCCGGGCGCCGCCATTCGCCCGGGGACGTGGCCTCCGGGGCCGTCGCGGGCGCCGCCATTTGGCTCCCGGGACCTGGCCTCCGGTGCGGTCCTGGGCGCCGCCATTCGGCCTGGGACCTGGCCTCCGGGGCCGTCCCGGGCGCCGCCATTCGGCTCCCGGGACCTGGCCTCCGGGGCCGTCCCGGGCGCTGCCATTTGGCTCCCGGGACCTGGCCTCCGGTGCCGTCCCGGGCGCCGCCATTCGCCCGGGGATGTGGCCTCCGGTGCCGTCCTGGGCGCCGCCATTTGGCTCCCGGGACCTGGCCTCCGTTGCCGTCCTGGGCGCCACCATTCGCCAGGGGACGTGGCCTCCGGCGCCTCCCCGGTCGCCGCCTTTTTGGCCGCCGGGACCTGGCCTCCGGTGCCGTCCTGGGCACCACCATTTGGCTCCCGGGACCTGGCCTCCGGTGGCCGTCCCGGGCGCCGCCATTTGGTTCCCGGGACCTGGCCTCCGGTGCCGTCCCGGGCGCCGCCATTCGCTCGGGGACGTGGCCCGGCGCCTCCCCGGGCGCAGCCTTATTGGGCCCCGGGACCTGGCCTCCGGTGCCGTACCGGGCGCCGCCATTTGGCTCCCGGGACCTGGCCTCCGGTGCCGTCCCGGGCGCCACCATTTGCCCGGGGACGTGGCCTCCGGTGCCTCCCCGGGCGCCGCCTTTTGGCCCCCGGGACCTGGCCTCCGGCGCCGGTCCCGGGCGCCGCCTTTTGCCTCCCGGGACCCGACCTCTGGCGCATGTCCCGGGCCTCATCGCCCTTCTAAAGGTAAAGTCTCGAGTTGATTTGTCACGTGCAGGTCACGCGAGGAGCGCCTCGGGAATCAGCGACCACCTGTCAAGCATCCAAGACGTTTGACCGGGAGAAGGACGTTCCTACCCTTCAATTCGACGGTGGCTTCCGGGGTAGTTTAGGCTTTTTGCTTCTTTTTGGGGCTATAAATAGCCCTTGTACCCCTCAGTTGTAAGGTGTGATTCATTTTTTTGGAATAGCTAAAAAACTAACATGTGTGCTCCGGAAGCCTCTCCCCCGGAGAGGGCCTCCCCAGCCTACTCCGGTCGGGAGCGCACCGACAGGACTAGGGCCCCCACCGGGACCCGAACCTGTATAAATCCTCGTGTTATTTCTTGTGTTTGTCCGGCGGGGGAGGATCGGTCGCCCGGTCAAGCCGCGCCGCGTAATCTTCGCTAGGATCGTTCACAAAACCCGCCGGGGTATTCGCAATACCACGACACACCCTAGGCCCGGGGAAGTGGTGGTCTTCGAGGCTTTTCTCGAGGCCGGACTCCAGCCCTCGGTGTATCCGTTGCTCCAGGAGTTCCTCCAGGAGTACGGGGTGGCGATCAACCACCTGACGCCAAACGCCTTCGTTCGGATGGGTATCTTCATTTGGCTGTTCGAGACAGTCACCAGACGGGAGCCAACGCTCCGGCTATTTCGGTACTTCTACGAGCCGGCGGCGAGGAGCTCCCATCTGATGAAGGGAGGGCCGAAGTCCCCATTCGGCTCCATGATGATCCAGCTCCTGCCGTCCCGGGTGGCGGAGTACCGGATGGCAGCTTCCCGGGACCACTGGGGACTTGGTTCGGAGGTGGTTCTACCTCCGGGTCTGGGACGCCGAGGTGAGTTACTCAACGGAGCCCCTCTCCTACAGCCGATCGTCCGGCCCCAAGCCCCCGGTGTGGACCGAGGAGGAGGTGAAGCTCCTCAGCAAAGTAGTTGGCTCCCGGGGCGTCCGTTCCATGAGGGACGCCGCCAAGGAGCTGACGCTGTTGAAGATCTCCCCCTTCTCGCATGAGAGGAGGGGGATTGGGATGTGCCCGGCACAGCGGCCCCCACAAAAGCCGGTGACCCGACGTAAGTCCCTGATTACTCTGCTCACTTCTTCGTTGATTTCTCTAACTCTTAGTTTTTGCAGTCCGGCCGTATCCGGCCGCCCGGGGAAGGCGGAGAACCTCCTCAGGAGGTACTACGCCGCAGAGCACGAGAGCATCGTGCGAGTTATCGGGGAGGGTAATCCTCAAAACTTGGTAGCTGAGGCCTTCGGGCTGAGGCTACCGGAGAGGACACCTCTCCCCACTCCCAGCTCTCACAAGCAGGGAAAAGAGGTGGCTGGGGGCTCTGAGCCGAAGCAGGCCAAGGCTCAGAAGGTCCCCGGTCCGGTGACAACACCGGGTTCCACGCCCGTGAAGGCCCGGGACGCCTCCCCCGGGTCAGGGCGCACGCAAGCACCTCGGCGCGGACTGACGCCGCCCCTCCCGGAGAACTCTTGGGGGGTGGTGGAGGCGCAGGAGCTCGCGCACCTCCCCGAGGCCTCCGGAGAGGCCCGGGGAAAGGAGCCGGCCGGTGACGGGGGGCCATCCGACTCAGCAAATTATCCCCCCTCGCCGCCTTCGGCGATAGCTCTCCCCGCCGCTCCTACGCCATCGGGCCGGAGAAGCTGGAGGTTCAATTCGCGGAGGATTCCCCTCCACGCGTTGAATGGCCAGTAGACGAGGGGGGAGCCCCTCGGTCTACGAGGTCCCCCTGACGACGGAGGTCCCGGGGGCCCCGCGGCCCGAAAAGGGGGAAGGGCTCCTTATCCCCCCGGGGGAGGGATCCCCTCGGAGAGCTCGTCGGTCTCCTCCTTGGACACCTCTTCAGCGGCAAGGACTCCGGCCACTGCCACTCCGGTCCTCATCACCCCTGTGAGCTTCGCGAGGGGGCCCGCCGCCGGTCCCAATGGGTCCAGAGTCGTCGGGAGGGAGACCCCCCTGCTGTCCGGGGGGGAGGTCTTCTGGTTCGTGGAGGGGCTCCAAACCCAGAAGGTCCAGGACTACGTCTAGCAAGGGCTTCTCCGCGAACGCTGCGGAGAGCTGCAATCGCTCCACATCCAGGTTCATTCTCAAATCGGTGGTTCATTTTCTTCGGGATTCCAACTCAGGTTTTGACTCTCTCACGTTCGTAGGGGGTGGCCATCACCTGGGGCATCGAGGCACACTTCAAAAAGGTGCTGAACGAGGCGAAGGGGAAGGCCGCCGCCTTTTTGGAGGAGCGGGACGGCGCGCTCCGGGAGTTGGGCTGAGTACGGGCCCAACTCCACGACTGGCTCCGGAGGGAGGCGAGGGCCAAGGAGGAAGGCCTCCGGGAGCTCGAGGGCTCTAGCGTTCGGGCGATGAGGGACGCGGGCTGCTCCGTCCACTTAGCCCTCGAGGGACTCGGGGTGAGCCTTGGCCCGGGAGGCAGCTCCGAGGCGGCGCCGGCGACGCTCAGGGAGGCTGTGTGTTTTCTTAACGCACAAGTCTCCGTGATCCCGTAGGCCGCCAATGCCCGAGCACGGGGCCGGGCAATCCCAGTGGTGGCTGCCGCAGTGGGGCTTGTGGAGCACCGGGGGGTCTGCGCCCGGGCGATTGGGGGCCGGATCCCCCGGAGCTTCCCCGAGTTCTTCGAGCCGTCCGGGCGAGAAGTGGAGCTGTTCGCCGGTGGCTTCTACAACCGGATCGTTCGGGTGCAATTCCCATCGCCGGCACCTCTAGGGGCGGACGCCACGGCTCCAGCGGGAGCCTCCTGGGGGGAGGACACCAATGAACAAGTATGAGCCTCCCCCCCGGGCCTTTAGATAGGACCCCTCTTTTTTGTTTTAGGGTTTTTGCTCCCGGTAGCTTCTTAGAAGAAGCCCCGAACATTTGTACAAAAATATTTTGATGCAATAGAAATAAAATTTTTTGCTAAGTCTTCGAATTGAATTTACCAGGTCCCCCGGGAGGTTACTCCCCGCCCTCGGGAAGTTACTTCCGGGCAAAGACCCACGAGGTTGGAGCGCAACCTCAGGGGAGTCCCAATGTTGTGGGGAGCCTCTCAGGAGGTGGAGCCTCCGGGCTCCAGCGGGTGTCACCTTGTCCAGGCCGCTTTCATCTTGTTAAGTCTCTTCTCCGGGGGACATGGTAGGGGTGTTTCCGGGGACCCAATCCGGTTGCGGTGGCTTCCGGAGTGGCACCTGGACAACTTCGACAACCACCGTGTTGAACTATCCCTTCCGCGACCGGGGTCCCGGAGGGTTCCTCTGCTTCGAATACTTCCACCGGCAAGCTATGAATATTGGCCCATAGATTTGCTCTGGGAGGCCCAGCGTCGTATACGAGGCTTATATCGAGACCTGGCCCAGGAGCTATCAGAGGGCCTCCGGATTATTTGGTGTAGGAGCCTTCCGGGTTGCACTCCGGGTGTAACACCCTGAGTTTAGGGGTGAAAACCTCCTTTTTCATAAAAGTGATGCAAGCATGCATCTCTGTAGTAGCAGTAAGATCAATTCAACCCTAGTCTATGCTAAGCCCCAAATATCTCAAAATCTTTCCTTTGAACCCAAATCAAGATCAGATTGCTCAGATGTGATCTATCAGTTACTTTGAACATAAAAGCCTTCAGAAGCCAGATTCAATTCCATTTCTAACTCTTAGATCCTGCAATTCTTTTCAGTTTTCGAAAACAGGAATCTAATTAATATTCTAATTACCCTAAATATTCTGAACTCAGATTTAGCAAAATTTTGACCTAACCCAGACCAGATTATTCTTGGATTATGATCATGGGTATGCCAATACCTTAATCCAAAAAGTTGGCAGCCAAATTATATCATTTAAGCCATTTCGCAGATCAGTCCAAATTGTATTGCAAATCAGTCTTTTTTCTAATATTTGGAAACCCAAAAAGGCTAAAATCCTCAAATTAACTCCAAATTCAGAATTTCTTCAGCAAATGTCTTCCAAATGTTATTTGATACAATTTTCCCTTCTGTCCAGATTCCAAAATCTCATCTTAGAGGCCAGAATTCGAAATCGACCAAAACTCAGATTTAATTTACCATAAATACCCTATTTTTGGTTTATATCGAAAATCATCAAATGATGCCAGATTTTACCAAATTTCTTGCTGGATGAGTATAAGGTATAAGTTTATACTCATCTATGAAATCAGATTGCAAATTAACTATCTCTAAATCAGAAATTACAAATCAGTCCAGAATTCCAATAAAGATTCTTGCAACCAAGTCCCTGGATCGACCAGAGCTGCAGTTCGCGACCAGCACGCGACCAGAGCTCCCAGCTCCTTCGACCGCGACTAGTGCGCCGTGTCACCGCGCCTGTTGCCACCGATCAGTGCCACGCTCGCCAGTGCTCGTTCACAGCCGTCTTTGCAAACGCACACGTGTTTGCACCTCAATTAACGCCATGGCGATCCTTGTCCAGCTCACCAGCAGCTCACGCGCCAGAGAGAAGCTTCGCCTGCTCATTTGCTCGCCGTTGCTTCAACCCGAAGGTACACCGGTGCAAGCTTCTTAGCCACCAAGCAGTGAGCTTCGCTTCAACTCATCTTGCCTTTAAATAGCAGTACAGTGCAGCCTCTTCGTCATCAGCACTGCTCCCCAAAACCCCTCAGCCTTGAACCACATTTCTTCACTGTTGTCGTCTTCTCCGGCGAGCACAGAAGGAGGCGCACGGTGACAGCTTCAACCGCAGCCCCTTCATCCAAATTAACAGCACCAGTAAGGTCCTCCCATCTCCCTTATCGTGCTGTAGCATTTAATTGGACTCCCGTGCCCCTCATCGCCGGTGATCGCCGGAATTGCTAAAACCCCTCTTCCAGCTTTGCAACTCGATTCAATCCAAATTATACTTTGATCCAGTAAAGTAAAATGATCAGTGAGCTTTAATTACCAAACCAGTGAATCCAGATTTTAGAATTGAACATGAATCGAAGCTAATCCCAAGCTCGAGCTTCACCAGTCGCCGGCGCTCATCGCCAGACTTCTCCGGTGATGCTCTGGCCAAATTGATCATGCCAATATCCCCCTTATGCATCCCTATTACTCCTCGAGCAAAGAATTGAGTTCAAATCTTGTGTAGTGAAAATCCCCAAATCCAGTGTCTTCGTCTCCGGCGCCGGCCACCGGAAATCTATTCCCGGCCGATCCAGCTCCAACAACCTTGTCCACTAGATGCGCCTCAATCCCCTAAACAATTTTGTCTACTAGCTCGACATCTAATTCGGCCTAAATCAAAAGTTATAGCTATGCCCTAATCTCTGTCCAATGCCAAGATTTGAAAATTCAGCCACCGTGATCTTCGCCGGTTTTCATCACTTTCCGGCCATCTCCTGCCCTAGATCCTGTTGTGTAAATTGTTTCTGTTATCAAAGCCTTCCTCCCAGACAAAGTGGTGCATTAATTGGAGCCCTAGATCAAAGGATATGGAAAACCTTAGTTTCTGGCCATATCAGCCCAATGCCAGTCTATGTCACCAGTGGCATTGAACCTTTTTACCTACTTCCAGCCATCCATTTTTGGCATAACTTTGCCTCTTAGACTCCTGATGTTGTGATCTACAATTTCTTCTGTTACAACTTGAATTGAGCCCTCTTAGACTCCTGATGTTGTGATCTACAATTTCTTCTGTTACAACTTGAATTGAGCCCTCTATCAACCATTGATCCTTTGTCGACTCCTTGAACCAAATGTCGACTTGAAGACATTCATCGATTTTGGGCAAACCAACCGCGGACTTAATGTCATTTCCATACTCTAGAACCCTAAAAGTCCATAGCACCCATTTTCAGCCCTAATTCTGTGAGTTAGCCCTAATCAGTTTCTAAACCCAATTATTCCAGAATCGTCGAGACATTTAATCTTTGCATTATGGCATGTAATATAATAATGTATTGAAAAGGTTGGGATTCTTGGGTGCTTATTTGATCTTTGCTCAAAGCCAGAGCCAGAGTTTGAGGACTTCACTGCTGACCCGACATCAACTGCTGTATTTTACGACGCGGAAGGCAAGTCATAGTCTTGATCATCTTGAACCTATATTTTATGAGTTGCTATAATATGACCTTGAATATAAATAGTATTGCATGTGAGAATGGATGAATTGTGAATTGGCAGTACTAGGCTGGATGCCTGTGAAGTGTGAGATAATCAATTAGTAAGCCATGAACTATTATATGTACTTATATATATATTCATGAAATAAAACCCTAGCCGTGACCAGAATTTTGGTATAGATGACTGTAGCACTGGAGGTGCTTAACTGAAAAGGATGTGCAGGCACTGAAGGTGCATGATTGTGGATGGTCTGGTCACTGGCATATAAGGACTAGAACCTTGTGTTGCGCGTCTAGTGGCATGAAAAACATGCTAACTGCAAGCCTGGTATGGGACAGGCCTGAACAAGTACTTATGCGCATCGCACATGAAACCCCTGCATGAGGCATGATGTGATGCACAATTGGCACGGAGTGCGGCTCCTACACATATCACTGAATGTGATCATGCACGCTGACCCAGTAATGGGAAGATGCAATAGGGGTGGAGGGAGTACCTGCCACAACTGTGGTTCGCGAGATATCCACAGGGTCAGGGGTGAATTGTGAGTAAAACATAATAAAAGTTCTTGTTATCTCCACCTTGCCACTCACAGTATGAAGTGAGCTAGGGGTCCAATCATTTTGATAGGAAGGGCATGAAAGTGAAATATCTTGCGGGTAAATTGGTACCTCTCTGCAGCGTTAAAAACGTATTCGAATACTCCGAGCTCCCTGGTTTATAGGAGTCTGCTGCGGTAGATTAAATCCACAGGGGTGGCACAAGTATGTTTTCTAAAATAAAATTTGATAAGTCAAGATTACCCAAATGACATGTGTTGTCATGATAAGGGGTGTTGCCATGGGCTGTCGTGTGTCGACGTGTCGCGGTAGTACTATAATTTAGTGAACATGAATAACGATGCCATGTTATGAAAGGTGCTGCCATGAGATGAGATAGGAATGAAAAGATTATTTTACAAACATCCATAATTCTTGACTAGTCTAGGTTCATAACAAGACTACTATATGTATCTACTCTTACCTATGACTTGCTGAGTACGTAAGTACTCACCCTTGCAACTTACAACCCAGTAAATGGAACGTACTATGATCAAGAAGAAGGCGTGGAGAACTTCTTGCACCAAGATGAAGGAGAGCCAGATCCGCCAAATCCCTGATGTGTTGTTCTGCCGTCGACTTCTTACTATGGAGGGGACACCCGTCATCCGTGTGTAGAAGTTTTTATTTTTCTTTAACTAAACCTTGAATGCCGCGAAGGTATTGTAATCTCTTTATGTAATATTAAGGCCAATAGGCCACACTGCTCAAATATTTTGTAAATTTTTCTGCTGCAATGTGAATATACTCCTGTGCTTAACTTATTCTTGGAAGTCAAAGCTATGCATATATGGGACTAGCTACAGCAGGCTAGGTCTCCACGGGAGTAGTCGCAGTCCCAGTTTCGGGGCGCGACACCGGGTTGTACCATGTTTAATGTAATGATGCCCACCGGAGGGGGAAGATGTCCTTCGGTTAAATGTTTTTAATAAAGCTAAGTTTGCTTGTATACTTTGTGAATTCTCAAATGGTCCAAAATAGGGTGATCCCCGGGTACAAGTTACCCCCCCCTCCATAGCAGGCCGAAGGGTAACTCCGCATACTGTGGAGGTGACACCGCCCCGGGGTAAGGATTTCCCAAAAAATTTTCAAAAAGTTCCGATGAGAAATTTCCCAGTCGCCGTGAGAACGGGGGGCCAGGAAAAACTTCCAGGAACAATTTTTTGAAAGTCCCGGTGAGATCCTCCGGTCGCCGTGGGAACGGGGAGCCGGGAATGAGCTTTCCGGGGGACAGTGTCCGAGATTACCGGGAATTTTTCTGGGAGAAAGTCTCTGAAATTCCCGGGAATAATCTTTCTGGGAGAAAACCCTCCGGTCGCTGTGAAAATGGGGAGCAGGGAATAAGATCTCCAAGAAAAAATATCCGAGAAAATCTAAAATTCCCAGGGAATTTTTTCGGGGGAAAACCCTCCGATCGCTGTAAAAACGGGTAACCAGAAATGAGATCTCTGAGAAAGAATATCCGAGAATTCCGTCTCACTGGGGAGACAATCGACTCCCATAGGAGGATACGCCCGATGACGGGTCTGAGTGTTTGAGGAGGGGACTAGTCTCTCAAATTGACTCGTTACCGCGGTCCTTGAGGACCGGGTTGCCGCTTACACCCTCAGTCCACGAGGGGTGATCGTAAGCCGCCCTATGGGAGTGGGAGTCCCGTTGTATGGACTTGTTGGGTCGTCACAGCCCACTTCCTCATGGGGATGGCATCATCGTGAGAGACTGTAAAGTAAAGACCTGCAGTGAGTTAGTGCTAAGGAAAAAGCCAATTGTATTGATAATGAGTGAAGATACAACGCCTCCCCCCGGAAGATCACGACGGGGGAGGGAATGGTGAGTACAATGTCCCCCTCCCCTCTGGCGTAACCGATCCGTGGGAGGGGACGAGCTTGTAGGCTAGACGTAGAACTTGCGAAGCAAGCGTACGTTCCACGTGTGTTTCACCTTCTCCTATTGAAGGTTGGAGAGCTTGTAAGCCCCCGAGCCCAGGATTGCCGAGATCCTGTAGGGGCCCTCCCACTTGGGGGAGAGCTTGCCCTGGCCTTGGGGGTCCGTGATGCGCTTGAGGACGAGGTCCCCGAGGCGGAAAGCCCTCTTGCAGACGCGCTGGTTGTATGCGCACGCCATTTCGCGCTCGTAGATGGCGTGGCGGAGGAGCACTCGGTCGCGTTCCTCTTCCACGAGGTCGACCTCCAGTCACTGATTCTAGGAGCTGGACCCTCAGTGACCGGAAGCCAATCTCCGGGGGAAGAACCGCCTCAGCCCCGTATACAAGGGAGAAGGGGGTGCGTTCCGACGCCCAGCTCGGGGTCGTTCGCATGGAACAGAGGATGCTCGGGAGCTCCTCCGCCCACACACCTCGTTCGCAGCCAGCTTGTTCGAGCCGTTGGTGTAACCCCTGCAGGATCACACCGTTGACCCTTTCGACGGCCCCGTTGCTCTGGGGGTGAGCTACTGAGGCGAAGTGGATGGTGAGACCCAAGCCTTCGCAGAATTCCAAAAGTATACCGAGTCGAATTGGGTCCCGTTATCGACACTGATTTCTCGCGGGACCCCGAAATGACATACGATATTCTTCTAGAAAAACCGCTGTACTGCTCGGGACGTGATGCTGGCCCGAGGTTCGGCCTCTACCCACTTTGTAAAGTAGTCGACCGCGACCACCGCATACTTGTAGCCCCCAGGTGCTGGGGGCAAGGGACCAAGGAGGTCCATCCCCCAGTGCACGAAGGGCCAAGTGATGGGGATAGACTGCAGCGCTACAGGGGGGAGGTTCGAACCCTTCGCCATCTTCTGGCAGGCCTCGCACACGGAGACAAGGTCTCGCGCGTCGCGAATCTCCGTGGGCCAATAGAAATCCTGGTGAAGGGCCTTGGCTGCGATGGCGCGCGAGGCCAGATGAGACCCGCAGCTTCCCGAGTGAATGTCCTCAAGAAGTCAGAGCCCTTCCAGCCGCTAGAGGCAACGGAGCAAGAGGGAAGCCCTCTGCTTGTAAAGCTTCCCCTCCAGCAGGAGGTACGCCTGAGCCTTTGCTCGGAGGCACTTGGCCTCGGTCTCGTTGGGAGGGTCTCCCTCCCCCTTGATGAAGGAGATGAGGGGATCCATCCAAGACGATGTCCGAGTGATCTCGACAACTTCCGGAACGCAGGGTCCATCGCCCGCGTCCGGGGAGGCCACCGAGGGCTTCGTGATGATCTCCAAGAAAGCCCCTTTTGGGAGTGGTTCCCGGACGTTGGCTGCCCGAACCAAGGCATCAGCCCGGTCGTTGTCCCTCCGCGGAATGTGTCGGGCCTCGAGGCTATCAAAGTGCTTCTCCATCTTGCGCACCTCCTGCAAGTAGAGGCTCAAGTTTGCGTCATGGCACAAGTAGGACTTGTCCATTTGGCACACTACGAGCTGGGAGTTTCCTTTTACTAGGAGGCATCGAATCCCCATGGAACGCGTGAGGCGTAACCCAAGGAGCAACGCCTCGTATTCGGTGGCGTTGTTCATGGCACGGAACACAAGCCGCACCACATACTCCAGTTCCTTCCCCTCGGGGTTCCGGAGGACTACTCCCGCGCCAGCCCCGGTGAGACACAAGGAGCCATCGAACATGAGTGTCCAATGGTCACTGCGTCGGGGCGGTGTGGGGAGGTTTTCGTCCCCGGTCCCGGAGGCAGGAGTCCACTCCACCACAAAGTCGGCGAGGACTTGTGACTTGATGGTGGAGCGCCCCGTGAGGGAAAGGGAAAAGGGGCAAGCTCGGCCCCCCATTTTCCTATCCGGCCGGTGGCTTCCTTGTTCCGAAGCACCTCCCCCGAAGGGAGGGACGACGAGACAGTGATAGGGTGCCCCAGGTTGTAATGACGAAGCTTCCGGGACGCCATTAGAAGGGCGTAGCAGATCTTCTCCATCTCCGTGTACCAAGTTTTGGCCCCTTGGAGGGCTTCACTCGCGTAGTACAGGGGATGCTGTTGCCCATCTTGCTCCTTTGCGAATACCGCACTTACGGCGACCAGGGTCGCGGCGAGGTAAAGGAGCAAAGGCTCCTCTGGAGACGGGCTCACGAGCATTGGGGGGCTCGTGAGATACTTCTTCAAATCGTCGAAAGCCTCTTGGGCCTCGGGGGTCCACCGGAACCCTTCAAGCTCCTGGAGGATTTTGAAGAATTGGAGGCCTCGTTCCCCCAACCGCGAGACGAAGCGACTCTGCGCGGCCGAGCGGCTGGTGAGTCGTTGAACTTCTTTGACCGAGTGCGGCGGGGGCATGTCCAAGAGTGCTTGGATCTTTTGTGGGTTGGCCTCTATGCCCCGCTGGGACACGAGGAAGCCCAGGAGCTTCCCCCCGTGTACGCCAATGGCGCGTTTCTCCGGGTTGAGCTTCAACCCGTATGCACGGAGGTTGCGGAAGGTCTCCGCTAAGTCGTCGATGTGGGCAGTCGCGCGGGGACTTTTGACGACCACGTCATGAACGTAGACTTTGACGTTGCGACCGATCTGGTCCTTGAGGACCAGTTGACGTGGATTGACACCCGGGTCACTTCAAATAAATGCATTATTGGTTCAGGACAGATTCGAGCCAGACACGTGCCCGGTGGTGCGGACTCCAGTCATTCTGAGAAGCATCAGCCAAGGTTGCAAGTTGTGCGCGATCAGATCGCAGTCTTCATGCGATTAGACCGTAGCTAGTGCACGGTCAGAAGTTCGTGTGCTGTGCGCGGACAGAAGGCTGAAGGTGTTGTGCGGTCAGCCAACATCCCGCGGTCAGGATTCTTTCGACCAGGGAACATGGGAGTATTATGTCCCTATGACAGGAATATCGCAAGTATCCCGAAGATTCTTCCACGTGAAGGAACAACCGTCAGGAGGTTAATACGTGCAGTTATCCACAAATAACACATGTTAAACCTGCGTGGGAGTTAAGAGCGGTTCTCCAAACCACATCCAAGCAACCGTTTGATGCAGTTACGACTTGGCGCCCTTTCGACTAGTATAAAAGAGCGGCATGGTGTATCAAACAGGGGATGATTTCTGATCACAACGAGATATGACGCATCTCAAAGACTCAAGCAGCCAAGACTACGGTCTAGATTAGATAGCTTCCATAAGCCTTCCAGGCTTCTTTTTGTACACTTACATAGGGAAAACCTTCACCTGTGAAGGATTTTTCCATTACTTTGCTACACATAGTGAAATCCCAATAGGATGTAGGGTTATTACTCCCACCATCGAGGGCCCGAACCTGTATAAACCTCTCTGTGCTCCAGTTCTCCATAATTATACATACCTTCCTGGAGGGTCACCCTGAAAGGTCTCATTATTATAAATTTTGCATAAGTTCGGCTAAGGACCCCGAGTCCGAATCGTGGACAGCTGGCGCCCACCGTGGGGCCTTTCTCAAGGCGTCCTAATTTTCATCCGGAGGTTCACTGAATCATGGCTGGAGTATATGATTCTGAGAACGATTTCGATCTCGAGGATTATGCTCACATTCCGATGCCTTCTCCAAGCGATCCTGTTCCGATGGAGGAGGTTGGAGGCGAAAATCTCCCAGAAGTTGAATCATCTCTCCAGGTCATGTCCATTGACCAGGGAGCGACTAGCTCAAGGTCAGAACCCACCGAGGTTCTTAATGCGCTAGAGGGTGAGTCCGGTCCGTCATACGACCCCGCTGAGGGGAAGAATGATATCGACCTGAAAGTTAGCCCGGGGAGATTCGACCCTGACGGTGGCTTGTCTCTTTGATTTCGTGTCCGACTCGGAACAAACTGAGATGTTTTCCCCATCGGCGACCTCTCTCCCTAGACAGTTTGCTGCCTTATCAGAGGAAACTCCTGATCAGCAGGCTGCTAGGGAAGAATGGGAACGCAAATAGAAGGAGGATCAAGTTCTCGAGCAACAAATCAACAAACTGCGCAGAACTACCCTAGAGGCTCTTCAAGATGCGCAGGCTCGTTACGATGCTGCTCCGAGTTCTTCTCGATGATCACGTGGTCGCAGACATGACCAGATCCCTTCTTTGCCTCCGGAGCGTTTCCCGGTGGACAAAGAAACGGTAACACCTGGTGCCCCTAGGAGAAGTACACATGGTCGACTGCGATCTATCGCAGAAGTCATGCGTAATTTCCCTCCTACGATCACGGATGCGCAGAAACCGGCCTTCACCAGAATCCTAGCGGAAAGGTTGGATGAGGTCGCATTTGAGGCGACCCCAACGGCCTCTTCCCGGTCGGTAACACGTTCCCGCGAACGAGAGTGTTCTCACTCTGGTTCTGGACGACGAAGTTACCCGCCGCCTATACCATCCCGCCAGGACAAGTACAGGCAGACACAGGATTCTCGTGGTAGGGATCGAGTTCCTGTTCACTCTCGTTTGGGACCACGGATAACTTCACCGTTGGATGAAGTCGCTCGTGATCCAGTTGAGGGTCACAGGACAGTTCACGGTCCCTACGTAGGTTGTAAAGCTTTCTCGCCCGGCCTTCGTGCGGTCGTTTGGCCTGATAAGTTTCGACCAGGGGCCATAGAAAGGTTCGACGGAACTCAGAACCCATCCGAGTTCCTTCAAATCTACATTACTGCCATCCAAGTGGCAGGAGGCGATGACCGGGTCATGGCCAACTACCTACCTACAGTCCTCGAAGGACCGGCTAGAACCTGGCTATTTAACCAGCCCGAAGGTTTGATCTACAATTGGGAAATGCTGTGCGATGCTATCCTCAGCAATTTCCAAAACTGTTACCAAAAGCCTGGAAAAGAGCGCGGTCTTCATCGACTACGACAAACTTCGGCCGAAACCCTTCGTCAGTTTGTCAAGAGATTTGTCGAGGTGAGGAATACCATCCCGAACATATCTGACGGCTCCGTTATCCGGGCATTTAAACATGCCGTTCGATACCGGAGATTCACCGAGGACTTGCTCATTCACCCTCCTCGATCAGTGGCCGATCTTTTTGATATGGCCGACCGATACTCTGATGCGGCCGAAGCGGTCGAATGGAACCGGATGATCGATAAGGGTGACCTACCGCCTCAGCCAGGTTTCAAAGACGCTAGGAAAGAAGATTCGAGCAAGAAACTGGAATCTTCGTCGGGTGGGAAGTCGAAAAAGTCGAAGAGGAACCGCTCTGGACAATACCGCGAGGTTGCAGTTGCAGAGAAGCCTTCTTCGACCAAAGGTAACAAGCCTTCATTTAAGAATAAAACTGCTTCTGGTGGTCGTAGTGCCGACCAGCCAGAAAAGTCGACTAATCCGCAGGAAGGCAAGAAGTGGTGTCCACTCCACAACTCCGCAAGACACGACCTCAAGAACTGCAGGAGTTGGTTGAAGCAGTTGGATGACTTCTACCAGGGAGTTGGACCAATGCCGACCTTACCGGCTAAAGAACAAGCATGCGGACTTAGAGACGCTGACGGAGATGAAGAGATATCCTACCAGGTACCTCGTAATCACATTAATGTTATTTTCGGGGGTTCCTCCTCTTTTGTTTCCAAAAGGCAGTTTAAAGCCTTTTACCGAGAGGTTAACCAAACGGAGACATCCCTTGGTGAAGCTCAGTACACCCGTTGGTCGAATACACCTTTGACATTTGATCGTACTAATTGTCCTGCGGGGCTTACTCGACCATTGAGGCTCCCTCCGGTCATTACCCCGATCATCAGTAATGCGAGAGTCGAAAGGGTCCTGATCGACGGAGGGAGCTCCCTTGGCATTTTATTGGTCAAGGCACTCGACGAGATGCAAATTCCTCGTTCAAATATTAAGCCCATAATCCATCCGTTTTATGGGATAATCCCTGGTCCCTCCATGATGCCATTGGGACAGGTGGTCCTCCCGGTCACACTGGGAGAACCGGACAATTTCCGAACAGAATTGGTTACTTTCGACGTAATTGATTGTGATTCGGCTTAAAATGCAATCTTTGGCAGGCCAACTCTTGCTAAATTCATGATGGCAACGCACTATGCTTATAGTGCGGTAAATTGCCTGGCCCCAAAGGTGTCATATCGGTCTGAGGCAGTCGCAATGTGGCACTCACATGCGACCGGCTATCCCTGGAGATGGTCGGCCAACTTCCCCTCCGGTACGCTCAGGTCGCCACTGTCGCCACCGACGCGATCAAGGCTGCTCCTCGACCTGATGAGAAACTCAAACTAGTTCGATTGTACCCAGATGATCCATCCAAGACAATTCGGGTCGGATCAGGCCTGGATGACAAATAGGAATTCGAGCTCATTACTTTCCTCCGGGCTAACGCAGATGTGTTTGCGTGGAAACCGTCCGACATGTCTGGTGTCCCAAGGGAAGTAATCGAGCACAGGTTAGCAATTCGACCTGGACAACAACCAATAAAGCAGAAGCTCAGGCGTTTTGCTGTTGACCGACAGGAAGCCATCCGAGAGGAGTTGGACAAACTCCTAAAGGCCGGGTTTATTCATGAGGTCGATCACCCGGAATGGCTCGCCAATCCGGTCATGGTCCGCAAGTCAAATGGCAAGTGGCGCATGTGCGTCGACTACACTAGCCTCAACAGTGCCTGTCCTAAGGACAACTTTCCCCTTCCCCATATCGATTAGCTGGTCGAATCAACTGCGGATTGCGAACTGATGAGCTTCCTGGACGCTTACTCAGGATATCATCAAATTAGCATGGCAGAAGACGATGAAGAGAAAACTGCCTTCATCACTCCGTTCGGCACCTACTGCTACGTCAGAATGCCGTTCGGTCTCAAGAACGCAGGTTCCACGTACCAGCGCTTGATGCAAAAAACCTTTCTTTCGCAGATAGGGCGTAATCTCGAAGCATATGTAGACGACTTGGTTGTAAAAAGTACCAAGAGATTGTCTCATTTGGACGATCTCCCTGAAACCTTCTGTAATTTGAATCGCTTTAGAATAAAATTGAATCGGGAGAAATGCTCTTTTGGGGTTTCTTCAGGAAAACTTCTTGGTTTCCTTGTTTGTTCCAGAGGCATTGAGATCAATCCTGAGAAGATCAGGGCAATCGAACAAATGAGATCGCCCTCGACCATGAAAGACGTTCAATGCTTGGCTGGTCGCATGGCGGCCTTAAGTCGTTTTGTATCGCGACTAGGTAAAAGGGGATTACCTTTCTTCAAGGCCTTGCGGAAGCATCACAATTTCACATGGTCCGATGAGGCCGAGAAAGCGTTTCAGGAGGTAAAGACATATCTATCCAGTCGGCCAGTGTTGGTGTCTCCCGACAAAGGAGAACCGTTGCTCCTTTATCTGACGGCCACACCGCACGCGGTCAGCGCTGTTCTGATCGCGGATAGGGAAGGAATACACAGATCTGTCTACTATGTAAGCGAGGTACTTCATGGACCTAAGGAGCGATACCCTGAAGTCCAGAAGATACTTTACGCACTGCTGATGGCTTCCCGTAAGCTACGACATTACTTCCAAGCTCACAAAATCACAGTACCCTCCTCCTTTCCTCTGGGAGACTGTCGCGTCTGCCACGACTGTGACACCACCTGTGAGGAGCCGAGCTCAGTGCAGCTGGTCCCATAAACCACTTGACTTCCCAGGATGAGTCAATCACAGGGATACATTGAAGCAGCAAAATATTACAGTAGTCATAATTGTATGGCCATCAGGCCTTAGTACAATACGGGATACAGTGCCTTAGAAGGCACAAAGGTACATCAAAATAAAACATCTAGTCGGCGGAAGCTAGGGCCAAAAGCAATCCCACAGGAAACAGAGGTTGACATCAAGACAGCACCACATCAGAGCTTCGGAGGGAACTGCTCATCTTCTCCTGTGTCTGCAACATCTTCAGGATATTCACCAAGGTGGTAGAGCGCTCCATCTATTGATGAGTTGTTGCAAGGGTGAGTACTTACATACTCAGCAAGTCATAGGGAAGGTAGAGATATATATATATATATATATATATGACATGAACCTATGCTATTGGGGAAAGAGTGAAGGGTTTTTCAAAATACATTTCTTTCACTTTTCTTACTCAACTTCTGATCATACTCATGGCAGTAAATAAATCATATTGATGGTGATACATATATCCCATATCCAAGGTGATATATCCTCATATCACATTACTTTTATTCAAGCCTTTCAATCTTATACTCATAGCAGTATTTCATAAACTTAGGGCATAAACCACATGCCTCTTAATTATCATATGCTTAAGGCAATCCAAATGCTCTTAGTTATCACATGATCTCTATATTATGGTATTACCGCGACACGTCAACACATGACAGTCCACGGCAACGCCCCTTATCGTGACAACACATGCCACTTGGGTAATCTTGAACTAACAAATTTTAGTTTATAAAACAATACTTGTGTCACACCCCATGGATTTAATCCACCGCGGCATACTCCTAAAACTCGGGAGCACGAAGTATTCGAATACATTTTTAACTCTGCAGAGGTGTACCTCTTTTTAAATCCACTTTTTCACTCGACTTTCAAGTCGGGCCAGCTTCATGCGACTTATACGCACGTGACAAGGCCGAGCTCACACAATGTTTTCTCAGTCTAGTATTAACAGTATCCCTGCCCGGTAAATGGACAATCCAGTCCCAAGTACCGTTGTGGGTCCTCCCCACTGCCTTACTTCCTAGCCTGGGCCTATGTTCCCATAGGACACATAGCCTTTCTTGATTACAGTTGCGCACGACTTAATCTGGCGTAGGGCGACTTCCTTCTTTACACCTTATCCTCTCATAATTTTTCTGATCTCACACCACTCATGGACGAACTGCGTCCCACCAGTTTCCACGCGAGAAACCGGATCGACAAGCCATGCAGGGAACTGCTAATACTAAGAAAGCTACTAGATTGTGCCAGTCCCATACCAGGTAAGTGGTTGGTACGTTTTTCATGCCACTAGACGCACAACACAAGGTTCTAGTCCTTATACGCTAGTTGTCGACGATTCAGACTCGAAGTCCTCAGCCGAACTTATGCAAAATTTGTATTAGCGAGACCTTTCAAGATGACCCTCCGGGAAGGTATGTAGAAAAATGGAGAACAGGAGCACAGAGAAATTTATACAGGTTCGGACCCTCCATGGTGGGAGTAATAGCCCTACGTCCTGTTGGGATTTCACTATGTGTGGTAAAGATTTACAAGATGGCAGGAAAAGACCTTCACAGGCGAAGGTTTTTCCTATGCTAGTGTACAGAAAGAAGCCCCAGGAGGCTTGTAAATATTATCTAATCTGGGCCGTAGACTTGGCTGTTTGAGTGGTTGAGATGGGTTGTATCTCACTTGTATTAGAGACGTTGATCTCCTCTCGATAGATGGTTCGATCTTTCGATCCTTCGATCCCCCTGTTTGATGCATCTTGCCACTCCTTTATACTGGTCGAAGGGGTGCCATGCCATAACTGCATCAAACAGTTGTTCGGACGGTTGGATGCGGTTCTTAGAGAACCGCTCATAACCTCCACGTAGGTTAAACACGTGTTATTCATGGATAACTGCACGTATTAACCTCCTGACGGTTGGTCTTCCACGTGGAGGAATCTTCGGGATACTTGGAACATTCCCACTATAGGGACAGCCGGACAGATGAATTCCAAGTCCCCTGGTCGAGAACACTTTGGCCGTGGGATGTTGGCTGACCGCGCAACATCTCGAACATTCTGTTCGCGTATGGCACACAAAGTTCTGACCGCGCGAAGTCTGCGGTCTGGTCACGCAAAGCCTGCAGTCTGATCGCGCAAAGCCTGCGACCTCGAGCTGATGCTTCTTAGAATGACTTGAGTTCGCACCGCCGGGCACATGTCTGGCTCGAATCCGTCTTAACGAACAGTGCATTTATTTGAACTGACTCGGGTGTCAATCCTCGTCAGCTAGCCCCCAAATTTAAAGAAAACGAAGGGACGTGTTCACTTTAAATTTAAAGAAATGCATCGGATTATTAACCCGACTCTTCAAATCCTCCACTTAGTGGAGCACTAAGTAGGTCGGTTGGTTCCCCAAGACGGGCTCTGGGTATTGTGTGACAGGTAATGATGGTGCTGTTGAAATGTTTTTTAAACCGAGGTAAAATTGTAAATACTTTTAAGAACCCGAGGCACTTAGAATGTGAACCGTCACCCTGATGGTTATAAATACCGGGTCTTTAGTTTCACAAAACTACTCAATTTCTTCTCACGGTTAAATCCTCTCTAAAGTCACCTTCATTCTTCTCTTCATACACCTCCTGATGGCAGATCACAGCATCATCGAGATTGAAAGTGATGAAGAGGAAGTTTGCAAGCAAGAGCCTCAAATGCCTGAAGATCCATCTCCTTCAAGGAAGAAATCCAAGGTTGACGAAGGATCTTCCATCAGAGCAAAGGTAGAAGATGAGCAATCATCTTTTCTTCCTTCAGCTTTCTTCTCTAGCACTCCTTGCTTTTGTTTGGGTGATCAATTTTCTGGTCAGCAAGCGGTGACTATTCGGCCAGAAGATCCTCAACTTGTGTTGGGGAGGCCATCTTCTGGTGGGAAGGTTGTACTTCCTCCATCTGGTGATTGTCCGGTTTTATCGGATGATCAACTTCCCAGGATGGCTACATCAACGTGTCATGAACAGGGACAGGTAATAATCCTCCTCCCCTTTTGTTGATAGTTATAGTTTGCACCATTAACTTTTGCAAATGTAGGAGATTGGAGGCCCCAGTGATCAGCCTTCTGCTGCTCCGTTTCTTCCTTCCGGACATAATCTTCTGGAGGAGAAGAATGCCCTGGAGAAGAAGACCGAAGAAATGTCTTCGACGATTCTGCACCTAGCAGAATGTTTTGAACGATCCCGTGAAGAGGCGCACCAGCTCCGTCAAGAGAGGGACCACGCTCAGCAACGGCGGGAACTCTCCGATTTAATTAGGAATAGTAGTGTACCTCTTGTTAGGGATGACGTAGATAGGCTTAGGTTAGTTGCTAGTTCTCTTGGGGTTGTCAGTGTAGATCCTACCGACAACAACATGTCCCTGGGAGAACTTTGCAAACTTCTTTCGGGTCAGGTCGACGCTTTGGTCGCCGGTATCCCTTTTATATGTAAAGAATGCAAGAAATAAGACTTTCTTTTTTATATGAGTATTCTTTACATCTTCTGTATGAACATATGGCCATTAGTAATGCCTTCGCGACCATTCATACACAGGGAAATTTCAGTTCTGCGATCAGAATCACACTTTTATAAAAATACCGCGACCAGTTCTGATACCGCGATCAGACTTAAATCCGCGGTTAGAACTCAAACATACTACGACCAGAATTGAGGTTCGATCAGACCATCACTTCGATTAGAATCGGAGCTTAACCAAAAGCATGGTCTCGATCATACCACAACACGGTCAAAATACATCCATATGTCCAAAAATTGAGTCGTATGATTTTTTCATAAAAATGTCCAAAGCATATAAAGGAAAAAGGTCCTCTGAAAAGCACTGAAAACTTTTCAGGCATTTTGCACTTTCAGTTTCTGAAACAAAGAAGTCTTTTTGTTTCAGATCCGATACCTGAATACTTTAACGGGTCCGCCAGAGACAGTATCCATTATGGGAAATGAATGAATAAAATACTCAGTGGAACATTTGAATGGAACGTTACTCACATTAATGTGTCTCCTCGGGTCTATAAAAGGAGCAGGTGTCTTCCTGAAGAAGCCACTCAGCCAAAAACCCTCATCATTTCCGCCGCACAAAACCCTCATCCTTCTCAGCCTTCGTCTTCCCAAAAATCGCCAACTTTTCCTTCAACTCTCCACCAAAAAATGGCGTCTTGGAGCCGATCCATCCATCATTCCGAGGAGAGTTTACTAGCATTGGAGAAGGAAGAGATCCTTCCTCCGCGGCTGCTAATCAACTGGCGGCCCGCGGAGAAGGATCAAGAAACCCCGACCGTCCGAGAGGGTGATTTGGTGGTTTTCGAAGAGTATTTGCGCTGTGGGTTCCGATTCCCTGAGAGTCGGTTCTTGAAGGACGTCCTCGAGCACTACGGGTTGGAGCTAATCAACCTCCACCCAAATGCAGTGTTGATATTGGTGGTATTTCAACATTTGTGCGAGGCGTTCGTCGGAGTGTATCCCAGCGTGGATCTCTTCCGGTGATTTTACTTTTCGGCGTGGTCGAAGAGCGCCAACGCCGCCGGATGCATTTACTTCCGGCTAAGGGATAAAAAGGAGTATCCCTTTCAACCCCTGCGAGACTCGGTGCACGGGTGGCATCAGAAATGGTTTTACTGCACCCCGCCAACCGAGAGCGGGTTGTGGTTTGAAAACTCGCGGCCGGAGAAGCCGAGCGAGTTGGACACTCTCCCGGCGATGAACTCGGAGTTCATGAAGCACGCCGAGGTGCGTGAAAGGGCTCATCCAGCTTGGGAAATCAAGTCCATGGCGGACAGCACCCTGGACTATAATGAAGGTATTCATTTCTGGCACTGAAATCCTTTTGCCACTTCTGAAATGCATCGATTTAACTCGTGTCTGGGAACAGTCCTGTCCTCAGCTGAGATTGAGAGGCGGACTAACTACCTTCTCAGGGCGTACAACGCCGAGGTAGAGGGCCCCAAAGGATCGCCTCGCCCCCAAAGCTTGATCCACGCCGGCGACGACCTCAAACAGGAGCGCCGAAAGGTACATTTTCCACTTGGCCTCTGTTTTGTAGGTCTCATGTATGTCCAGCACTAATTCCATTGGAATGAGAACAGCTTCTAGGGAGGTTTGCCGAGGCGACGTTTCCCATCGAGAACGTTGGTTCCCTGGGGAAGCCAACGATGAAATACGTGAAGAAGGTCTCCTCGAGACCTAGGACAAGGAATCTGCCCCCAAGAAAGCAAGGCTAAATCTTGGGGAAGGGTCTTCACGAAGCGTTCCTCCTACCGCCAGAAAAACTGCGGTAAGATATCATGTCCCTCCAAACTTTCCAGGTGCGAACTGGAATTACTTCTTCGTCGTACAAGGAGAGGGGAGCGAGGAGGAGGAAGACGATGAAGTCCCTCTAGTTCACCGGAGGAGGAAGATTGCGGGCTCTCCATCCGGTGATGCTCCAACTCATTCTGCCGAAACAACGGCCGCTGCAGAGGCGGTTGTAGCAGACCCTGCGGCCACCGAAAACCTCGTGACCGCAGATAACACCCCAGCCCCTGAAGCCCCCGAGACTTCAGGGCCTGTTGCCTCCACTTCCCTGGTCGAAGGGATGACCGTGGTAAGATTCTCTCACAGTCTCGTTTTCTTCAATTCCTCCTGTGCATTTGATAAATTGATGCTTATACAGGAAAAAGAGCTTCCCCCCGTGACTCCTGTGAGTCGCAGGGAGGAAAATCCTCCACCCCCGCGGACAGAAGTGGAGGTGGTCGCAGACCCTACTGCGGTCACAAACGAGGCGCCGGCTCCAGAAGTTCAAGAGCCATCCAGGCCCTCGGACGCAGCTCCGCTAGCGGGACCGATTGCCCCGGTAAAGATTCTCCTCGTTAGTCTTTATTTTTCCTAGAAAAATGCTCACCGAAGAACATACCCAGGGGGGAGATGCCTTGTTCTCCAAGAGGAAGATCAGGACGGACGACAATTGTCCCCTTTCTCGAGGAGAGCCTCCCCTGAAATCTCAAAAGCTAATGGGATTTCAAATAAGGTAAGAACCTTTATCCTGATTAGATTTAAATGATGGTCACAAACTGTGATTGTTTGATTCTTCTTTCCTTTGTCAGGCGAAAAGAAACAACATCCAGCCCTTCAACCACTTCGGGGAGGGTTTAAGTCGCTGTTGGTGCAGGAGCCTTCAGTGAGGAGCACTCCGTCCCCTTGGTCCAGGAAGTCGTCCGGGCCGCGAGAGGAGAAACAGGCGCGAGGACCCAGTCGCAACCAACGACGACTGGGGGCAGTGCCCAGCAGGCAGTCCCACCATCTGCACCTGTTGTAGGCACCTCTGGGCCTTCAACGAGTCTTCCCGTTGGTCCGGAAGACGCCTCCTTACAGGAGTTTATGAAGGTATGATGAACTTCTCTCTGGGTGCCTGAATTGTACATAGGACACCTTTAACTCCCTTTTTTGCATCACAGGAACTATCCCGGATGATGGCCCAATCGCGTGCTACGGTGGCAAGCATGGAGGCCATACAAAAAGAACGAGACAGCTTGCGCAGGTAAGGACCATTACTCTTCAACTTGTAAAGATACAAATTGGTTATGACCACTTCTTCTGTTTTACTACAGAAAAGTGGCATTGCTAGACAAAGAAGTGGCCACAGTCAAGCTTCATTCGCTCTCAGTGGTTAGGAACCAAGAGATCGAAAACAACAAACTGCGGTCACAACTTGCTGGTAAGTCGATTCCTGATTAGGAAGACTTGTCTTCATAACATGCGAGTATTATTTTCTCTTGTTGCAGTGCAAGCGGGTCAAATAAAGCAACTTAGTCGGGACAATGAACTCCTCCAGGACTCTATCCGAACCTCCGAAAAGGCGATCAGAAAGCTGAGCCGTTCAGTCTTCGAAAAACTGAAGACAATGGCTCATCTTCTAAAGGCTGATGCAGTCGAAACCACAAGAGACAATCTCAGCCAAGATGACTGGTATGCACTAGTCATGGCCCAAGCGGAGTCACTTCTCGAGTATCTCCCTGAGGATACACAGCGACGAGAAGAAGCGATCAGAACCAGAGTTTGGTCAGCTGCTTCCGCCATCCTCAGCCGGGTTCGTCTTCACAATGGCCCAGATGCAGATCTGAATCCATTGGTGGGACCGGTTGAGGTCGAGAGTGAAGAGCAACTAGAGGCTGTCATGGAGGAGATTAGTCCCCTTGTAGATAAGCTCCTGACTGAGCTTGGGATCGAATGATCCCTATGCCTGTACAGAAACAGTTGTATACAATGCAATGCACATGGAAATTCATTTTTGAAAATGAATATATTTTTGTTTTATGTCGTTTCATATTATAAACATATCCCCCTAGCCCCCACCTGTGATTGTAGATACTGAAGACTTAGTATTACAAATACAGGAGAAAAGTGAATATAACGACCAGGGGTGTGTGATCAAATCAACAATTATGATCATTATAACGCCTAGTCTTGTTTGCAAACCAGCAGCCACTCAGATAACCAAGGACTTGCCAGAACGCCCCGTGTGCGTTGAGAAACGGCTTATTTAGGAGTGACTTATCTGAAAGTGGTCATGAGATCTGTCGACGATTCGGACTCAGGGTCCTCAGCCGAACTTATGCAGAATTTATAATTGTGAGACCTTTCAAGATGACCCTCCGGGAAGGTATGCTGAACAATGGTGAACAGGAGCACAGAGAGTTTAGACAGGTTCGGGCCCTCGATGGTGGGAGTAATAGCCCTACGTCCTGTGGAGATTTCACTAAGTGTGGTAAAAGGTTTACAAATGGAGGAAAAAGTCCTCACAGGCGAGGATTTTTCCTGTAAGAGTGTACAAGGATAAGCCAAAGAGGGCTTGCTGAAATACTATTTAAGGTGGGCCGTAGACTTGGCTAACTTGAGAGATTTTGGATTTCTTGATTAATCTTCCGATCTCTCAGTTGATGTTTTGATCGATCTCCCTCCTGATTGATGCTCCATGCCATCCTTTTGTACTGTTTGAAAGGGTGCCATGTGGAGGAAACTGCATCAAACGGTTGCACGGACGGTTGGATGCGGTTTTTTGGAACTGCTCTTAACCTCCACGCAGGTTAAACATGTGTTATTCATGGATAACTATATGTGTTAACCTTCTGATGGTCGATTCTCCACGTGTAGGAATCTTCGGGATACTTAGAATATCCCGTTGTATGGGCAACCGAATAGATAGATCCCAAGTATCCTGATCGGCAGATGTTCTGACCGTGGGATATTGGCTGATCGCGCAATATCCCGAATATGTAGTTCTCGTATAGCATACGAACTTCTGACCGCGCAAGGCTTACGGTCTGACCGCGTAAAGCTGGCGATCACATAGCGACGTCCCTCAGAACAACTTGAGCTCGTATCGCCAGATACACTTCTGACTCGAACCTGCCTTTAACCAGAAGTCCAATAGAAGTGGTCCGGGTGTCAATCCTCGTCAGCTAGCCCCCAAATTCGAAAGAAACGAAGTGACGTGTTTATTTCAAATTTTAAGACCATGCATCGGATTTTTAACCTGGCCCTTTAGCTTCTCCACTTAGTAGCACACTAAGTGAAAACGGTTGGTTTTTCAAGACAGGTTCTGACATTACGTGACGGGCAATGATGGCGCCGTAGAAATGTTTTTATCTCGAGGTAAAATTGTAAATGTTTTGACGAAACCCGAGGCGCCTGGAATGCAAACCGTCATCTAGGCGGCTATAAATACCATGTTCTTGGATTTGAAAAGCTTCACAATTTCCCTCCACGCCTAAAGTCCTTTTCTTGTTATCCTGCCTCCTTCCTTTTTGATGTGCACGGTGGCCCGATCTTCCGACAGGTAGAGGTAAGTCGATTGGTGGAGACTCGACGTTGACGATCCGGCTTCCGATCAGAACCGATCCGAACCCAGCAATCGCTATACCACGGCTCCGTTGGTTATCAACCATGCACAAACACGATTGACCTCGCCAAGAAGGCTTATCCCTGCATGCGAATTGAGAACACAAGCAAGAACGAGAAAGAAGCAATCTGAAATATTGCAAATATAAATTGAATCTCACGAGTTGGGGTTCCACAAACCGATACACGGCGAAACTGTTCTTTGACAGATTAATCTAAGCAAAACCCAAACCAAACCCTAGCGGCGGCTACTGAATATAAGGGCTAAGGGACGTCCTAGAAACCCTAGACGTGTCCGTGATGGACTCCAACACGATACATGGGCCAAAGGCCCAAATTGGTGACGCAGCACCCTGGGACAGATTCTGTCCGCCAACTTGTAACGCGAATTCCCGTCGACTCAGCAGTCCAATTGACTTGAGAACGGTGCCATTGGAAAGGTTATCTCCTTAGCTTTCGATACATATGTGGATCATTGAAATCGGAGTCCGTTTGTGGCCTGGGCGACGATTTTAGTGAACACTGCTCCTGGTGGCCGAGGTAGTCGACTCCGAGATGAATTGGGACTCCGACTCCGAGATGAAATTGGACTCCAACTTGACTTGGACGCCCTCCTTGCCTCCCTCCTGGCCCTTGCTGGTTCCCAAGGCCTTCATGATCCTCTCCAAAGTTCCTAAGTACAATATAATCAATAATATCATTAGGTAGCATACTATCCTCACAAGTATATACACGGGCACTTAGGAACGAGCTCACCTGTTGATTCAATTGCCATGCTCGTGCTCTTGTGATGGGTCCTTGCATCACAACTGGAGGAGTCTCGGGCGTATGCATAGGAGTGATGTCCTCATCATCCTCCCCCGTCTCATGGTCATCCTCATTATTTGCAAGGTTAGCTACAAGAGCATATTCATCCTCAACATCACTAGCACTAATGTACCCACCTTCTTCTGTTGCAATGTACGCTCGACGACTTGGGCAATCCTTCAGACATGGCCCATCCCCTTGCATCGGTGGCACACAATTTCCGTTGTTCGACCTGTGGAAGCCACCGATGAAGAACTCTTTGTTGGTGCCTGCACATGATTAGATTTACTCACCTCGGGAACTCGTGATGGCGGTGATGGTGCTGCTGAACGCGCCCTACTCATGGAGGGGACAGCAGACCGAACAGAAAGGGGTGGAGCTGATTTGGTTGTCCCCGGCGTCGTCTTTGGTGTGGGTATGTTGCCGAAATTACTCCTTGGCTTTGCTGTTTTCCCTGCAATTCTTTTTCTGCCAACATAGCAAGCTGGAACAATCTATTGATAGAATTATATTCTTTGTAATCAATTATGTCCTGAATCTCGTGCCGTAATCCCCCATAAAAACGAGCCATCTTATCCTCCTCATCCTCAACTACCTCACAACGCAACATGCCTATTTGTAGCTCTTGGTAGTACTCCTCAACAGATTTATTATTTTGATTTAAGCGTTGCAAATTCTTGCGCATATCACGTTTATAAGAAGGAGGAACAAATCTTCTACGCATAGCTTGTTTTAATCTATCCCATATATCAGGTGCTAATCCAGCATTTACTATCTCATTCCACCAAATGATAGCAAAATCTTTAAACTCACTAGTAGCTTGTCTAACTCTATGTATCTCAGGAACAAGATGGGAGTTAAATTTTTGTTCAACTGTCATTTCCCAATCTAAGTAAACTTCAGCATCATAAGTACCAGAAAAAGATGGTATGGTAAATTTAACCCTAGCAAAAGAATCATCATGTCCACGACCATTACGAGGATTAAAATTGTTACCTCCCATACCTTGACGGTTGTTATTCAGGCGTTGTTGTTGTCGCACATCCTGTGCAGCGGCGCGAGCAGCAAAGGCATCATGGCCCTCTCCATCCACTTCATCTCCCGCGACAGACTCTTCTTGATCTTCCACTCTGCGAGCTCCATTGGGAGGCGGCTGTCTCTCAAAATTTTCCAACCTGGTAAGAAGATTGGCGATGCTTCGCTCTATCCTCTCCAATCTTTGGTCGTTATCTTGGCCGATCCTTGCGATGTTTGCGTTGATGTCATTGAGCGCGTTGTTAAGCTCGTTCCGTGTAACACACTCATCTTCCTCATTACCTGCCATTGTTAGTTGAAAGAAAGACAAAAGAAACAAAAACAACCGGTGGTATAATCCCTATCAACTACTTTGGCGGCAGAAGGTGGTTTCACTCACTCTCAAGCGTCTTACCACGCTCTTACAAGTGTTCTTACCAATGCAACAGGTGGTACAACCGGCGGTTGGTTCGTGATACCGTGACAAGCTTGAGTGTAGCGATTGCCGAATTGAACCTGAACTGATCAGAAGAAAGGTGGAGCTTGGAAGGTAAAGTATAGTAGCAAGGATTAGCAAATTTCGAAAACAGTTAGCAAAGCTGAATAAAGATTCAAAGTTTTTGTCACAGTTGCTGGCCTAAACTCGTTCTCAGACCTAGCTCAAGCAAGCAAAACGAATGACGTAACACTGTCGATACAAAGGATACAAGCACTTTTGATTTTTTTTTTCCTTGCTTTTTTTTATTTTTTTTATTTTTATTTTTTTTTTATCTTTGTGCGGCTTCTTTTTGTTTGCACTTGCCTTTTTCACCTTTTTTTTTTAAATATCAATAGTGCCGCATATGAGAGATTACAAGATATATACACAAACACTCAATTTTCTCTCGCTGGAAAAACAGATCTACTATGCAGAAACTTCCTATGCTGTTTTCGGATTTTTGGAGGCCTCAAACGCTAAAACGTATAACAGAAAAGTTGTAGATCGTTTCGTGTTGATCAATTTGCATATATGGAACACCAATTTTGGATAACGGATCTAGGCGATATGGGCCCCGCAATACAGTCTGTGTAGGAAATCCGAAATCAAACAGATTCACTTCCAACGCGATTTTGGAGTTGAAAACGGCGTTTCTAGAACTTTTCACGATGGACAAAGTTGTAGAGAATTTTCTGCGCTGCAATTTAGACTCTGAATTTGTCCAATTTGGAGTTCAGAAGAAGGAGATAAAAGCAAAATACCGAACTTGACAGATTGACATCCGATTTGGACGCGGCGGCGACGACGACGTGATGGCGTCAGACTCGACGTCAAGATGCAAGACTCAAACTAGATCAAGAACTTACTCTAAACCAGCAACAAGACGATGACTATGGATCAATACTCAACAATACGATACTGCAAACGAAATTGCAAAGCTCAAAGGGTTGTAGGACAGCGGAATTGATGATGAACTTTTTTTTGTGGGGCAAATTTTCTGGACTCTAGGACGATGGCAAAACAAAACTAAAGGGGATACAATGATACCTGACGGGAAACCGAGGCTCTGATACCACTTGATGCGCACGGTGGCCCGATCTTCCGACAGGTAGAGGTAAGTCGATTGGTGGAGACTCGACGTTGACGATCCGGCTTCCGATCAGAACCGATCCGAACCCAGCAATCGCTACACCACGGCTCCGTTGGTTATCAACCACGCACAAACACGATTGACCTCGCCAAGAAGGCTTATCCCTGCATGCGAATCGAGAACACAAGCAAGAACGAGAAAGAAGCAATCTGAAATATTGCAAATATAAATTGAATCTCACGAGTTGGGGTTCCACAAACCGATACACGGCGAAACTGTTCTTTGACAGATTAATCTAAACAAAACCTAAACCAAACCCTAGCGGCGGCTACTGAATATAAGGGCTAAGGGACGTCCTAGAAACCCTAGACGTGTCCGTGATGGACTCCAACACGATACATGGGCCAAAGGCCCAAATTGGTGACGCAGCACCCTGGGACAGATTCTGTCCGCCAACTTGTAACGCGAAATCCCGTCGACTCAGCAGTCCAATTGACCCGAAACCTGTTCCATTGGAAAGGTTATCTCCTTAGATTTCGATACATATGTGGATCATTGAAATCGGAGTCCGTTTGTGGCCTGGGTGACGATTTTAGTGAACACTGCTCCTGGTGGCCGAGGTAGTCGACTCCGAGATGAATTGGGACTCCGACTCCGAGATGAAATTGGACTCCAACTTGACTTGGACGCCCTTCTTGCCTCCCTCCTGGCCCTTGCTGGTTCCCAAGGCCTTCATGATCCTCTCCAAAGTTCCTAAGTACAATATAATCAATAATATCATTAGGTAGCATACTATCCTCACAAGTATATACACGGGCACTTAGGAACGAGCTCACCTGTTGATTCAATTGCCATGCTCGTGCTCTTGTGATGGGTCCTTGCATCACAACTGGAGGAGTCTCGGGCGTATGCATAGGAGTGATGTCCTCATCACTTTTCACATACTCCTCCCAATGGCAGATCATGAAATCATCGAGATTGAGAGCGATGAAGGGGAAATTGTCGAACAAAGGCATCAAACGATTGAAGTCTTGTCCCCCTTAAGGAAGAAACCCAAGGTTGACGAAGGATCTTTTAGTGGAACAAAGGTGAAGAATGTAGCAAGTTTCTTTCTTCCTTCAGTTCCTTTGACCCTCCCCGTTCATGCCTCTCGGCAAGTTAGGCCTTTATCCTTAGAGAAAGATCCCATCACATTCAATTCTCCCATTCTTTTGGGTGATCAACATCCTGGTCGGCAAGCGGTGACTATCCCTCGATCAAATGATCGCCATATTAGGTTGGCGAAGCAATCTTCTGATGGGAAGGTTGCTCTTCCACCATATGATGATCTTCCTCCCAAGATGGGTGTATTAACGGGTTATGCACCGGGACAGGTAACAATTCTTCTCCCTTTTTGTTGATAATTTTAGTTAGTATGACTAACTTTTGCAAAATGCAGGAGGTAGGAGGCTCCAGCTATCAGCCTTCTGCTGCTCCATCTCTTCCTTCCGGACAGACTCTTCTGGAAGAGAAGAATGCCCTGGAGAAGAAGACCGAGGAGATGGCCTCGAAGATTCTGCGTTTAGCAGAATGTCTTGATCGATCCCGAGAAGAGGCGCACCATTTCCATCGAGAGAGGGACTTCGCTCAGCAACAGCGAGAACTCTCTGACTTGATTAGGGACAATAGTGCGTCTGTTGTTAGGGACGATATAGATAGACTTAGGGTAGTTGCTAGTTCCCTGTGGGTTGCCAGTGTAAATTCTACTGACAACAACATGTCCCTTGGGGAACTTTGTAAACTTCTTTCGGAACAGGTCGATGCTTTTATCGACCGTATCCCTTTTGTATGTAAAGAATGTAATAAATGAAGTTTCTTTTATTCATATGAACAATCTTCATACCTTCTGTGTGAAATTATGGCCAAAAGCATAGTTCGCGACCATTCATACACAGGAAATTTCAGTTCTGCGATTAGAATCGCGCTTTAAAAGATCACCGTGACCTGCCCTGATGCCGCGATCAGACTTAAGGCCGCGGTTAGAACTGAATTGTGACTAGAGTCGAACGTTCGGTTAGACCATTACTTCGATCAGAAACGAAGTTAAATAACATGGTTTTAACCAAACCATAACCCAGTTAGAATATACCCGTACGTCAAAATTTGAGTTACATGATATTTTTTACAAAAATGTTCAAGTAAAAAGAAAGGCAAATACCCCTCAAAAAGCCTTAGCAGACTTCTCGAGTTTTAGCCCTTTCAACTTCCGAAATAAAGAAGTCTTTTTATTTCAGATCCGATACCCGAAACGCTTTAAAGGGTTTATCAGAGAGTATCCATTAGGGGAAATGAATAAAATATTTAAGAGGACGTTTGAGTGGAACGTTACTCACAGAGGCGTGACTTCTCAAGTCTATAAAAGCAGTAGGTAGCTTCTTGAGGAAGCTATTCAGCCGTAAAAAACCCTTAGAGTTCCCGCCGCACAAAACCCTCATCTTCTTGCCTTCATCTTCCACAAAATCATCGACTTTTTTGACCGATCTTCCTCAAAAAATGGCATCTTGGAGTAGATCCAACCACCATTCTGAGGAGACTCTGGTGGCGTTGGAGAAGGAGGAGATCCTTCCATCGCGGCTGCTGATCAATTGGCGGCCTGCGGAGAAGGACCAAGAAACTCCAACCGTCCGAGAGGGCGAGTTGGTAATCTTCGAGGAGTATCTGCGCTGCGGGTTCCGATTCTCTGAGAGTCGGTTCCTAAAGGACATCCTCGAACATTATGGGTGGGAACTAATCAACCTCCACCCAAATGCGATGCTGATCCTGGCGGTGTTTCAGCATCTTTGCGAGGCCTTCGTCGGAGTATATCCTAGCGTGGACCTCTTCCGACAGTTCTACTTCTCGGCATGGTCGAAGAGCACCAATGCCGCCGGATGCATCTACTTCCGGCTGAGGGACAAGAAGGAATATCCCTCCCCACCTCTGCGGGATTCGGTGCACGGGTGGCACCAGAGGTGGTTTTACTGCTCTCCGCCGTCCGAGAGTAGTTTATGGTTTGAGAACTCGCGACCAGAGAAGTCAAGCGAGTTGGATGCTCCCCCGACGCTGGGCGTGGAGCACCTGAAGCACGCCGAGGTGATTCTTCACTTGGTGGGTCAAGGATTGACAGCGAGGGATGTCATCCGAGACTTTGTGAAGAACCGAGTGAGCCCCCTGCGCGAAAGGGCTCATCCTACTTGGGAAATCAAGTCCATGGCGGATGGAACCCTGGACTACAATGAAGGTACTCAACCCTTTAGCACTGTGCTTTGTCATTTCTGAAATTTATGTTTTCTGACTTGAATTTGGGAACAGTTCTGTCTTCAGCCGAAATTGAGAGGCGAACTAATTCCCTCCTTAGGGCCTACAATGCCGATGTAGAGCGCCCTAAGGGATCACCTCGCCCGCAGAGTTTGATTCATGCCGGCGATGATCTCAGACAGGAGCGCCGAAAGGTAATTTCCTTGTCCGGCTTCGGTTCTGCAGGTCTTGTGTTTGTCCAGTGCTAATCCATTGTAATGGACTGTGAACCAGCTCCTAGGGAAGTTTGCTGATGCGACGTTCCCAAGCGAAAATGTCGGCTCTTTGGGGAAGCCGACGGCGAAGAATGTGAAGAAGGTCTCCCGGAGACCCAGGACAAAGAGTCCTGCCCCCAAGAAGACCAAGCTGAACCCTGGGGAGGGGTCTTCACGAAGCATTCCTCGTCCCGCAAGAAAGACTGCGGTAAGATATCGCATTCCTTCTACCTTTTCAGGCGCAACATGGAATCACTTCTTCGTCGTACAGGGAAAGGGGAGCGAGGAGGAAGAGGACGATGATGTGCCTCTAGTCATCAAGAGGAGGAGGACCGGGGAGTCCCCTGCTGGTGACGCCTCAAGCTGCCCCGTAGGGACCACAGCTACCGAAGAGGTGGCCGTGGCTGACCTTGCGACCACCGAAGAGTCCCCTGCAGGTGACCTTCCAATTCCTGAAGCCCCCGAGGTTTCAGGGTCAATTATCTCTGCTTCCCTGGTCGAAGGGACGACCAAGGTAAGGAATCTTTTCGACCGTTCCTTCTATGACTCTTTCTGCACATTTGACAAGTTAATGTACATACAGGGAGGAGAGCTTCCCCCTGGGACCACTGGGGGTTCCAGGGAGGAAAATCCTTCTCCTCCGCGGACAGAGGAGGAGGTAGATGAACAAAGGCCGGCTGTGACGGTTCTAGCAACTCTGGAATCGCCAAGGCCTTCGGATGCAGCCCCACCAGTTAGCCCGGTGGCTCAGGTAAAAACCTTTCTATGTGTTTTCATCTTTTTTCCTAGGAATGTGCTCGTAACAGAACATTTCCAGGGAGGTGCTGCCTTGTTTACTATAAGGAAGGCGAGAACCGGAGACGGCTCTCCTTCGCAAGGGGAATTTTCCCAGAAGTCCCAGGAACGAATGGGATTTCAAATAAGGTAAGAACTCTTACTTGACAGTAATCTTAGATGAAAGCTGCCTGACCCGTTCTTCTTGTTAGGCAAAAGAAGACAGCGCCTAACCCTTCAACCGCCACTGGGGAGGTTGAAATTAGGGCTGATGAGGGAGCCTCTAATGAAGAGCGCTTTGCTCCCGTGGTTCAGGAAGTCGTCCGGACCGCGGGAGGAGAAACAAGTACAGGGACCGGGTCACAGCCAGTGGCCTCTGGGGGTGGTGTTCAGACGGCACTTCCCCCAACTATCCCTGTCGCAGGCACTTCCGGTGCGCTAGCAAGGATTCCTGCTAGCATGGATGATGCTGCTTTAAACAAGTTTATGAAGGTATGATCACCCCTGTTTCGGCGCTTGAACCGCCTTTAGAGTATATTTAACTCTCTTGCTTTGTATCACAGGGCTTGTCATGGGTGACGAGCCAGTCGCATGCTGCAATGGCTAGCATGGCGGCTGTTCAAAGAGATCGTGACGGCTTGCGCAAGTGAGGATCGTCACTCTTCTGTTAATATAAGTAGGCTTTATCTATAACTGACTTGATTTTGCTGCAGAGAGGTTACATTTTTGAAGAAAGAGTTAGCCAAGATGAGGCTGAACTCAGTTGCAGAGTTCAAGAAACTACGGACTGAAATCAATAAACTTCAGTCTGAGAATGCTGGTAAGTCGATTCTCAACTTGAGAAGACTTAAAGCCATGCCTTGTTAATAACCTCTTTTCTCTGTACAGCGCAAGCAGGTCGCATTATACAGCTCGGCCAGGACAAGACGCTTCTCGAGTCCTCGATCAACCACACCGACCGAGCGGTCAAAGAGTTGAGCCTACTGGTCTTCGAAAAACTGAAGGCCGTGGCCAATCTTTTGAATACCAACGTGGTAGAGTTGAAGAAGGACGACCCAAGTGTCAGCGATTGGTCATCGCTGCTCACAACTCAAGCAGAATCACTGCTTGAATATCTCCCTGGAGATGTACGGCGACGTGAAGAGATAATCAGGACGAGAGTCCGATCAGCCGCTTCTGCCGTACTCAGCCGGGTTCGACTTCACCATGGCCCAGATGCGAATCTGAGCGCGCTGGTGGGACCGGTTGAGGTCGAGAGTGAAGAACTGCTTGACGCCGTTATAGAAGAAGTCAAGCCCTTCGTTGACAAACTCTTGGCTGAGCTGAGGATCGAATGATCCTTATATTTTGTATCCAAACAATTGTAATTACAATGCCATGTATGTAAAACTATTTTTTAAAAGAAAGTGCATATTCACATCATAAGTTTCATACTATAAGTATATCCCCCTAGCCCCCGCCTCTGTTTTGTGAATACTGAAGCCTTAGTATTTTAAGCAGAGGGGAAAACATAAGTATGATGACCAGGGATATGTGCTTCAAGCCGATGGTCAAGATTAAAGTAACATTTTAACCTTATTGCAAACTGGTAGCCACCCAGATGACCGAGGACTAGCCAGATAGTCCCGTGTGCGTTGAGAAACGGCTTATTTAGGAGTGACTTATCTGGAAGTGATCATGAGGTCGACCAGGGAATCCGGTTGAAAAATGCTGTAATAACCTAACCGCCGGCGATCAGCCCCCAGGTCGAATTTGTATAATTTGGGCTTAAAGAAAAACACTCATTGTATGAAAACAAGACATGCTTTTTATGAAAAGATGCTAATTGAACAGGAAAAGGGTTGTGGTACTTACACGTAAAACTTGCGAAGTTGATCGATGTTCCAAGTATTGGACAAAATCCGACCATCCCCCATGGCTAACCGCGCAGATCCTGGCCGCGGCACTGAGACGACAGTGTATGATCCTTCCCACTTTGGGGAGAATTTATTGCGGCTAGACTGGTCTTGAATTTTTCGTAAAACCAAGTCACCCACGTTGAGATCACGTGGTCGCACCTTTTTACTGTGGTACTTGCGTAGAGCCTGCAAGTATACCGCGGACTTGATCAGGGCGCGACCACGCCGTTCTTCCAGGAGGATGAGATCTTGCGATCGCTGTTCGGATTGGTTAACCTGTTCGAATTGATTCGTGCGAACAGATCCAATACTAACTTCCATAGGCAACACAGCCTCGGCCCCATAGACCAAATGGAAGGGTGTCTCACCGGTGGCTCGACTAGAGGTAGTCCGTAGTGCCCATAGAACAGTATAAAGCTCGTCTGCCCAAGCCCCCGAGCGAGTCTTGAGGCGATCAAAAACACGTTTTTTGATGCCTTGCAATACTTGCCCATTGGCCCGTTCTACGGCACCATTGCTTTGTGGATGTGCCACAGAAGCAAAGCACATCTTGGTCCCAATCTTATCGCAGTAGTCTAGGAAGAGACCGCTAGCGAACTGAGAACCGTTGTCTGTGATGAGACGGTTTGGAACACCAAATCGTGCCACAATGTTCTTGTGAAAGAACTTTTGTGCGGCTGATGCAGTAATATTTCGTACTGGTTCGGCCTCAATCCACTTTGTGAACGTGTCAATGGCTACGAACAGAAACTTGTACGCATTGACCGCTTGTGGCATAGGACCGACGATGTCCATTCCCCAGATCGCGAAGGGCCATGCGAGAGGAATAGTTTGCAATGCATAAGCAGGTTGATGAACCTGTCTTGCATGAAATTGACACTGTGGACACATCTTGACCATAACCTTGGCATCATCGAGTGCCGAAGGCCAGTAGAATCCCTGTCGAAAAACTTTTCCGACCAGTGTTCGGTATGACGCGTGTGCACCGCATACACCGTCATGTATTTCTTTCAAGAGGGATTTTCCTTCCTCCTGAGATATGCAGCGCATGAATACTCCTTGAGTACCCTTTCTGTACATAACCCCATCTATGAGTTTGTACAGACGCGCCTTTCGAATTAACCGATCGCTTTTGGTTTCGTCCTCGGGTAGGGTCCCATGTTCAAGATAGACCCTCAATGGATGAGTCCAATCTTGTTCCTGACCAAGGTTGGCAACGAAGGCTATTGCCGGATCATCCTCGACCGAAGTCATGATCGAAGGATGGTCCAAGTGTTCAATGAACACTCCTGCCGGAGCGGATGAGCGTGAGGATCCAATTTTGGATAATTGGTCTGCGAGAATATTGTCCTTTCGCGGGATGTATTGGACTTCGAAGTGACTGAAGAGTTTTTCCAATCTCCTCACTTCCCCCAGGTAATGAGCCATTGTCTCATCAGAGGTGCTGTACTCCTTGTTTACCTGGTTTACGACTAGCTGTGAGTCCCCCCTCACCACTAATCGACGGACTCCGAGGAATTTTGCTGTCCGGAGCCCAGCAAGAAGACCTTCATACTCTGCTGCGTTGTTGGTTGCAACAAAGTGTAGTTGAATGACATACTTAAGCTGTTCGCCCTGGGGCGTAACTAAGACTATTCCAGCCCCCGAGTGTTGAAAACTACGGGAGCCGTCAAAGTACATTGTCCAATAACCGGGGCACTCCAGTTCCTCTGCCAACTGTACGGGTGGCTCAGGGTTGGTCCATTCGACCACAAAGTCGGCCAAAACCTGAGACTTAACCGCCGTGCGAGGGGTGAAATGGACCTCGAAGGCACTGAGTTCGACCGCCCATTTGGCGATTCGACCAGATTTTTCTGGATTTCGGACAATATCCCCTAAAGGAAAAGAGGAGGGTACTGTGATCTTGTGTGCTTGAAAGTAATGCCGTAGCTTACGGCAAGCCATCAGTAGCGCGTAAAGTATCTTCTGGACATCAAGGTAGCGCTCCTTAGGGCCATGAAGTACTTCGCTCACATAGTAGACGGGTCAATGTATTCCTCCTCTATCCGCGATCAGAACGGCGCTGACCGCGTGTGGTGTGGCCGCCAGGTAAAGAAGCAACGGTTCTCCTTTGTCAGGAGACACCAATACTGGCGGACTGGATAGATATGTTTTTACCTCCTGGAATGCTTTTTCGGCCTCATCCGACCATGTAAAGTTATGATGCTTCCGCAAGGCTTTGAAGAAAGGTAATCCCCTTTCGCCCAATCGCGATATAAAGCGACTTAACACCGCCATGCGACCAGCCAGGCGTTGAACATCCTTCATGGTCGAGGGCGACCTCATTTGTTCAATAGCTCTGATTTTCTCAGGATTAACCTCAATGCCCCTGGAACACACAAGGAAACCAAGAAGCTTTCCTGAAGAAACCCCGAAAGAACATTTCTCCGGGTTCAATTTTATTCCAAAGCGATTCAAGTTACAGAAGGTTTCAGCAAGATCGTCCAAATGAGACAATCTTTTGGTGCTCTTTACAACCAAGTCGTCTACATATGCTTCGAGATTACGCCCTATCTGGGAAAGAAAGGTCTTTTGCATCAAGCGCTGGTACGTGGAACCTGCGTTCTTGAGACCGAACGGCATTCTGACGTAGCAGTATGTGCCGAACGGGGTGATGAAGGCAGTTTTCTCTTCATCGTCTTCTGCCATGCTAATTTGATGATATCCTGAGTAGGCATCCAGAAAACTCATCAGTTCGCAACCCGCAGTGGAGTCAACCAGCTGGTCGATGCGGGGAAGGGGAAAGTCATCCTTCGGACAGGCACTGTTGAGGCTAGTGTAGTCGACGCACATGCGCCACTTGCCATTTGACTTGCGGACCATGACCGGATTGGCGAGCCAGTCCGGGTGATTCACTTCGCGGATAAACCCGGCTTGTAAGAGTTTGTCTAACTCTTCTCGGATGGCTTCCTGTCGGTCGGTGGCAAAACGCCTGAGCTTTTGCTTTATTGGTCGTTGTCCAGGTCGAATTGCTAACCTGTGCTCAATTACTTCCCTTGGGACACTGGGCATGTCGGATGGTTTCCACGCAAACATGTCTGCGTTAGCCCGGAGGAAAGCAACGAGGTCGAGTTCCTATTTGTCATCCAGGGCTGACCCAACCCGAATTGTCTTGGATGGGTCATCTGGGTACAAAGGAACTTGTTTGAGTTTGTCATCTGGTCGAGGAGCAGCCCTGATCGCATCGGTGGCAACGGTGGCGACCTGAGCGTCCCAGAGGAGAAGTTGATCGACCATCTCCAAAGATAGCCGGTCGCACGTGAGCGCCACGTTGCGACTACCTCGGACCAAAATGACACCTTTGGGGCCAGGCAATTTCCCGCACTGATAAGCATAGTGCGTTGCCATCATGAACTTAGCAAGAGTCGGCCTGCCAAAGATTGCATTATAAGCTGAATCACAATCGATTACATCGAAAGTAACCAATTCTGTTCGGAAGTTGTCTGGTTCTCCCAGAGTGACCGGGAGGACCACTTGTCCCAATGGCATCATGGAGGGGCCTGGGATTATCCCATAAAACGGATGGATTATGGGCTTGATCTTCGAACGAGGAATTTGCATCTCGTCGAGTGTCTTGACCAATAAAAGATCAAGGGAACTTCCCCCATCAATCAGGACCCTTTCGACTCTCGCGTTACTGATGATTGGGGTAATAACCAGAGGTAGCCTCAATGGTCGAGTTAGCCCCACAGGATAGTCAGCGCGATCGAACGTCAAAGGCATATCCGACCAACGGGGATATTGAGGTTCGCCAAGGGATGTCTCCTTTTGGTTAAGCTCTCGGCAAAAGGTTTTAAACTGCCTTTTGGAAGCGAAAGAGGAGGAACCTCCGAAAATGACATTAACATGATTTTGAGGTACCTGGTAAGCCATTTCTTCATCTCCGTCGACGTCTCTAATCCCGCACGCCTGCTCTTTAGGCGGTAAGGTTGGCATTGGCCCAGTTCTTTGGTAGAAATCGTCCAGCTGTTTCAACCAACTCCTGCAGTTTTTGAGGTCGTGGCCTGCGGAGTTGTGGAGTGGACACCACCTCTTGCCCTCCTGCGGATTAGTTGATTTTTCTGGCTGGTCGGAATCCCGGCCACCAGAGGCAGTTTTACTTTTAAAAGAAGACTTATTACCTTTGGTCGAAGGTGGTTTCTCCGCGACTGCGACCTCACGGTACTGTCCAGAGCGGTTCCTCTTCGACTTCTTTGACTTCCCACCCGGTGAAGATTCCGGCTTTTTGCTTGAATCTTCTTTCCTGGCGTCCTTGAAGCCTGGTTGGGGCGGTAGGTCCCCCTTGTCAACCATTCGGTTCCATTCGACTGCCTCGGCTGCATCTGAGTATCGATCAGCCATATCGAACAGATCGGCCACTGATCGAGGAGGGTGGATAAGCAAGTCTTCAGTGAATCTCCGGTATCGAACGGCATGCTTAAATGCCCTGATTACGGAGCGATCAGATATGTTCGGGATGGTATTTCTTACCCCGACAAACCTCTTGACAAACTGCCGAAGTGTTTCGGTCGAAGTTTGCCGCAGTCTATGCAGGGCGTCCTCCTTACCCGGCTTTTGGTAACAGTTTTGGAAATTGCTGAGGATGGCATCGCATAGCATTTCCCAATTGTAGATGGAACCCTCAGGCTGATTAAACAACCAGGTTCTAGCCGGTCCTGCGAGGACTGTTGGCAGGTAGTTGGCCATGACCTTGTCATCGCCTCCTGCTGCTTGGATGGCAGTAATATAGATCTGAAGGAACTCGGATGGGTTCTGAGTTCCATCAAACCTCTCAATGGCCCCTGGTCGAAACTTATCGGGCCAATTTACTGCTCGTAGGCCAGGCGAGAAAGCTTTGCAACCAACGTAAGGACCGTGAACCGTCCTGTGACTTTCGGTTGGGTTTCGAGTAAACTCACGTAATGGCGAGGTTACTCGTGGTCCCAAACGAGAGTGAACGGGAACTCGATCCCTACTACGAGAGTCCTGCATTCGCCGGTATTTGTCCTGTCGGGACGGTACAGGCGGCAGGTAATTCCACCGGCCAGAGCCAAAATGAGGACCATCCCATTCACGGGAATGTGTTACTGAGCGGGAAGAGGCTGTTGGGGTCGCCTCGGATGCGACTTCGTCCAGTCTTTCCGCCAGGATCCTGAAAAAGGCCGGTCTCTGCGCATCCGTGACCGTAGGAAGAAAATTGCGCATGACTTCCGCGATAGATCGCAGTCGACCATGGGTACTTCTCCTAGGGGCACCAGGTGTTATTGTTTCTTCGTCCACTGGGAAATGCTCCGGTGGTAAAGAAGGAGTCTGGTCACGTCTACGACCACGCGACCGTCGAGAAGAACTCGGGGCAGCATCGTAACGAGCCTGCGCATCTTGAAGAGCCTCTAGGGCAGTTCTGCGTAGTTCGTTGTTCTGTTGCTCGAGATCTTGCTCCTCCTTCTGTTTGCGATCTTGTTCTTCCCTGGCAGCCTGTTGATCGGGAGTTTCTTCCGACAACGCAGCAAACTGCCTAGGGAGAGAGGTCGCCGATGGGGAAGACATCTCGGTTTGTTCCGAGTCGGACTCGAAATCAAAGAGACGGTGGAGGTTATCAGGGTCGAACCTTCCTGGGTTAATTTCGGGGTCACCATCATATTTTCCCTCAGCGGGGTCGTATGACGGGCCGGATTCATCACCTAGCACATTAAGAACCTCTGTGGGTTCTGACCTTGTGCCAGTTATCTCCTGGTCGATTGACATGACTTGGAGAGATGATTCAACCTGTGGAAGATTCTGGCCTTCGACCTCTTCCATCGGAACAGGATCGCTTGGAGAAGGCATTGGTATATGGGCATAATCCTCGAGATCGAAATCATTCTCGGAATCATATGCTCCAGCCATGTTTCGGCGAACCTCCGAATTTCAATTAGGACGCCTTGAGAAAGGCCCCACGGTGGGCGCCAGCTGTCGACGATTCGGACTCAGGATCCTCAGCCGAACTTATGCAGAATTTGTAATTGTGAGACCTTTCAAGATGACCCTCCGGGAAGGTATGCTGAACAATGGTGAACAGGAGCACAGAGAGTTTAGACAGGTTCGGGCCCTCGATGGTGGGAGTAATAGCCCTACGTCCTGTTGAGATTTCACTAAGTGTAGTAAAAGGTTTACAAATGGAGGAAAAAGTCCTCACAGGCGAGGATTTTTCCTGTAAGAGTGTACAAGGATAAGCCAAAGAGGGCTTGCTGAAATACTATTTAAGGTGGGCCGTAGAGTTGGCTAACTTGAGAGATTTTGGATTTCTTGATTAATCTTCCGATCTCTCAGTTGATGTTTTGATCGATCTCCCTCCTGATTGATGCTCCATGCCATCCTTTTGTACTGTTTGAAAGGGTGCCATGTGGAGGAAACTGCATCAAACGGTTGCACGAATGGTTGGATGCGGTTTTTTGGAACTGCTCTTAACCTCCACGCAGGTTAAACACGTGTTATTCATGGATAACTGTATGTGTTAACCTTCTGACGGTCGATTCTCCACGTGTAGGAATCTTCGGGATACTTAGAATATCCCGTTGTATGGGCAACCGAATAGATAGATCCCAAGTATCCTGATCGGCAGATGTTCTGACCGCGGGATATTGGCTGATCGCGCAATATCCCGAATATGTAGTTCGCGTATAGCATACGAACTTCTGACCGCGCAAGGCTTACGGTCTGACCGCGTAAAGCTGGCGATCACATAGCGACGTCCCTCAGAACAACTTGAGCTCGTATCGCCAGATACACTTCTGACTCGAACCTGCCTTTAACCAGAAGTCCAATAGAAGTGGTCCGGGTGTCAATCCTCGTCAAGATCGGCCAGCAAACCCGACTAGGACATTGTAATGACCTAACCGCGGGCGACCAGCCCCCGAACCGAATTCGCAGTGGATAGGCATAAAGGAAAATATTCATCGTATGAAAGCAAAACTTTTTTGAAAAAATGCTAATTGAACAAGAAAAGGGGTTGAGTACTTACACGTAGAACTTGCGAAGTTGATCGATGTTCCAAGTATTGGACAAAATTCGACCATCCTCCATAGCTAACCGCGCGGACCCTGGTCGCGGCACCGAGACAACAGTGTAAGGGCCTTCCCACTTCGGGGAGAATTTATTGCGATTAGACTGATCTTGGATTTTTTGTAAGACCAGGTCACCCACGTGAAGGCTACGTGGTCGCACCCTCTTACTGTGATATTTGCGCAAGGCTTGCAAGTATGCCGCGGACTTGATCAAAGCGCGATCACGCCTTTTTTCCAGGAGGATGAGATCTTGTGATCGCTGTTCGGACTGATTAACCTGTTCGAATTGTTCTGTCCGAACAGACCCAATACTAACTTCCATAGGCAACACAGCCTCGGCCCCATAGACCAGATGGAAGGGCGTCTCACCGGTGGCTCGACTAGAGGTAGTTCGTAGTGCCCATAGAACGGTATAAAGCTCGTCTGCCCAAGCCCCCGAGCGAGTCTTAAGGCGATCAAAAATACGCTTTTTGATGCCTTGTAGTATCTGCCCATTGGCCCGTTCTACAGCACCATTGCTTTGTGGATGCGCCACAGAAGCAAAGCACACTTTAGTTCCGATCTGATCGCAATAGTCTAGGAAAAGACCACTAACGAACTGGGAACCATTGTCGGTGATAAGACGGTTTGGAACACCAAATCGAGCCACAATGTTCTTGTGAAAGAACTTTTGTGCTGCTGATGCGGTAATATTTCGTACCGGTTCGGCCTCGATCCACTTTGTAAACGTGTCAATGGCTACGAACAGAAACTTGTACCCGTTGACCACTTGTGGCATAGGACCGACAATATCCATTCCTCAAACCGCGAAAGGCCATGCGAGGGGAATGGTTTGTAACGTGTAGGCAGGGTGATGAACCTGTCTTGCGTGGAACTGACACTGAGGACACGTTTTGACCATGTGCTTGGCATCATCGAGTGCCGAAGGCCAGTAGAATCCTTGTCGAAAAGCTTTTTCGACCAGTGTCCGATATGACGCGTGTGCACCGCATACACCGTCATGTATTTCTTTCAAGAGGGATTTTCCTTCCTCCTGAGATATGCAACGCATGAATACTCCTTGAGTACCCTTTCTGTACAGACCCCCATCTATGAGCTTGTACAGACGCGCTTTTTGAATTAACCGATCGCTTTCGGTTTCATCCTCGGGTAGGGTCCCATGTTCAAGATAGACTCTCAATGGATGAGTCCAATCCTGTTCCTGACCGAGGTTGATAACGGAGGCTATTACCGGATCATCCTCGACCGAAGTCATGATTGAAGGACGGTCCAAGTGTTCAATGAACACTCCTGCCAGAGCGGATGTGCGTGAGGACCCAATTTTGGATAATTGGTCTGCGAGAATGTTGTCCTTTTGTGGGAGGTATTGGACTACGAAATGACTGAAGTGTTTTTCCAATCTCCTCACTTCCCCCAGGTAATGAGCCATTGTCTCATCGGAGGTGCTGTACTCCTTGTTTACCTGGTTTACGACTAGCTGTGAGTCTCCCCTCACCACTAACCGACGGACTCCGAGGAATTTTGCTGCCCAGAGCCCTGCAATAAGACCTTCATACTCTGCTGCGTTGTTGGTCGCAACAAAGTGTAGTTGGATGACGTACTTAAGCTGTTCGCCCTGGGGCGTAACTAAGACCACTCCAACCCTCGAGTGTTGAAAACTACGGGAGCCGTCAAAGTACATTGTCCAGTAATCGGGGCACTCCAATTCCTCTGGCACCTGCACGGGTGGCTCAGGGTTGGTCCATTCGACCACAAAGTCGGCCAAAACCTGAGACTTAACCGCCGTGCGGGGCGTGAAATGGATCTCGAAGGCACCGAGTTCGACCGCCCATTTGGCGATTCGACCAGATTTCTCTGGGTTTCGGGCAATATCTCCCAATGGAAAGGAGGAGGGTACTGTGATCTTGTGCGCTTGGAAGTCGTGTCGTAGCTTACGTGAAGCCATCATTAGCGCGTAAAGTATCTTCTGGACCTCTGGGTAACGCTCCTTAGGACCATGAAGTACCTCGCTCACATAGTAGACGGGTTTGTGTATTCCTTCCCTACCCGCGATCAGAACGGCGCTGACCGCGTGCGGTGTGGCCGCCAGATAAAGAAGCAATGGTTCTCCTTTGTCGGGAGACACCAATACTGGCGGACTGGATAGATATGTCTTTACCTCCTGAAACGCTTTTTCGGCCTCATCTGACCATGTAAAATCGTGATGCTTCCACAAGACTTTGAAGAAAGGTAATCCCCTTTCGCCTAGTCGCGATATAAAATGACTCAAGGCTGCCATGCGACCAGCCAGGCGTTGAACATCTTTCATGGTCGAAGGCGACTCATTTGTTCGATGGCCCTGATTTTCTCAGGATTTGCTTCAATTCCCCTGGAACACACAAGGAAACCAAGGAGTTTTCCTGAAGAAACCCCGAAAGAACACTTCTCCGGGTTTAATTTTATTTCAAAGCGATTGAAATTACAGAAGGTTTCAGCGAGATCGTCCAAATGAGACAATCTCTTGGTACTTTTTACAACCAAGTCGTCTACATATGCTTCGAGATTACGCCCTATCTGGGAAAGAAAGGTCTTTTGCATCAAGCGCTGGTACGTGGAACCTGCGTTCTTGAGACTGAACGGCATTCTGACGTAGCAGTAGGTGCCGAACGGGGTGATGAAGGCAGTTTTCTCTTCATCCTCTTCTGCCATGCTAATTTGATGATATCCTGAGTAAGCGTCCAGGAAGCTCATCAGTTCGCAACCCGTAGTTGAGTCGACCAGCTGGTCGATGCGGGGAAGGGGAAAGTCATCCTTTGGATAGGCAGCGTTGAGGCTAGTGTAGTCGACACACATGCGCCACTTGCCATTTGACTTGCGGACCATGACCGGATTGGCGAGCCATTCCGGGTGATCGACTTCACGGACGAACTCGGCTTGTAGAAGTTTGTCCAACTCCTCTCGGATAGCTTCCTGTCGGTCAACAGCAAAACGCCTGAGCTTTTGCTTTATTGGTCGTTGTCCAAGTCGAATTGCTAACCTGTGCTCGGTTACTTCCCTTGGGACACCGGGCACGTCGGACTGTTTCCACGCAAACACATCTGCATTAGCCCAGAGGAAACAATGAGCTCGAGTTCCTATTTGTCATCCAGAGCTGATCCGACCCGAATTGTCTTGGATGGATCATCTGGGTACAAAGGAACCAGTTTGAGTTTTTCATCTGGTCGAGGAGCAGCCTTGATCGCATCGGTAGCGACGGTGGCGACCTGAGCGTCCCGGAGGGGAAGTTGATCGACCATCTGCAAAGATAGCCGGTCGCATGTGAGTGCCACGTTGCGACTGCCTCGGACCGAGATGACACCTTTGGGGCCAGGCAATTTGCCGCACTGATAAGCATAGTGCGTTGCCATCATAAACTTAGCAAGAGTTGGCCTGCCAAAGATTGCATAGTAAGCTGAATCGCAATCGATTACGTCAAAAGTAACCAATTCTGTCCGAAAATTGTCCGGTTCTCCCAGTGTGACCGGGAGGACCACTTGTCCCAACGGCATCATGGATGGGCCTGGGATTATCCCATAAAAAGGATGAATTATGGGCTTAATCTTCGAACGAGGAATTTGCATCTCGTCGAGTGTCTTGACCAACAAAATGTCAAGGGAGCTCCCTCCGTCGATCAGGACCCTTTCAACTCTCGTGTTACTGATGATCGGGGTAATGACCAGAGGGAGCCTTAATGGTCATGTTAACCCCGCCGGACAATCAGTGCGATCAAATGTCAAAGGTGTATCCGACCAACGGGGGTATTGAGGTTCACCAAGGGATGTTTTCGTTTGGTTAACCTCTCGGTAAAAGGCCTTAAACTGCCTTTCAGAAATGAAAGAAGAAGAACCTCCGAAAATGACATTAATATGATTTTGAGGTACCTGGTAAGACATTTCCTCGTCTCCGTCGGCGTCTCTAAGTCCGCACGCCTACTCTTTTGGCGGTAAGGTTGGCATTGGCCCAACTCCCTGGTAGAAATCATCCAATTGCTTCAACCAACTCCTGCAGTTCTTGAGGTCGTGACCTGCGGAGTTGTGGAGTGGACACCACTTCTTGCCTTCCTGCGGATTAGTTGATTTTTCTGGCTGGTCGGCACTACGACCACCAGAAGCAGTTTTATTTTTAAATGAAGGCTTGTTACCTTTGGTCGAAGGCGGCTTCTCTGTGACTGTGACCTCGCGGTATTGTCCAGGGCGGTTCCTCTTCGACTTTTTTGACTTCCCACCTGACGAAGATTCTGGCTTCTTGCTTGAATCTTCTTTTCTGGAGTCCTTGAAACCTGGTTGAGGTGGTAGGTCACCCTTGTCGACCATCCGGTTCCATTCAACCGCTTCGGCATCGTCAGAGTATCGATCGGCCATGTCGAACAGATCGGCCACTGATCGAGGAGGGTGGATAAGCAAGTCTTCGGTAAATCTTCGGTATCGAACGACATGTTTAAATGCCCTGATAACAGAACCATCGGATATGTTCGGGATGGTATTCCTCACCCCGACAAACCTTTTGACAAACTGCCGAAGAGTTTCAGTTGAAGTTTGTCGTAGCCGATGAAGATCGTCCTCTTTACCCGGCTTTTGGTAATAGTTTTGGAAATTGCTGAGGATAGCATCGCACAGTATTTCCCAATTATAGATGGAACCTTCGGGCTGGTTAAACAGCCAGGTTCTAGCCGGTCCTGCGAGGACAGTTGGCAGGTAGTTCGCCATGACCTTGTCATCGCCCCCCGCCGCTTGGATGGCAGTAATATAGATTTGAAGGAACTCGGATGGGTTCTGAGTTCCATCACACCTTTCAATGGCCCCCGGTCGAAACTTATCAGGCCAAACGACCGCTCGTAGGCCGGGCGAGAAAGCTTTACAACCGACGTAGGGACCGTGAACTGCCCTGTGACTCTCGACCGGGTTACGGGCGGCCTCACGCAATGGTGAAATTACTCGCGATCCCAAATGAGAGTGAACAGGAATCCGATCCCAACTACGAGAATCCTGTGTTTGCCGGTACTTGTCCTGTCGGGACGGTACGGGCGGTGGGTAACTTCGCCGGCCAGAACCAGAGTGGAGACACTCTCGTTCGCGGGAACGTGTTATCGAGCGGGAAGAGGCCGTTGGGGTCGCCTCAGAAGTGACCTCCTCCAGCCTTTCCGCCAAGATCCTGGTAAAGACTGGTTTCTGCGCATCCGTGACCGTAGGAGGAAAGTTACGCATGACTTCCGCGATAGATCGCAGTCGACCATGGGTGCTTCTCCTAGGGGCACCAGATGTTATTGTTTCCTCGTCCACCGGGAAACGCTCTGGTGGCAAAGAAGGGGTCTGGTCACGTTTGCAACCACGTGACCGTCGAGAAGAACTCAGAACAGCATCGTAACGAGCCTGCGCATCTTGAAGAGCCTCCAGGGCAATTCTGCGTAGTTCATTGTTTTGTTGCTCGAGATCTTCATCCTCCTTCTGTTTGCGATCCCGTTCTTCCCTAGCAGCTTGCTGATCAGGAGTTTCCTCCGACAAAGCAGCGAACTGTCTACGGAGAGAAGTTGCCGATGGGGAAAACATCTCAGTTTGTTCCGAGTCAGACTCGAAATCAAAGAGACGGTGAAGGTTATCAGCGTCGAACCTCCCCGGGCTGATTTCCAGGTCGACATCATCCTTCCCCTCAGCAGGGTCGTATGACGGACCGGATTCATCCGCTAGCGCATTAAGGACCTCTGTGGGTTCTGACCTTGCACTAGTCGCCCCCTGGTCGATGGACATGACCTGGAGAGATGATTCCACCTCTGGAAGATTCTGGCCTTCAACCTCCTCCATCGGAACAGGATCACTTGGAGAAGGCATTGGAATGTGAGCATAATCGTCGAGATCGAAATCGTTCTCGGAATCATATGCTCTAGCCATGTTTCAGCGAACCTCCGGATTAAAATTAGGACGCCTTGAGAAAGGCCCCACGGTGGGCGCCAGCTGTCGACGATTCAGACTCGGAGTCCTCAGCCGAACTTATGTAAAATTTGTATTAGCGAGACCTTTCAAGATGACCCTCCGGGAAGGTATGTAGAAAAATGGAGAACAGGAGCACAGAGAAATTTATACAGGTTCGGGCCCTCGATGGTGCGAGTAATAGCCCTACGTCCTGTTGAGATTTCACTATGTGTGGTAAAGATTTACAAGATAGCTGGAAAAGACCTTCACAGGCTAAGGTTTTTCCTATGCAAGTGTACAGAAAGAAGCCCCAGGAGGCTTGTAAATATTATCTAATTTGGGCCGTAGACTTGGCTGTTTGAGTGGTTGAGATGGGTTGTATCTCACTTGTATTAGAGACGTTGATCTCCTCTCGATAGATGGTTCGATCTTTCGATCCTTCGATCCCCCTGTTTGATGCATCTTGCCACTCCTTTATACTGGTCGAAGGGGTGCCATGCCATAACAGCATCAAACAGTTGTCCGGACGGTTGGATGTGGTTCTTAGAGAACCGCTCATAACCTCCACGTAGGTTGAACACGTGTTATTCATGGATAACTGCACGTATTAACCTCCTGACGGTTGGTCTTCCACGTGGAGGAATCTTCGGGATACTTGGAACATTCCCGCTATAGGGACAGCCGGACAGATGAATTCCAAGTCCCCAGGTCGAGAACACTTTGACCGCGGGATGTTGGCTGACCGCGCAACATCTTGGACATTGT